>CAWUFW010002695.1:1610000-2090920 GCA_963921515.1 Calotriton arnoldi | reverse complement strand
GCGTGGCCAACTGCCGACGGGAATGGCCGCAGAGTAGCCGAGCTCCGCCACTCCCGAAAACATCCGTCCAGCTTCATCCGCCCCGGCCAAATCTTGCTTCTGAGGGGACCGAGACTCCCCCAAGGGTGTGATCGACCAGCGGACGCAGTTTGGGCGACTTCCGAGGGGGGCCAACGGTAGCGACATCCAGAGCAGCATCTTCCGGTTTGTGCCGAGCCGCAGAGCAGTGAGGTGGCCCGGGGCAGAGTCGGCACGCGAGATCGCGGTTGCGGCCTAGACGACGGCCGCCTTCCAGGAGAGCACGGGTGCAGCTGCGGGACCCGCGAGGGTACTCTGCGGACTCCTCCCGCGTTTCCAGCCGGAGTGAGAGCGGCGCGGGGTGTGTAAGGCCCGTGACCGAGCCGATTCAGCTCCCGGCCTGCCAACAACCGGGACTGGCATACTGCGACTGACTACGATGGGGTCCTTCCGCGCAGCGGCTGGACGGCCTCGAGAGACCTACTGAGGGCAACAAACGGTGAGGAGGACCTGAGTGGCCACGTACCACCTGTGGGCCAGACTGCGTGACGCCAGTGGGGTCCAGTTGCCGGTCGGGGGACTGGACTCCAGCCGAGAGGGTGCGGCGGCCTGGAGGAGGCGGTGGGGCCCGCTCGGCATCCCAGATTGAGGTGAGACCCCCGGTGGTGGCCGTTCAAGGGGGGTCCTGAGACTATTTGGGCCCTCCGTGGGAAGGACAGCGTGCGGTCCTGCCCGGCACTCGTGGTGGGCCTTCAGAACTTTGGTGGGGCGGGATGACGCCCCAAGGCCGCAGCCCAAGCAGCAGCTACTAGCTGGCCCGGCCCGGTCCCCCGAGTCGCAGCCACACCTGATGGGGGGTGGCCACATCCGCTTCTAGACATACGACGCGGCCTGGTGGTCCCCATTGCTTACCTGGCTCCTCTACTGTACCCAGTACACCTTCTCTACGTAGCGCTAGTGGTGAAATTGAACCAGCGGCTAGGGCTACACCCGCCAAACCCGACAGGCCGGGCGGAGGATTTCGCCGCAGGCGGCGGTGAGTAGTGGGTGCGGCTGGACTCCTCCTGTGGCCCTCTGTGGCAGACGACATGGCGACGGGTCGCAGTGGTCGGACAGGGACGCAATCCAAGATAGACAAATTCGCGTGGCAAAAACAACAGAGCGAAGACCACGGGACGATGGTAGCCCAGAATGACAAGACTGAGCCTACGAATAAAGACCTCCTTGCAGCAATTACCGCAGTGCGTACCTCCCTAGAGACTCGGATTGACACGGTTGCCACTGAGGTAACCCTGATAAGGGAAGACATGAGAAGAACAGCAGAGCGGGTGAGCAAGGTTGAGGCTACTACAGCAGACCTAGGGACTGATACCACCCTCTTAAAAAAGCAGGTCTTGGAATTGCGCACCTCTCACGAGGCCATGGCCTTACAACTCGATGACTATGAGGGAAGGATGAGGCGTAACAACGTCCGAATTCTTGGAATTCCGGAGCGGGCAGAGGGGCAGGCGGCGGATTTCTTTGTGGAGGAACTAATCTCGAAACAACTTCAGCCGCGAGGCCTATCCAACAGCTTCTCCATCGAGCGGGTCCATCGGGTGCCCGGGGGAAAGCCGAGGCCGGGGGCCCCACCCCGACCACTATTGGCGCGTGTTTTTAACTTTCGTGATCGGGATGTGATCCTCCAGACCGCCTGGGTGGCCCCCCCATTGATAATTGAAAACAGCCGGGTCACATTTTTTCCGGACTTCACATTGAGGGTCCAGAAGTAAAGGCGTACATTCTTGGAGGTGAAGCGAGCCCTTAGAGAGCAGGAGATTAAATATGCCATGCTGTTCCCAGCTAAACTTCGTGTGGAATCGGAGGGCAAACTATGGTTCTTCACAAGGCCGGAGGACGCCTGGGACTGGCTCGAGGGCTGGCGAACAGTTGGCAAGAAACAGCTCAAGTCTCCACCGGCCACTGCAAGCCAGGGCGATTGGCGACAACAGCGGCGTTCCCCTCCACACTCAGACTCTGACTCTCGGGGAAACGTGGGGTGATCCTGCACACAGTTTCTGACGATAGATTGAGGGATGGCCGGCTGGATCTCCCTGCATACAGGAACACTTGGGCCTCCGTGGATCCCTTGAATGCCGCACGACTTTGAACATTTGAAAATATGGTTTCGTATGTTTGGACTTATATAACGTGATCTGTACCCTTAGAATAATCTATAGCATGATAGGCCCAAAGGATTTAGAGGCCGGGGTGGATTTCTGGGGTTGAGTTTAATGATATTATGGGAGTGGGGTTGCTCACGTTCCCGAAGTTGATGTGGGTGGGCGACAGGCACTCTGCATGTTGGGGGGAGGTGGGCAGTTTCAGGCTCGCTATGCAGGGAGGTAGATTGGGGGGGGTTCCTGGTTGGGAAGGGAGGGGGGTTTGCTTTTCAAGGTTCTTTTGTTTGTTGCATTGGTTCACTATATATATTGGCGTATTGGTAACTGGCATGTCCCAACACTTTGCATTGTAGGTAGGGGCGGTGGAAGATGCCTTGTACGTATGGTTGCCCGGGGCCGAGCCTGGCGGGAGGTCCGTGGCGGTCCTTCCTGGGTGGGTCCCTCTGGATCTATATTTCTTTCCTCACAAGCGTCTGATGGCACCTGACACAGGACTTAGAGTAGCCACTTGGAACGTGAATGGACTGGGGGACAAAATCAAACGGGGAATTGTTTTACGCTATGTTAAAAGGCAAGACCTGGATTTGGTAATGTTGCAGGAGACCCACCTAGTCGGGAACAAGTGCATGGCCCTTAACAGGAAGGGGTACACAATGGTGGTACATTCTGGATTTTCATCGGGCTCCAGGGGTGTGGGGGTCCTTCTACGTAGGGGTTGCCCATTCATCACAAACCACACATGGACCGATAATCTTGGTAGGTTTTCCGCGGTTACAGGCACGTGGGAAGGGCGTACCCTAAATATAGTCTCGGTCTCTGCCCCCCAGGACTACAACAATTGACACTACGAGACGTTGGGAAGCTCTTAATGGAACTACCCATGGGGACTTTAATACTGGGAGGAGATTTCAATTTAACCATGAACGGTAACAGGGACCGACTCCCACCCAGGGATGACCCCGCGCGGGGCTCGCAGCTTCAGGAGTTTGCTGACGCCCTGGGAATGGTGGACATTTGGAGGTGGCTGAACCCCGCACAAACTCACTTCACCTTTCAATCGGGAGCACATAGCAGTCAATCCCGCATTGACTATCTGTTCACCCATGCCCAGGACATACACCAATTCAGTGGAGCCCGGGGTTTGGCACGAGGGATATCCGATCACTCACCCCTATTGACGACGTTTTGTCAGTTACGGTCCAGGCAACCTGGCTGTATCAAGATACAGCCATGGGCGCTCAAAATACCTCACATTAGGGAGACCCTTTTGAAGGAAACTGACTACTTTTTCGAAGAGAACGTGGGGTCAGTGCCCTCGGCAGTGACGCTCTGGGGAGCGTATGGCGCAGTGATTAAGGGTAGGGCGCTATCCTTGACGGTGGGACACCGGGCTGAGCGCTCCCGCAGGGTGACCGACCTGGAAACAGAGATACTGGCCCTGGAGGCGACCCTCTCGCGGGCCCCTGCTCCCGACACACACCACAATCTTAATATCAAGCGACAAGATTACAAACAACTCCTAATGGAGGAAGCCACGATGCGCTCTTTGTCTACCAGACATCTAATTTATGAGCAGGGTGAGCGTACAGGCAAACTCCTAGCGTGGTTGGAGCGTAAAGAGCAGGCGACACATTGGGTCCAAGCTCTGGCTGGTCCAGATGGGGAGCCTACCACGGATCCTCAACGTATAGCACATCTGTTTGCCTCTTATTTTGAAGACGTCTATAGGGTCCCTGATGCTTCTCAGGCCCCGTTGTCTGCGGATTTACTGGCCACAATTGGAATGTCATGCCTATCCCCGCAAGATAGGGAAGCCTTGGAAGTAGACATTACCGTGACGGAGATCCAGAAAGCCATAAAGGGGGTGCGCTCTGGCAAAGCAATGGGCCCCAACGGACTCCCAATTGAACTTTTTAAACCCATGTCCGCAAAAATAGCCCCTCATCTTTTGGGTCTCTATAACGAATGCTACCAGAATGGACTCCTTCCGGCGGATATTCGAACCGCAGCCATAGTGGTAGTTCATAAGCCGAACAAACCGGCGGATGAATGTAAATCGTACCGCCCAATATCCCTACTCACAGTAGAAGCCAAAATCCTGGCCAAGCTCCTGGCTAATCGGCTCCTCCCTTACATCGTTGAGTTAATCCACCCAGACCAATCCGGCTTTATGCCGGGCAGGAATATGGCCAGAAACCTACGGCGCGTACACGGGGCCCTGGGGAGAATAAGCACTATAGAAGAGGAAGCAATCCTGTTGTCCCTTGATGCCACCATGGCATTCGATACTATCGAATGGGACTTCCTCTTTGCTGTTTTGAATCAGGTGGGATTCGGCCCCCGGCTGATTGGCTGGATCAAACTACTATACACACAACCCACTGCATACGTCACAGTCAACAATCACCGCTCTGGCATCTTTCCCCTCCATCGGGGCAGGAGACAAGGCTGTCCGCTGTCTCCGCTCCTTTTGCCCTGGTATTGGAGCTACTCGCAGTGTGGATCAGGGGAGATCCGGTGATACGTGGCTTCAAAGGGACACACGATCACGAAGATCGAATTTTCCTATACGCGGACGATATCCTTCTTTACCTTGCCTCTCCAGCGCGTTCGCTGAGAAGAGTACTGCACATATTTCACATTTTTGGAGCGCACTCGGGGTATCTGATAAATTGGTCCAAGTCCCAGATGTATGCATTGTGGTGCGAGCCCCCACCCAGTCCGAGGGGATACGAAATACCAGTTGCCACTCATGGCTTTCGATATCTGGGGGTATTTGTAACCGCAGATGCTCAGCTCTTCTTCGAGCGGAATCTAGTGGTGCCGCTTCAAAGGCTAAAGTCAGACGCCCGACACTGGCGTTCTCTACCTCTCACTCTTTTGGGACGTGCGTCCCTATTTAAAATGCTAGCGCTCCCTCGTTTCCTCTACGCACTTCAGAACGCCCCATACCCAATCCCAGACTCGTACTTTGCCCAGATCGACACTGTGTTGCGCGGGCTACTTTGGGAAGACAGTCCGCCTCGAATTGCTATGAATAAACTGGTCATGGGATGGTACGACGGAGGGATAGGCTTGCCTGATCTTCGGCTGTACTACCAGGCATCCCAATTGACGGCAATTAACAGCTGGGTATTTGGCCCGCATGATGATCCCAACTTCCGCACCGACCATTGGCTCATGGGACGAGGGGGCTATAACCGGGCGCTATATACCAATCCCCGCAAACTCCACTTGACGGGCCCCACGGCCCGCACGGTTGAAATATGGCACGGAACCACGAGGAGACTGGGGTGGCATAATCGGCTCACGAAAGCAACGCCGTTATGGGAACCAGATATGCTGGGCCGCCTCAGTCAATGCCCCGGATTCGATAAGTGGGACACTATCGGGATCTCCACTGTAGGGGACATGTGGGTGAAGGGGAAACTAGCCACCTTCTCAGACCTCCAGACTAAGTACCACCTGGAGCCCTCGGAGACATTTAGATATCTCCAAATCAGACACGCCATTTCCGCGGCCTTGACTGGGGGACTCCTCTTCCTGATTCCTCCCCCTGGAGGATCGGTTGATAGTAGATCGGATGGAGCACAAGGCTATCTCCTTAACCTATAAAAAATTGGTAAATAATCGCACGGACCCCATGCATAAAACACGTACTAAATGGGAATCCGATCTGCGGGCTATAGAAGAGGAAGATTGGAGAGACGCTCTTGCCTGTCCCAGAGAGGTAGCGATCCCCATGCGCCTGCGCCTTATACAACTCAAGGTACTCCACAGGGTATATTTTGACGCTACGTTATTGTTCCGACTTAAGAGACGACCAGATCCGCTATGTCTCCGACACTGTAACCAAATTGGCACCTTCATACACATATTATGGGAATGTCCACGCATACAACACTATTGGGGCAGGGTGACACGCCAAATGTCTAGGGCATGTAGCAAACCCCTGAGTCCCTCTCCCAAACTCTGTCTCCTTAACATATGGGAAGCTACCGACCTTTCCCAGATGGATCAGGCGTGGGCGGCAATGGGATGGCTGCTTGCAAAGCGTAACATAGCGCAGAAGTGGGGTCAGGACGCCAGCCCGAGGGTGACGGACTGGGCAAAGGACATGGACGGGGCAATGATAGCGGAGAAAACTGTTTTTAAGGGAAGGGGCTGCCCCAAGAAATGGGACCATAAATGGGGAAAGTGGAACAAATACCGCGGGGACATCTGCATCTCCCCGGCGGTGGAGATGCGGCGGGAGAGACAAGACCTAATGACCTGCAATGTGGTAGATGATGGGCCCCCTCCATTGGTGGTATAGGTGTAGACTGGGGCTTGACCCCAATAAGCATATCACTAGGTTGAGTGGGACCCTTAGCCGGTCGAGGATGTTGGGTTCCCTTGGGGGCCCCCCGGGGGTGGGATACGGGAATAGAGTCGGGTACACTGTGTATGCTCTCTCGATGCCGGAGTTGGGTTTTCTGCAATGGCCAAGTAATTATGTCTGTACTGTAAATGAACCAATACACTTTTCTTTTTATAATAAAAACAGTTTAATAAAAAAAAAAAAAAATGAAATGTTCGAAGTGGGGAATAGGAGAGTTGGTGGAGCACACCGGAGAGACACAAGCCACTCTGAGACCTAGCTCAGCCGCCTCTGCACCTTCCGGGCTCAACCACAAATGCAGCACACTAACACCACCACCGCTATTAAACCCAATCTCTGGCCCACTCTGTCCACGTCTCCTTAGCAGACAGACCTGCTCCTTATACCTTTAAAAAATGAGGTAGCACCAACAACCAGACTGCGAGGATGAAGGGAAGGCAAGCACCGCTGCCGGGCCACAAATCACCACTCCGCTCCAGCACTTGGGCGCAACACCGCACCTCCGTGGACCTCTGTGGCCCCACTCCTGCCCAGTCACATCTGGTGCTACTGCTGCCGCAGGCAGCCACTCATGCGGGCGACGTACAGCAGTGGGCAGGCAGAAGCAGCGGGCAGGCAGCAGCAGCGGGCAGGCGGTGTGTGGCGAGCAGCAAAGAGGCGGCGGGGATGAAGCAGGTAGAAGAAAGCCGCCTCTGAGTAGCGTGTGGTTCGAGCACTTCCTCCTCCGCAAAATCATTGCCGCTCTCCCGGTGCACATTTTCCTATGCAGTCTTTTACTCTGTTAACAAATATGACATTTTCTCCACACATCTTTCATCTTTCATCTGCATATCTCACGTGTTATCTCGTTTCTCTTCAGCACATTTTCACTCTTTCCTACTGTAATACTTACTTTCATCTCCAGAAATTCCTTATCCCCCATGCTCACAACCAACCTGTTCACCTATTGGCACTGCATTTTCTTTTCCTTTGGCGCTTCTACGGGTGTGAACACCCTTCACACATGTTATTTCATACATTTACAATTGGCCCATAGGTGACCATCGCTCTGTAGAGTGGCTAAACATTGGATGTGCATAAACCCTCACAGCTGTGCGAGCTTCTCACAGGCGCTCACGCCATTCAATTCTCCCCACAATTATGGACACCGCAGTTTATTCACATCGTAAGCTGGTACATGAGTTATCACGATTGCCTTGTTCATTAATATGTTCAGCTCTGTACAGCCTTTATTTACAATTGGTACACAGTATAATCTTATCTTTTATTGCATATAAAAACATAACACGCATAATGCTCATGCATTATCTGCAAATCAAAAGTCTTTTGACTGGGTGTCATAAATCACTGTTTATCAGCTTCTTTGACAGCTAACCTTCTGTTGATTGCTTGGCACAGCGTGCTGTGGCTTAGAGGCTCCCCTTGCTACCGAATGTCTGGTGTTCTTGGCCATGCCTGGGCTGCAGGTACGGTGTCTGCTCAACGCTGCCCATTTCATACCCCTTTTGTGTGCCCCCAGGTATCCCTGCCGTGAGGCATCCCAAGGACCTCGTTGGGGCAAATGTCCTTTTATGACCTCGTGTGAACATATTTTTTTGTTGAACGTTGCATCTACCTGCCACGTTGGTTGGTTTTCCGACCACCGACAGCTCCTCCCTAGGCTAAGAGAAACCCAGCAGCTCTAACATTGTTATGTTCAGCTTCCTCCTTGATCTCTCTACCGCTCCCTGGCTCGCCGCACCCCGCAATTTTTATCGTGCGATGATCTCTGACCATATTTTGTTGGCCGGTCGCACCATCCTTGATAGGTCAGCCCGGATGGCTTCCAACAGGGCTTATCGCCCCATTACCGCTAGATCGTTGCCCCTCAAGTGTACTGCACCGCAGCAGGGTTTCTGTGAGCCTTCTGCGTGTTCCGCACTGCAGGGAGGAGCTGGCCCCATTTCATGCCTGGTTTGCCCATCCATTTCACCTTGGTGTTCCGTAGCCATATGCCGCCATATAGCTTCCTGGCAACAGCCCACCGCTGCGCCCGTGTGAAGTATGAATGTCCCACTATCCATACTGTTCGTTATTTTGATCTGTCACCTGTGCTTAAAGATTAGCCCGCATTACTACGATGATGGCCTAATGTACTTTTAAATACTGAGGATTCCCACCTCCCTATATGCCTAATCCCTTTGTCTGCCGCGCCATGTGCCGCCACCGTGGTGGCTGCCCCGATGCGGAAGGAATGTGACCCAAAGCGTGCTGGTGCGAGCCCCACTTTTGCCATTGCCTGGCGCATTACAGCTGTGAATTGTAACCTGCTAAGGTGGCTGCCATCCTCATGTATGATTAGAGGGGAGCCACCTCTTGCTCTGACCTGCAAGTAATTGCGGGTCAAGCAGACGGGGCAGTGCTTGCTTGCCGCAAGACACTCTAGCCGTGTGTGCCTCCCTCTCTCTGCCGGGCCAGTTTTTGATCTTTTCAGGTACACAACCAAATGCGTGCCGCCTAAGTGAAGGTCACCCATCCAGAGGCAAGCCAAGCCTGGATTGGCCCTTGCCGGCGCCACCAGCTCACTCACCCGAAATGTCCCAAAGAAAGCCATGGAAAAACTGCTTTGAACAGTTGTGCTTCCCCAGTGGATCTACATATGCCCGGTAGGATTGTTAAGATCGCCTTCAGCCTCTCAAAGTCGATTAGTAGTCTGGTGTAGGCTGTCTTTGGTTGCAGTCAGCCCCAGCCCTTCATTGCTGTGTGGCAGTAAAATGTGCTTGTTGGGTTTACACCCCTGTACAACTTAGAGTGGTACTGTAATGCAGTTTCGCCCCAACCCTGGATTTGCCATGCTCAAAAGCCCATTGTATAAATTGTTCCACTCTGTCGCAAGTGCAGGTTCTGATGTTACCCCTGTTGCACTCCTGAAGTGTTCCACACACTTACGGTAAGTGCTCGCGGTCTTCGGGGCCAGTGCTTGGTCCACGAAGAACAGGTCATCTCCACCATGTCCCATATGTCTCCCGGTAGCTCTGTCATCCGCTCATCTGCCCAAGGCGCCAGCTTGCAGGACCTTTCCCACTGAAAGTGAGAGAGAGCGTCAGCAATATAGTTGTCACATCCTAGCACATGCCTAGCTTTTATTGCGATGTTGCTTCCCAGTTGGCAGCCCACTAAGCATTGGAGCAGCCCTAGCACTCTTGGGCAGCGCGCCACCGCTAGGTTTATTGCCTGTACTACCGCATGGTTGTCTGACCACAATGTCTCCTGCCTGTTTTTTAGTTGCTTTTGCCACAGCGTAAAAGCCACCACTATTGGGAATAGCTCCAGCAGCATAACATTTTTTGTCAATCCTGTCTCATTCCAGCCCCTGGGCGACCTGGTGGCGCACCAGACAGAGTCTAAAATGGCTCCGAACCCTTCACTCCCTACTACATCCGTGTACAGGCTGAGCTGCTCTGTCGTCAACCAGGGGGCCCACCATACCAGGATACCATTTAATTTGCCCAGGAACTTCTGCCATTGCTGCAAGTCCCTCCGGACCGCTTTAGTCAGCCTCACTCTGTGATGCTTCTGTGTGATGCCCTTTGTCAGCCATGCCAACCGCCTCACAAATGTGCTGCTTGCTGGGATGACGCTGGCTGCAAAGTTGAGCTTGCCTAGCAGCTGCTGCAGTTTCTTGAGCGTTGCCTTCTTCTTGACTTTTAGCCCCCCAGTATCCCATCTTAGGTCCGCAACTTTTTGCTCTGGGCGCCTACTGACCCCTTCCTTTGAATCCAGCTCTATCCCCAGAAATGTCAGACACATAGCGGAGCCTTCCTTCTAATCCTGTGCTAGGGGGACTCCGAGTTGCTCCGCCAGTGCCTGAAATTGTTCCACCATCACTTTGCTCTGCTCGGTGTCTGGTGTGCGCACAAACAGGAAGTCGTCTAGGTAGTGGAGCTTCCCACCCTCTGGGCACCTTTTGCCTTGCGCCCATTCCAAGAATGTGCTAAATGCCTTAAAGTACACACATGATATTGAACAGACCATGGGCAAACACTTATTATAGTAAAAGGCTCCATCCAGTTGGAAATCCAGGAGATGGTGACTATCTGGATGCACCGTGAGGAGTCGGAATGCGGACTCAATATCGGCCTTTGTCATTAGGGCCCTCCTACCCGTTGTCCTTAGCATGTCAATTGCTTCATCTAGTGTGGCATAGGATACTGAGAACTGCTCCTGATCCAACCCATCATTAACTGACCCCCCTCAGGGTAAGATAGATGATGGATGAGCCGGAACTGGCCCGCTCCTTCTTGGGCACTACACCCAGTGGAGATACTATAAAATTGTCTAGCAGGGGCTTTTGAAATGGGCCCACCACACGGCCCAGTTCCAGTTCTTTCGCCATTTTCCATCTAGCAACCTCCGCGTTATCTGTAATGGGTTTCAGGTTGTTGCAGAGCCTTCCTTCCACCGGCCCCACATAGGGAATGCTAAAGCCATTACTGATACTTCCCGCTAGTAAGAGTGCATCGTCTTTTTTTGGGTGATGGTTGAGCAATTGGATGAGATACTGGCAATATATTGGGGTGGGTGCTAATACCCGCACCCCTGTGTTCCCCTTTTCGGCTTCACTTTCATTTTTTGAAAGGGTGTTTTTTGTCACTACTCCCTTTCCCTCTCCTGCACTCACTGGTCGGTGGCTCCCTCCGCAACTGCTGCAAGCGTGTTTGAATTTGCACACCACTCCCATTTGCATTTGCTTTTCTTGAACTTCCAACATGCAGCGGGCTGTGACCTCGCCTGTTTGTTCCTTGTGTACTGCTTTGCTTTTCTGCCCTGCTGATACCAATCCTGCTTCTCAAGAGGGACGGGTGACATCCTTTTCTGTTTCTGTGTCTTTTAGGCCGGTTTTATCAACCTTTTCGTCAAAGATTTTGAGTTACGGGTTCTCAACCCGCAACCGTGGCTCAACAATGAAATGTTCAAACTGGGGAATAGGAGAGTTGGTGGAGCACACCGGAGAGACACAAGCCACTCCGAGACCTAGCTCGGCCGCCTCTGCACCTTCCAGGCTCAACCACAAAGGCGGCACACTAACACCACCACCGCTATTTAACCCGATCTCTGGCCCACTCTATCCACATCTCCTTAGCAGAAAGACCTGCTCCTCACCGTAACTCATTTTTCTTTCTCCTTTCATCCTTCCTCCTTATACTTTGCAAAAATGAGGTAGCACCAACAACCGGACTGCGAGGATGAAGGGAAGGCAAGCACCGCTGCTGGGCCACAAATCACCACTCCGCTCCAGCAATTGGGCGCAACACCGCACCTCTGTGGTCTTCTGTGGCCCCAATCCTGCCCAGTCACATCTGGTGCTACTGCTGCCGCAGGCAGCCACTCATGCGGGCGGCGTACAGCAGTGGGCAGGCAGCAGCAGTGGGCAGGCAGCAGCAGTGGGCAGGCAGTGTGCGGCGAACAGCAAAGAAGCGGCAGGGATGAAGCAGGTAGAAGAAAGCAGCCTCTGAGTAGCGTGTGGTTCAAGCACATCCTCCTCCGAAAACACGTGTTAAAATTATAGATAAGCTTTACTGAGATCTGCAGAAGGAGCTTTTCCTGAACTTCCAACATGCAGCGGGCTGTGGCCTTGCCGGTTTGTTCCTTGTGTACTGCTTTGCTTTGCTGCCCTGCTGATATCAATCGGACCTCCTCTTGCCCCCGTAGGAACGAAATGACTGCTCGCTATTCTCTACCCTCTGCCGTGCCGCGACCATGCTTTCTGTATACCCAGCCACGTCCTGGTGGTCCCAGACTATGATGGGCTAGGCCTGCATTTTAGCTCTAAAACCTTCATCATACTTTAGTCATGCCTCCCCTTTGTACTTTCGCTGCTCTGCATGCACTTTTTTCTCATACAATAACAATGCTGCTGCGGCATGCAGGAATATTTCTAAAAAAATACACAAGCCAACGTGCGAAATGCATGCAGCCAATTCTCAATGGACTGCTCTAGCCTGGGTTTGCGCCTCTCCCGCTTGTCCTCATCTTTCTTATCCTGCGGTACCAGGTCCAGCTCTGCCTGTTTGGCCTCCAGTAATGAAAATATGTCTATGAATTATTTGCACCATATGCGCTCCTTAACTGCCAATGGAGCCAGACTGGCCAACCCAGTCTTGCATGCCAGCATTGCTTGGTTCCCCGGGGAAGGTCTGATATATTTGCAGGCCGGCTTGCCATTTGTCCCATCCATTGCAGTGTTGCCGTCCCATGCCACTGTTGGGTCTGCCTCCTAAGCGGCCCGTGCCCCTGGTCCCTGGGTGTCCTGCAGCTATGTTCTCAGTGCCCCCTACTGCTCTGTTTGGTTTATAGGCTGTGCCAGCTGTGCCAGCCCTGGTGTGCTTTCCCTGGTGCCTTTTACTGTGTTCATGACCACTACACTGCCTTGCTCCATCTCCTGTGGCTGCCCGGACCAGAAATAATGTCCTGGCCAAGCGAATGTTGGCGTGGGGGTGCCCCTAAACCCCTACTCCTTGCCATGGCCACCCTGACGCCTGTACCAATGAGGTGTTGAATATTGCATGTGCCCTACGTGCTGCCCTGTGGATATAGCTGCGAGTTAACCGCCCTGACCTGTGACGCCTGATTGGCCAACCCATGAGTGGTGCCCCTCTGGGCTGTTGACCCTAACCTAGGCTGCGCTTCTTCCTTTTTATGCCCTGCACCTTCCTAATTTGCGTGCGTCGCGTGCTCTGTGCTAGCTGTGAGTGCCTCACCATTCACCACAAAGGGCCCACCATGATGCGCTCTTGAGTCCTGGACCGGCACCGTTGTGGAGGCTGCATGTGCCCGCTGACTGCCCCTTGTAGCTGTGTCCTTATCGGGCACTGCTGTGTAGGCTGCATGTGCCCGTTGAAACTTATTTGGGCCACTTCCTTGACCCTTGTTTTTGGCGCACTCCTTTTCGCGCCATCCACTGCTGGGCCCTTCCGGAGCCGCCCACAGGGGGGGGGGGGTATCTGCCGTCCCTCTAGAGTCGGCTGCGTCTCCCGGTCCGGCAGGATTTTAGACTGTCTTCAGCTTTTGCTCCATCCACAGCTTTCACAAAGACACGTAGAGGAAGCACAGTTCATAAGTATGCACTTCACAAAAGCCATGTGTTGCATGGACTAAACTACAGAAAAATAGCATATAGAAAAAACACATAATTTTAGGGAATGAAAGGTGAAACATGCAAAGAGTGAAGAGGGATGGCGTGTCTGACATTAATTACCTCAAATTTTATTATTACAGTCTTTATTCAGAAATTAGTCAATCAGTGCTTTTGCATGCTAAGTTAAGGATACCAAAGTAGGATCCTATAAGGATGTAAATCCCTGCTAGAAGGCAACAGCCAAGCCTCTCTGGCACCATGAGGTGCAGCAGGACATCTGATTATGATCTGAGGCAGGCATGCGTTACTTTTAGGTGAAAGTGGCTACTTAGACATTAGTTTTAAAACAAGCATGCTTTTAAAACTAATATCTAAAATAAGTTGAGCAGTTGCGCATGTCAACACATTTGTTATTTTTTTAAATTATTTTCTTCCATTCGCTCTTGCTGTCAAACTGTGGGACTTGCCAGTGTATCAGTGACCTGTTACACATGTCTACAAAAGCAAAATCTTGCTGTGAGCTTTCAGTCCCGGCCTACCTGTGTGTGCATTAGCAGTCAGGCAGTGCTTAATTTGAGCCGGTGGTTTCTGGTGCTTGGCACCGCACTTAATTGTCAACAACTGTACTTATGACACGTTGCCACATGGTGGTGATGGTTGTGCATTTTAGAGACAAGCACAACAGTTGTTTATTTATTCAATATGCATTAAAAATGACTAATGGTTCTGCCAAAGCCATTCTTGTGACCTGGAATAGTCAGAATTGCCACACTTGTACGAGTGTGACGGTTAGTAGTTGTGTTGTTACTGTAGTTGGCAGAGCAACAGTAAGCACAATTTGCTACATGTGCCACGAAACAGCTGCCTTTGAGGCCATGACGCAACTACACATTTTAAGAAAGAGTGAAGCCTGACGGCACTGATGGCCAGTACAGGTGCATAATTCTTATAATTGTCCAAGGCGAGGCAATAATTCTACTGGTGTTTACTGGCGTAACACACAAGGGTATCAAACAAACTGCCAGGGGTCACAATGGGTTGCCTAAGAGTCGTTGTGACTCCTGGAGACCCCTATTTGACGCCATAGAGGAACTAGGACACAGGATAGAGACAGCAAGATAACTTATGCACTCCCATTGAGAGCTTAGAATAAAAGACAAAAGTAGTTCCTTGAATGCAAGCAATGTCTGGAGTAAAAGGATATAATCAACCAATTAGAATGCTGGGGTACCAAAATGCCCCTGGGCGGACAAAAACAAGAATCAAGTGGAAAGTCATTGTCTTAAGAGGAGACAATTTATATGGACAAAAAAGCTATCAAATCAAGAGCAAGGGCGGTACCCACTAGGGCACGCCCAACTACGCACTTTAAGACACTAAGCCTATTATTAGAACCATTGAATCCAAAGGCTCCACGTTCTTCTCTGTAATTCAATTTTGCCACAGGGTTCATGGTCCTAGGAGCCAGTAATATTACAAATTAATGATGGCAGATTGTAGAAACCTTTGGGGCAATAGAAATAACAGGATAGACAAAGTATTTAGTTGAAGTTACCCTGGCACAAACACAATAACATAACTTTGTCTGCAAGAAGCAGGTTTAAGGCACTGGAAAAATCCCATAAAAAAGATACATCTAAATAGTGGGAGGTTACATTTCTCAAGAAATACACTGAAGCAGACAGGATACCACAAGGTTAATGAATCCTAGTCTTTCTCCCAATCGAAACCAAAGAGCCCATAAAAATCAAAAGAATGGGAAACCAACCTTAAAGAAGCCTCAAGCACCATGATTCAGCAATGCATTGAAATAACAGAAGGAAAATGTGAAAATTACAAAAGTGAGGTTGACGAATTAACAATAAACTTAGAGGGGCTGCTGTGATGCTCTTGTGCAAGAAAACAAGAATAAAAGAATTCAACCAGTAAATCTACAGCTCACTTATTATTTATTTATACCATTTTATATCTTGAAATGTTTTATGAATGTTCACCTTAATAGGACATGGCGTCAAGATGAGAGACCATTAGTGTAAGCATCCTCAACATTGTCTTTAACCATTGATACTGAAACTGTGGGGAGGGAGGTATTTCCACTATGGGATTCCTAGAGGAACTACACACTTTAAGACACTAGGGCAATTATTAGAACCACTGAATACAGAGGCCTCACCTCCTTCTCTATCACCCATCATGGTCGATTAATATTGAATTTTTATTTAGTTTTTTATTCATCGTTACTCTGAAGTTGTATCACACATTTTCTTTTGAATGCATTCAGACTGAGAAATTGGAGTGCCATCAAGGATATATGTATTGAGTAGAATATATCACAACCACAGACTAATCTTGAAACCTATACATGCTTTTAGACTGGCAGTTATAAACAAGTACTAAAGATCTGGTTGAAACAGCCAATAAGCAGTGCAAAGGAGATAATGAAATGTGAATACAGGAGTCATTCTTAGTAGTGGCACTATCAAAGATATTGGGCATGCAGTATTTAGGGAGGTGATGATAACATCAAAAAATAATTGACATTTCTAGGGCTAATTCACAGAAGGTCTTATGAGTGCGGGAAGTAGTACTAAAGACATACTCTTTCACATAATCTTACATGCCTTTGTTGATCGACTCCGAAGCGTTGAATTCCCTCTTAGTAAAAGTGCAAAGCAGTCAAACTCCTTACTAATTGTATATGAATGTTCCTATTTTAGATGTTTTGAGGCCAGTCCACAAAGGTATGTAAAAGAGGAATACAGGACTGCTCTTTTACGTGCTCTAAAATGCCTTTGTGAATAGCCCCTTTAGTCTCTAGATTCTTATATATGTTTCCTGTTAAAATCCACTCATCCGGCACCATAAGGTATATAATCACACACTTTCTTTGGTAAATTGACTCACATAATCCTCTTTAACCCTCAGCTGTCTAATTTATGCCTCAGCACCTGTTGGTGCAACTGGAATTTGAAAGAGTTCTTTACATCTACAGAAATGTGGAAAATGCTGAAAACAAAAGAATTAGTAACTCTTTGTACTTTCTTCGGGAAATCCAAATCTTTTGAGGGTTGTATTTTATCCCTATGTGCAATGTTTCTTCAACAATGCTAAATAGCTTTAATTTAGTTAAAACACCATAAAAATAGGGTACCTTCATGTTATACATGGCTCTTACTTAATACTGCGGCGGCTCCGCTGCTATGGCGGAGGAGCGTCGGGCCCCCCCCCTGCTGAGAGCCAGCTGAGGGAAACGGAAACAATTAAATAAATTGGTCTTATTATCATTTTCTTTTTCTTGTTTTCCTCTAGAGCCAGCCAAGTCTGGGCGGGGCGGGGTATTGGCCATCGTCACAGGCACAGCCAGCAGGGGGAGGAGTAGTGCACAACCTATGTGCGCATGGCGATTTGGCCGTCCGTCTGAGGCTGGCCAAATCGTCATGCGCACTTATGTTTCTCCAACCCAGCTGTGTTTGGAGAAACAGCAGACTCCCAGGCACTGTCTGAGCGGCAAAGCAAGCCACTCAGACCAATCCTGGTGCTGGTCTCATGCTTTTGAAAGCAGCACCAGGATTGGGTGGGGAGCCTGTGCTGGTGTCCCAGGGACTGAGAGGGACTGGTAGGACACCATCAGGAAGAAGAGGAGCACCGAGGCGGCCGGCAGCGTTAGAACAGGTAAGTTTTTTTATTATAATTATTTCCCTCGTACCACCCCACCCCCCACTTACATTTTGCGGCGGCCGCCACTGTAATTAAGCACTATAAATAAATCCCTATGCATCATTGGCGACAACTAACTAAGTCCTACATATATGACAATAGTGGACTGCATAAGAGTTCAGTTACTACTGCAGCAATTGGTACTGAGTGTAGAGTAATTTCCAGAGCCTTGATGATGGCCGTGCAGCATCTCGAGGCATATTGTCCTAGGCTTTCCATCTAACAGGTGAGGGTGGCCTGTGGGATCCACTCCACAGAAGCAAGATCCACATTTAGGTCTGGTGCTCACCTTTTGGTGTATACCTCTAGTTTGCCCTCATAAATGTTCACAGTTTTATTATATATGATATTATGAAGAATTTCTATCATGTTGAGGCTGCAACCAACCTTCAAGGTGTACTGGTGAAGGATGTCACAATTCCGCCCAACCCCAAGCAGAGGTCATCAAACAAAGCTACATTCCTGCCTATTGTTGGTAGTTGTTAGTGACACAGGACAAAATTGACCATTTAGCAGTCCTCCTCACACAGCAGACTTGCTAGCAGTGTAGTTCAAATTCCTCATTGTTTATTTCTTTTTAGGCAGTTAAGGTTTTTGGCTCCACATATTTAGTGCATACTGCCAGTCTGCACTTTTAAGATGGGGTTGAGATCTTTGCTTTTCATTTATTTTATGTGGTCTGCTTTCACACCATTATTTTATTTTGTCTTATTTTCCCAGTAGTTACCACCTCCAATGGAGTTTAGCAGCTGCAAGCGGAGTCACTGGGCTGCAGTTAGTGTCAATTGTACACTTAGCAGGTTAGTTATCTAATGCACCTCAGGCCATGCCTCTATCCTCCTATGCAACCTATATCTTCAGCGTGGCTGCATGTTTGTGCAGGTGAACAAAATAATCAATAGACACTGGCGCGTGCTGAACTGCGGGGAACTGCAATTTAAAAAACCAATGTTCTCACATAAAAGGGGCCGGAATTTGAGAGACCTACTGGTACACACCAGACTACACAGTATCAGAAACGAGGAGGCACCGCAGACCTTCCTATCCCCCTTATCGGGTCATCACCCTTGTGGGACATGTAGTGTCTGCAACCTAACAGCCAAAAGTAAAAAGATAACGTTCAACAATAATACCAAGTGGGAACAACGCCGCTTTACGAACTGCAACACCAAAAACGTCATATATATGATCACGTGCCCTTGCCAATTACACTACATTGGCATGACAAAACGGATGGTAAAAACACGAATCTGTGAACATCGAAGCAATCTACGATGCGAAAGGGCGACCACTAAAATGTCTGCGCACTACATTGAAAAGAAGCCCACAGTGCAAGACTTACAGTGGACCATCATTGAACAAATCTCTAATGAATCACAGCTATTTAAGAAGGAACAGCGGTGGGTTTCTCGTCTGAGCACCCACACAAAAGGGTTGAATGATGGAATCCAATGGAGCCATTTTGCGTGCAAACATACCACAAAAATGAGAAGTGTTTCCTTTCTACTAATATCAGAAACCCTCTAGGGAACACGCAGTGCAGAACAATACCATCTGTCTATGAAATACAACCATGCTGCATTATCAGACTCGTTTTTTCTATCATTAGAAACTAACCTACCGCCCACTCCCGATTACAGATAATTCTAGAAATAGAAGTCTGTGTGTTAAACCAGGGGTGAGGGCTTAATTCAGAAATATGTATTTGTCACAAGTCTACTTCGCAATAAGTAATTCTAGGAATCAAGGTCCCTTTGTACATTCAGGGGCTAGGACTTAATCATCTTGATTCAGGAATATTCAATTGTCCCTTTGCCGAGTAAAAACACTGAGGCTTGGCAGAGTTGTGATCCCTGCATCTGTTTCACAGCGACGCTCACATTATTGGGTCAAAATTATGCAAATCATACCAGAATTTGATTTATTTTGCTCATTGCCGAGTGATAACACCGACGCTCTGCAGGGATGTGATCCCTGGATCTGTTTCACAGCGAAGCTCGCATGATTGAGTCTAATTTAGGCTATTCATACCAGAATGGGCACTCCCCTCCCAGAACCCACCAGAGGCGGCCGTTTCACGGCGGCCATCTTTTGAAAGTTAGTGGTCCAGGCTCTGCTCACACGTGGCAGTGAACGCGAGCCGACCGGACATTTATTCAGGTCCCTTTCGGCACTCAGATGCATCTACAGAGCCGCGGGCAGGCACAATGCGCTGGGAACTGTTTTGATGAAGTGAGTACGGCATAGCCGCGTTCCCCGATCCTTGAGAACCCTTCCCTCTGGCAATTTTTCTAAGCTATTTGGCAATCATTTTTCAACAAATAACGCGTCCATACGGATAATCATTTTCTTGTCCAATGTAATTACCTTTCAGAGTGTGACTACAAGCGCCCCTCCCCTCCCGTGAGAAGCTCATGGGGCAGACTTAGAATGATAATAAGTATGTTTTTTGGCTATTCACTCCTATTGAGCGGACTAAGATTTTACAAACTGTGTATACCACAGGACATATTGCGCAGGAGCATCTCACAATGATGGCTCCTTAGAGTGTGTGTTTTCTGTTATATGTTGTGTATTGTCTTGTTCGTAAAACGTTCTTTTAAACAGGCGAAAGGGCATAATGACAATGTCACGATTACAGAAAAATATATCACTATTTTTCCACATAATGGTGATGTTGTTTTACACTACTTGACCTTGTGGGTAAGCCAATCCCATTGAGTATGTATTCTTATGTTTCCAGATAGTTTTTGTGAGGCATCATACCAAATAGGTATCATTGAAGCATCATACAAATTGGGTATTGTATAACATTTACATATCATACCGTGACTAGGCCCTGAAGAATACATCAGGCACTACTCAGGAGTGGTATTAGGGATAAACTCATTTGGTCCTGACAAAAAGCCGTAGGGGCAGGCTCGAAACATGTAGACCAAGAGTAACACAGCCATTACATTGTGTAACTCACCAACCCCTTTTTAATAATACCAGCCACAGATTTCAATAAAGTCTAAGGGCCTGATTCACAAAAGTAATCTGAGACAAAATCCTAACTTTACGACTTTCGGTATTCACAGAAGGCATTTAGGAGTACTAAAGTTAGGATTTTGTCTCAGTTCAACTTAAGTTTTGGTCTTAAGTTAAACTTAAGACTAAAATTTAAGATTAACTAAGACAAAATCTTAACTTTAGTATTCCCAAATGCCTTCTGTGAATATCAAAAGTCGTAAAGTTAGGATTTTGTCTCAGATTACTTTTGAGAATCGGGCCCTAAGGTCCTAGCGGCCAGGTATTTTTAAATATTTTTGCACTATCACTTTGACCCTTCCACTCCTACACCAACAATATAGCCCACACCTCCCAAAAAAGTGCTCCCACGTCTCCATCGGTCGTAGCACGCCCGTCCCGCAGCGGGGCGGGAAGAACCCGATGATGAAGCATGCCACCAAGGGGCCTTTTGGTGGGTGAGGGTTATTTTAAGAAAAATAATTCTTTCCCATATGGATCACGTACATTTGGAAAGATACCATATTAAACAAACCCTACCGAGTGGACTTCTTTTGATTAACTATATGATACAGGAGGCAAGGTCCACTACTTACCTCTCTCTCCCCTTTTTTGATTAACTTGTGCAGTATAAGCACCAGCAGCATGCCAAAGGCAAGCTCGTCTGCAACAAGTCCCGCCCCGCACTAGGGATCAGGGCCAGACTGGGAACAGAAACTGGCCATGGCAATTCTGCTGTACTGGGGGGGGGGGGGGGTGGTCGTGCTAGTGAGAAGCAACTTTTGTTACAGGGGGCCGCTTTTGTTACAGGGGGCTGATATTGCAGCACTGCTGTAAAACCGGCCCCCAGTAACAAAACCGGCCCTCACTGCTCGAAAACCGGCCCCCATCCTTCTAGCCCACTGGGAAAATGCCCGGTGCCCGCTACGGCCAGTCTGGCCCTGCCAGGGATCCAGGTCCACGGACTCCTATTCGTATTGAATCACATACTCTTTGAATGAGCTCTATGCTCTTTACAAGCAAAGAACGATCTGTAGAAATTGTGCTGTCTCTCTTATCATCTCAAAAGGTTTCTTTGCCTACTGCTTCTGTCATTTCTCCAGTTTTATTCCCACTGTCTCAGTCCAAACCCTGGAAGCCTCCCAACAACTCATGCTCAACTGCTTCTGCCAAAGCCTTAGTTGGATATTTTTGATTTTATCTAATTTTCTCAATCCTGGTCTTTTTTAAAAAAACAGGCTATGTGAGTTGTCAGCTGCCAACATCACCACAGCCATCCTTGACTGCTATTCCTTATTGCATCATAACTGCTTGGGAAAAGTAGGTTGTGGTCTACCTGTCATCTACCATCCCTCTCTTAACTGTTCATTACGAGATGCCTCTGCCTTCTCGTAGGGGTAACTTATGCTATTCACGCTCAAACACACCCTGACAACATTGTTTTCCAGTGCCTTGACTTACCACTCTCTTGGGCCCAAATTGAGTTTCTGCACTGCCTTAGGTGAGTTTTTATCTTTGCTGATAATTAAATTCAATATCTTCCTAATCTTAGGTGACCTCAATTTACAGTGATGCCAAGCCATAGGAGCTCTTGCGGATTGTTCAGAACCCCACACATAAGGCAAAGCAGCTGCCTAACCCCATCATTTGCAATTTGGGCCTTTAGCCCCTTGCCGCTGATCTGGTTTGATTACCTAGCAGTACCTTTTCTGCTGCTATCTCCTAGAAATAAAACATAGTTGCAATCAAGATGAATCCCCCCCCATTCTAAATCCTAAATTACTGTTACAACCTTACTTCAGTCAGAGGTGTAGCTTAGTGAGATTCGGTGGTGTGAATCTCAAATTTCCCAACTAAAAAAGCAGTGTGCTGCACGGTGAAAGGGTGAGATGACCAAGTTTCTAGATGGAATGTTTACATAAGGAACAGGGTCCGTACTGCTTTAGGTGACCCTTTGTCTAGAGGGTACAGTGGATTAAAACCCCAACAATGGGTTGGAATGTTGCCCTGAACGATTGCCACTGGTCAGACTATTTAGAAGCATTAATCCCATCACATTTTGGGTGTTTGATTGGCAGTGGTATGCTTAGTGACTTGAGACTGGCGCAGCTTGCCAAGCCTACTATTGCCAATGTTTGTGAATTCCAAAAAGTAGTAAATCTGCATAGACAGACATTTATTAAAAGTGATTTTAGAAACATTCATAGCTCACCACCCAAGGACAATGCCATTAGAGAATTAAGAGGCTAGTCAGTAGTCTTGTAAACCCTAAATGTGGCCTAAATTCATATTATGGATCGAGCAACATTGCAGCCTATTAAATAAAATATAAGTGCTGCTTGCACAGCGCACATCCTGAAATTAAGTATTTAAAAGTGCGCTCATAAAGAAAACAGAGGCTCCTCAAAATTAAAAAAGTGCCTAGGATCACACATTTTGGACAAGCAGGGTAGTGGGTATTGATTCCAAGTTAACTGGTTTCACATTTTGAAATTCAGACGCTAGAAGGGTATCTATGTCTCTCTCTCTCCTGTTTACATCAAAGTTCACTGTTTTGTCTTTCATTCTTTGCTCAAGAGGAGAAACAAATGACACAGAGATAGCAGACCCTACTCAGGGCCCCAGACTCAACTACCAAGCCAAGAATGCATATATTTGGGGGGTGCCACACCCCAAACACCCCCTCTGAAGCTACACCCTTGACTACAGCTATGCAAGCTTTCCCTTTTAAAACCATTTTGAACTTCTCTTTCGCCACTGAACTTTTTAACAGTTGGATGACGACTGCACTGGATTCACTCTCTCGTCTTGAATCCAGCTCTTCTCACCGCCCCCTCTGCTCCCTGGTGCTCTGAGGAACTCTGAGATGCCAAGCGTAACTATAAAGCTTGAGAAAGGTTGTGGCACCTAGCCTAGGCTTCAGAGGCCTACCCAGCCAATAACATCACGATAAATATCAGTGTCTAACTTATGTACTATGCATTTCTTCTATGCTCAGAAAATTGAGATCTTTTCCAAACGTAATATGATCTCCATTGTTAAGGATCTCATACAGCCCACAGTAAAAGTATTACCTTTTCATAAGAATTGTTTATCAGTCTTGCTACCTATTTTCATACCAAGATTGCTACTATTCATGCAGGCTTCTCCTCTCAAACAATCTTAGATTCTTCTCTTTCTCTTCTCTTCACAACTTGATCCCATCTTGTAATTCCATTTTGCCTGTTTTTGATGACCTCTCTCTAGAAGAAACATGGGACCTTCTCCCTCCATCAATAGAGGATTTGATCTTGATCTCTGCACCGCTAGTATAGCTGGTGTTGCACCTGATATGGTAGGACCTGCTCTTACGTAGCTCTGCAATTTTTTTATGCATTCAGCTTCGGTCCTGAAGAACTGGAAGCATCTTTGCTGATCCCCTCCTCAAAAAACCCTCTGCTGACTTATATTCTCAGCAACTCCTGTCCCATCGCATGCCTTTTCACACTAAAATCTTTGAAAAGACAATTAATGTACATTTTCCTAACTTCGGTGAAGAGGATATCTATGATTTTATCGAAGACAATGAGGTGTGTAAACTGTGCAGTATCTCAACAGCAATGAGAGGTGACCTAATAAAGTCAATGTTGTCACTAGTGGTATATAGGAGTCTGCTCTGAAGCCATTGCCCTCTCCTATTGAGTGACAACATCAGAGAATAGTATACAATAACAATGTTGTTCTTATTCATAAGAGGCAGTAAAAGAAGCAAAGGTGTGGAGACATAAAATGTTGAACAGACGTCTGTACACTTGGGGTGGGGTATTAACTCGTCTTATTGTCTTTAATAAAATCTTAAATGCTCTCCTCACTGAAACTAGCAAATTCCCATTTTTCACATGACGATGAGGAAGTACAATATGCAAGTTCTAAGCCTGGAGAGGACCTGGATTGCCATATGTTCTGCTGGCTTGAGGTCGAATGTCCTAAAAGTTGCTGCCCGAGACAAGTCGGCCAGCAAAGAAAATTTAGAGGCCATGGCCACACACGTGGAATGGGGGTCCGAAGGAGAATGTATTAATGCCCACAGCTGCCATGGCTAACTTGGCCTAGCAGGCAAAAGTGTCACTTGAACTGGATTGGGAGGCTTAGTTGCTAGTCTGAAGAGCTGGGACTGGCAGTGCGAGAGATGTATTTCTGAAATCAGGCAATCACAAATAGAACATGACAGGCAGCAAATTAAGGGTGCAGTAAGGGTAAAGCGCCAAGTAGGATGGCATCTTGGTGTGAGCTGAGATGTAGAGCATCCCTCCGTCCAGAGAGAAATGGAGGCTTGACATGGGGAGGGCTCTGACTTCATAAAACCTCCTACAAGAGATAAGACTCAACAGAGATGCCAGCTTGAGTATTAGATCTTTCAAGAACAGTGAGGAATTCAGAAATCTGGGGAACGAGAAGGTAAGAATGTTGGAAATGTCTAAAGTGGAAGAATAACGAGACAGGGGTAGCCTCCTAAGGTGAATGCCCTTCAAGGAGATTGAATTATGCAGAGGAGGGTGACCCACACTAGTTGATGGTGTCCTGTACAAAAGGCCCTTGGAAAACCGTGTTGAGAGAAAATTGGACCAGTACAGTGGAGAAGGAGGAAGGGGATCCAGGTTTCATCTCAGGCAGCAATAAAGCCAGGCCTTCCAGTCAGAACTGTACGCTTGATGAGTGCCTGTGGCTCAGGATTATTCTGCCAGGTCAGGTTGTGGGGCTGGTCCTCTGGATCTAACAGCAAGGAGATGAAGGAGAGAAGAAAGAGGGTAGCATCATGGCTAGATCCTAGTGAGGAAACTAGGCTTTAGAAGGCCAGTGGGGGGTTCACAACTTTTTGATATTGTAAGTGTTTTGCAAAACAAAGGACCCTCGGAAGAAGAGCAAACACTGGAAGGACATAAGGTCAGAAACGAGACCAATCTTGAAAAAAAGCATCTGTCACCCAAGCTTACGGGTTGGGGTGCCAGTTTTCCAAGATGCGAAGCTGGTGATTCAGGTAGGACGTTAAGAGGTCTATATCCAGGGGAGGGACCCCAGAGAAGGGTCAGAGACTGAAAATGGATAGACCTAGTCTCCAATTGCTTGAGTCCCTGAGATGTTTGGAAAGACCTGGAAGATGTTTCGTAATCACCAAAGTTAATGAGAGGTGCGGCTTTAGCGTTATGTTAATAAAGTGCTAAAGCGCACGAATACCCGCGGGTGTCTTGGCTATGATATGGTATAGCAGTTTGGCAAGGAAGTGACGGAGCAGAGAAAATAAAAATTTTAACCCCTAACAAATTTTATAAATAATTAATAAAATGTTCGTTTAAATGTATTAATCAACACTGTACGTGAGGGAAGGGTAACACGCAAGTATATGGGCTGAATAATCTATTAACGAATGTCTGTGTGTCTAATTATAACATAAGAATAATTGCGTACTAAATTAATAATAAATGCATGATTTGTGCTTCATAGAATATAAACGTGTCGTTGCAAAAACAATAGTGATGGTAAGTAAGGAACAGCTTAAATGTTGCTTTCTGCTAGGTAATAACTAATTGGGGTACGTAGATGACGGGAGGGAAACGAAAAGGCTATGTTTCTCTATTTTAATTATGTTTTGTTTATGTCAAAATAGTGCTTCTAAGTATAAACGAGTGGTGATATAAAATGGCTGCCGGTTATTGAAGTGCGCATGTGCGGGGAAACGCGTGACAAGGGAGAAAAAGTTGGAGAAAAGCTAACCACGTGATGTTGCTGAGAGGCTAGGATGCAAGAATGGTCAAGGCTGATGTGACCTAATTGAACTGATAGTGTGCCGTGGTGATCAGCAAGGAACCGTGGGAAACCGTTTTAAGAGAAAGGACAATGCCTGCAGAGTTCTCGAATGTATCGAAATAAGTTACAAATGTACTGATCGAAGCGGATGGAAACATGTCTTGAACTGTGAGAAAGGAAATGATCATATACATTCCAAAGAACAAGTTGGATCCGGGAGAACTTGATTAAGAATGAATAGATGAAATGAATGGACCAATGAAAGAAAAGCGTGTCATTAATGTTGCAACAATTAGTTAGCAAAGTTAGAATTAGGGTATAAGAGGGCCTACTCTTAGTGGGAGGGGGTCACAGTCAGAGTTGGAGAGTCGCAGTCAGAGTCGGTGTTGGAGTTGGTGGCTTCCAGTGCTTGGTGGTCCTGATCGATCCATTTACTGAGCGGGAGATGCTGAAAGACTGTTAGATGAGACGGGTTGCAGGTAGCTGATGCTGACGAGCTGAAGTTTCTGTTGCTGTCTTATTTTTCCAGTTGAGTATGAGAATCAAGTTATTTTTAATTCGTAAACTTAGGTTAGAAATCCTTAGGCTAAATTAGGGAAGATAGGCAGGTAATTAGGGTTTTGCTTCATGACAAAACATTTCCTTTCTGCAATAAAAATTGATTATGCTTAATAAATATTTGAATTAATAATGAATGAATAATTGAATAAAAAGTCTAAATTCTTTTTCATGCTTTTAAAATCATATAAAATTTAAGATTCTTAATCAAACGACTCAGTGGTTATTTTACTAAATGCTTGTGACATTAGTAATTGGTTATTGTGATTTAGCTGGTCTTAATCACTACAAACTAATTTCTTACTAGATGATCCACCAACAAAACAATGAGCAGGAATATCTTAAGAAAAAATTAAGAAAGCGATAAGTTAAGGTAATAAGGTATCCCGGCTCTTTCCAGCGGTACATAAATGATATTTTTCATTTAGTTCTCATGTTTCTCCTAGGAGTATAAAATTTCGTAAAGGTGAAAAGGAAATCCAGGTGTGTGTGTGTGTGTGTGTGTGATAGGCGATGTTTATGGGCCCCATCGTCGTGTGGATGTGAGAAAATATAAGTCGCCCCTGGATGACCGATAAGTGACCTAGGAGGAAAATAGTTTTTATTGTACGCGCTGCATCAGATTTCTTGGTAGCAGAGTTATGGTTTCTATAGATTAGTTTAGTGATTATTGATTATTGATTATTGATTATTTTTGATGACTAACACTATATGTTGAGTCGTGTTATGTTATATGTGAGTTTTCACTCTTCTGGGATGTAGGAAGTGGAACACGTGTGGCAAGAGAAGTCACATGGAATTTGGTACATGGTCTGAATTCATTTTGGTAATAACACAGGTTGTGTTATGTTAGGGATTTTCTGTACGAAAGGTGTGTAACTGAGATAGCAAATCACGTTTTCTTGTGAAACTTTGGCCTTAATTCTCAGGAGCCTAGTCTCCACATGTGTCTTATCCCCAGAGAAACGAGTTAATTGTTTGCTTGAAAGAAGGGTAAGGTAGAGGGAAGTGCTAGAGTTAATAAATTCTGTGGTAGGGTAGAGGTAAGCGCTGCCTACTGGAAATACAAGATTCTTGTGTAGAAGGACAAAGCTGTCACTTTTGTTTAGCGAATCAGACTATGGAATTGTTTTAATTGTTGTAACTAACGAAGAAAACAGTGAAAAGAAAAATTGCCGATAATTTTTGTAAAGGAGGGGTAAAAGAGCAGGAGTGACATCGACAGTGCCGCGCTAGGATTGGATAGTGCGCTAGTCACGTGAACACAGAGTCAGGAGTGACGTAGAAAAGTGCCGCGCTAGGATTGGTTGGTCCGCGGACGAAGGGAATTGTTCTGATTGGTGCGTTAGTGTGAGTCGCGCTGTAATTGGTTGAAGTTCCGTACACAGAACAGTGCTGCTTTGAAGAGAAAAACCAATCGAAAACATGCCGTATTACGAGTATGAAAGGGAGAGAACGTCATGGACGACAAAAATAAAGAATTTCTTTAAGAAAGACAAAAAGGTTGTGACTAGAGAGGGACAAGTAATTCCTCCGCCGAAATCAGCAGCTTCACATATGATGCTGAAATATGGAGATCATACATGCATATGGTTGGAAAATTGGGCAAAGTATACGAAGAATGATTAGCTTTCCCTGAGAATGGTTCATTTAGTGTAGCGGTTTTGCGAAATTTGCGAGAAAAGATGACAAATCTAGAACCTAGACCTAGACCGACACAGTTTGAAGCCTTGACGGAATGGGAGGATGAGATGTATGAGCGAGAGAGATTCAGAGGTTTAAGAGATCATGAGTTTATGCCTGGAAGAATGTGGGGAATAAATCATGAGGATAGAATAAAACGATGGAGATGTGCTAACATGACAGGAGGTTTGTTTCCGGCTTTACAATTGAGGAAGAGACTAAGAGAAAACGTACTGAGAAAAAGAAACATATGGAGAGGGAGAAATATATGCATGAGAGCGAAACCGATGATGAATTGCTGGAAGATATTTTAAATAGAAATCCACCTCCGTATCAGCAGAGTTCTACAGTGGTGACACCAAATGCGCAGCTAATAGAGACTGTGCGAAATAAAAGTCTGGTAAAAAGAATTGAAATAAATAGGTCACAAGATCAAATAAGAACTTCACAAAATGAAGGAATAGAAAGTGACAATGCAAGCGAATTAGCAAGGACAACAAAAGAACTAACTGAGAAAATGAGGGAATTAGCGAAAAACATGGAAGCTGTGACTGTACCTGTAACAATAGGTCCAGTAATACCAGTTTTTGAGAATCAGAAAATTGATGAACGATCTTTAGTGATTCCTATGAGTTCACAATTTCAGAGAGAAAAAGAAAGGATGGAACCAAGTGCAAGTACAAGTAATTTGGCTAGTACTTACAGACCAAGTCCACCTACAAATTTGACTGTGAATGAGTGCAATGGTAGGAAAATGCATATGGTAACAGAATCTGCAACAGAGACTCCTGAAAAGAGTGGTAATTGGATAGAACTAAATAATACACCCATAGGTCCGACTCCTGATGAGTTAAATGAGTGGATGAAGGCATTTAAAATGAAAGAACCAGAAGAAAAACCATTAGATGTAATTAGGTTAAAAATTGACATGGAAGAATTAATTCTAGGAACGATTGGTACAGAAAAGATAAAAATTACCAGGATGATGAAATAATGTTTCTGTGCAAAAGTATTACATGGAGAGCAAAGAATTTACATGACAAACTAGAAGAGGTAGCCAGTGAAATTGGAATAGATTTTGCGAAAGTGAAAACATTGCAGAAACCCTACAGAGTAGACTTTTGTGAAAAAGATATTGAAAACTTGAACACGGCAGGAAGGCTGACACAGATAAAAGAGTTAATTGTGTTACTGAGAAAATGGGGTGATGTGGACAGATGGAAAGTTAGATGGACGAAAAAGAATGAGAAAACTACAGACAAAGCTTCTTTGGCTTTTATGATAACTGAAAAAGAACCTGTTGCCAGAGAATACCCTATGAGAGAAACTCCAGGTGGTAGTTATGTGCATGTTCCCTGGACTAGGCAGGATATACTGTCATTTACAAATGAATTTCCGAAGCTGAGAGAGAAACCAGTTGAATGGTACCGACAAGTAGAGAGGTTTGTAAAGGTTTCAAAAGTGTTGTGGATAGATTTAGATGGATTATTTGACATAGTGGTACCAACTGATTTGTGGTCAGAGTGTAAAATTACAGTTGACTGGCCAACTACAGAATATCCAAGAGATCCTAAGACAGGAGCTCCAGGTCCTGAGGTGATGAGGAAGTACGATAAGGTGATTACCTTTTTGAAAAATAAGATTTCTCCTAAAGAAACAGATTGGGTGAAAATTGATAGAACTACACAGGAAAGTAAAGAGTCTGTACATGCATATTATGAAAGGTTGTTGTTGGTTTTCAAGCAGTATAGTGGATATGAGGAATTGAGTGAAAAAGATATGAGTCATTTCGTATACAGATTTGTGTTTGGGTTGAAACCAGAGATTAGTGAAATGATTAAACAGCATATGATTAATTGGCAGAATGGCACGGTAGACGAGGTACTGAGGTATGCTAAGTATTGCAGTGATGATATTGAGAGTAGACAGCGTAAATTGAAAGAGAAGGCAATGTGGGCACAGGTGAAAGTGGCAGAAAAACAAGCAGCTCAATTGGATAATAATCGTGGGAATGAAACAGGACAGAATAAATCGCGACCTAACATAGGTAAAGGGAAAGGTCAAGTGAGTCTAGAGGAGGCAAAGAAGAAATGGCCCTGTCATAATTGCGGAAAATTAGGGCATTGGAGAAACGAGTGTAAGTTCCCACCTAAACCTAATCCGGAAAATCAATCATTAACTCCACAGGTGCAGAATGAGGTAGTTGTTCAACAAGGTCAGGTGCCACAACCACCACTTCCCAACACTGTTAACCAACAAAGATACAGTACAGAAACAGGATTCTACGGAGGAGAGCAGGTAACACAGTTGCCGCGAGCAGCTAACATTTCTCAGTATTGGTTGCGACAGAGTGAGGATGAGGCGGATGAAAGCTCATGACGGTGCCTAGGAGAGGGAAAAGAGTGCGTACTTGGCGCAACTCTAGAGGTAGATCAGTCTGGTCCCTTTGTGGATGGAGAAGTGAATGGTGCAAATGTAACATTCCTTGTCGATACTGGAGCTACCCGTTCTACTGTTAGATCAGTGGAAATTCCAAACCTTCCTCTCTCAGGTGAATACATCCAAGTAGTAGGAGTAGCAAATCAGCAGATTAAAACACCACTTACTGAATTAGTGGAAGTAAAAATTGGTTCTTTTAGCAAAATGCATAGATTTGTAGTGTGCGATTGTAGTCCTGTAAATCTTTTAGGTCGTGACCTTTTGTGCAAAATGAATTGCACAATTTATTGTACACCAGATGGAATTGGATTTCAGACCCCAGATGAAGATGTATTGTATAAAGTAACTTTGATGAATCAGGAACCTGAAATGAATGGTTTGTTTCCTGCATTTGATGCAGAAAAACTTCCAGAAGAGCTAAAAATTGCAGTGAAAGAAAATGTGTGGGATTTTACAGGAGAAGATATTGGATTAATGAAAGAAGTTGATCCCGTAAAAGTAACAGTAAAAAAGGAACAACTTACCCAAATACGCCACAGTATAAATTAACTCCAGAAATAATTGAAGGAATAACTCCTGTAATAAATAAAATGATCGAACAGGGAATTCTAAAAGAAATAATGAGCAGTCCATGTAATTCACCTATTATGGGACTGAAAAAGCCAAACGGAACATATAGAATAGTACAGGATTTGAGAAAGATCAACAAAATAGTTGTGCCTTGTTGTCCAATAGTGCCAAACCCTGCAGTAATTCTATATCAAATTCCACACGAAGCTGAGTGGTACACGGTGATAGATTTGTGTCACGCATTTTTCTCTATTCCTTTGCATCCAGATAGCCAGCCATTATTTGCGTTCCGGTTCGGAAAGCGTATTTTGGCATGGTGCCGAATTCCTCAGGGGTATACAGAAAGCCCTTCGATTTTTAATCAGATTTTAAAGAAGTCTTTGGAAGATTTGAAAATGCCAGAAAAGTCAGTGATGGTGCAGTATATCGATGACCTGTTGGTGGCATCGAAAACAAAAGAAGCATGTGTAAGTGATACAATTGCTTTACTGAACCATCTAGAGAAAAGAGGACATAAAGTGTCCCCTTCAAAATTGCAATTTTGCCAAAAAGAAGTTCAATATTTAGGGCATAAAATTGAGAAAGGAGTGCGAAAGATAGCGACAGAAAGAGTAAAAATGATTCAAGGAATGAGAGCACCAATGACGCAAAGAGAGGTAAGAATGTTTCTGGGAATGGTTGGATATTGCCGACAATGGATAAGTGGTTTCTCCTTGATTGCTAAACCATTACAAAAACTAACCAAGAAGGATGTAAGAGACCCTTTTGAGTTAAATATCGAAGAAATGAAATCTTTCAAAGAGTTGAAAAAGAAATTGTGTGAGGCCCCTGCTTTAGGAATGCCTGATTATGAAAAGGATTTTGAATTGTACTGCAGTGAAAGAGATGGATGTGCGTTTTCAGTACTGGTACAAAAACATGGAACAATGAAGAGACCAATTGCTTATTTTTCAGCTGTTTTAGATCCTATAGCAAAAGCGTTGCCTGGATGTCTGAAAGCTGTTGCTGCTACTTGTGTAAGTCTGGAACAAAGTGAAGGTATAGTGATGGGGTATCCACTGAGAGTATATGTTCCCCACTCAGTAGAGATTTTGTTAACAAGAACAAAAACACAGTACATGACATTTAGGGGCCGATTCCGATCTTGGCCGGTAGGGCTCCGAATCGGATTCGGCTTAACCGGATCCGATTCGGAGCCCTATTTCCCGACCGATCCGTACGCGCGTCCGGGCGAGCGAGTACGATGCGTATTCGCCGACCGACTCGTCCGGGCGTCCCAACCGCTCCGACCGACTCGATCCCGGGTCGAACCGCACCGACCGACTCGCACGGACACGACTCGCACCGCGCAACGGAGACGTTCCCCGGCCGGGTAAGTACGATGCGCGCCGCGAGCAGTCCGACCAAGCCGCGCACTCCGGCTCGAAAGAGCTGTCGGAGCCGTACTTTGGGGGTCCGTGTCGGACCCCCCTGTACGCGTAGCCGCGCGAGTCGCACACAGGGGGGACCCATGGGTCCCCCCTACCTGTGCGTGTACGGCGCGAGTCGCTCCGCCGCGTACACGCTGTAGGGGGCGCACTTGTCCGCATCACACCCATTGAGTCAATGGGAGCCCGCGTACGCGTTGTACGACAGGCTCCCATTGACTTCAATGGGAGTCCGACCGACTCGAGTCCGATGGCATATGTGCGCATCGTACTCGTTCGGTCGGACTGCACGGGTCCGATTCGGTCGGAAATCTCTCCGGGTCCGGCTCGGTCGGAGAGATTTCCGGCCCGAATCGGAATCGGCCCCATAGTCGGCTGACTAAGTACGAAAAAGTAATCTTGAGTGCAGAAAATGTGACCATAGATAGATGTATGAATGTGAATCCTTCAACATCATTGCCAGATGAAGAGAGTATAATTGAACAAGATGAAGTAGATCATGATTGCCTGAATGTGCTGGAATATTGCACAAAACCAAGAGCTGACATAAAAGATGAACCTTTAAAGGAATCGGATTATGTCATGTTTGTGGATGGCTCATGCTTGAGAACGAAAGAAGGAGTTTTAAGCGCAGCTTACGCAGTGTGCACAGTGGCAACTGTGATGGAAGCGTCTTGTCTGAAAGGAATAAGGTCTGCCCAAGTTGCGGAACTAATTGCTTTGATTCAAGCATGTAAGTTGGGAAGAAATGTGCGAGTTACGATTGTGACCGATAGCCAGTATGGTTTCGGTATTGTGCATGACTTCGGTCAGATTTGGTCACAAAGAGGTTTCTTGACGTCTGCAGGAACACCTATCAGAAATGGAGATTTTGTTAAGAAACTGCTTGAGGTGATACAGCTGCCTAAGCAGATAGCTGTAGTGAAATGCAAGGCACATAAGAAAAACGAAGATTACATAGCTGTTGGTAATAACTATGCGGATGAGATTGCCAGATATTGTGCAGAGAACATGGTATCCCTAAACAAGAATAGAGAAAGGGAGCATATCTCTTCTCCTTTGCTTTTTACTAACACTGTCGAGACATGGGATGAGGTGAGACAGTTACAGGAAGCTGCAAATGATGAGGAAAAAGATTACTGGATAAAAGCAGGATGTAGAAGACAAGAAAACAATGGTGTGTGGGTATACAGAGATGAAAGACCAGTTATGCCTGATAGCATGATTGCAGACATGGCACGGATGTACCATGGACAAGCTCATATTGGGAGAGATGCAATGATCAGACTTTTTAGACAAACCTGGTATAACCCAAAATTCAGAGCCATAGCTGAAAGTCTTTGTCAAAGATGTCTTATTTGTCAACAGTTTAATCCAGGAAGAAAGACAATAGTGAGTCTAGGAACAATAGGACGAGAAGGAGGTCCGTTCACTAGAATGCAATTAGACTTCATCGAAATGCCCCCTTGTAACAGACTAAAATATGTTCTAGTGGTCGTCTGTTTGTTTTCTCGTTGGGTGGAGGCATACCCCACTAGAAGGAATGATGGAACAACTGTAGCAAAACTTATGCTGCGAGAGTTCATTCCAAGGTATGGTTTTCTAGTCACGGTTGAGACAGATAGAGGAACACATTTTCAAAATGAGTTGATCCAATTGATTTGTGAAGCATTGAGTATTAAACAAAAACTACATTGTGCATACAGACCAGAGGCTTCTGGGGTAGTAGAGCAAATTAATGGAACAATTAAGAACAGATTAGGAAAAATGTGTCAAGCTACAGGACTCAAATGGCCAGATGCACTGCCCCTTGTTCTGATGACCATCAGAAGCATTCCTGAAAAGAAAACTGGACTTAGTCCTCATGAGGTGATCATGGGACGAGCAATGAGACAAGCACAAGTACCTGTCAACAAGTTATTGACTATAACTGATGATCTAGTACTGGATCATTGCAAAGGACTGGCTGATGTGGTGCGTTCTGTGTTTCATCAGGTTGGACCGGATGCGACCACTCTTGAAAGAAAACCAGCCCACGACTTGAATCCAGGAGACTGGGTCCGCATAAAAATCCACAGGAGAAGAAACTGTCTAGTTCCTCGCTGGGACGAGCCACGACAGGTAATCCTAGTGACAACAACTGCAGTCAAGTGTGCAGGAGTGAAGAACTGGGTCCATGCCAGCCACACAATCAGAGTTCAAGAACCTACAGATCGACATGTGAGTCGACGTCTGGAAGTGTGGGATAAGAGTTTAGCGACTGGGACAACAGGAATAAGAGAAAGGGTGCCAGAACTTGAAGATCGACCTGAAAGTCGACATCTGGAAACCCCAACTGCAAGCACCTCTAGAGAGGAAGAGGAAGAAGAAGAAGAAGGAAGAATTTCAGAAATTCCAGAACCTGAAGATCGACCTGTAAGTCGACATCTGGAAATATCTGACACGAGTTCGGGATCTGATGATTCAGTTGCAAACTGTGAAGAATTTCGAAGGAGAACTTGGGGATATAAACCAATTGGAGAAGAAAATGAACAAGAAAATGATCTAGATGAGCAACCAAGTACAAGTTATGGTGGAAATCCTTCAAAAGTAATATTAATAGACAAAGTAGGGAAAGAGGTAAATAAAAAGTTAGAAAATCGAGAAGAACCCCGAGGAGCAATAGGGACAGATAGTGAAACAAAAGAACAGGGAAATTTAGAAGTAGAGAGTGAGGAAAATACCAATTCGGAAGAACACCGAGGAGGGACAGTAATAAGGGAACACAAGAAGGAGAAAACAGATCCACCAGTAAGAGAAGATGAGATCATAAGATTCAAAATAAGAGACAATAGTGAAAAAGTTGAAACAGAATCTGAAGAAAGTGGAGAAGAAGAGAAAACAAAAACTGAATCAAGAAAAAGAAACTGGAAATCAGAAAGAGAAGAAAAAGAAGGTGAAGCCAAAAGGCCAAGAAAAGGAGATAATTGGCCCAGCAACTATATAAGAAAATTGAGATATAGAATAATCAGAACATGAGAAAAAAGTGCTGAACAAGTGAATGAAATAACAAGTCAAAAGGAACAAGAAAAGCCAAGTGGAAAACGACTGCAAAAGTCTAAAAGAACAAAGAAAGTGAATTCAAAGTACAAGTCACCTGAGTGGCTGTACATCGCACTGACGGATTACAAAGAAGAAGGAAACACTCACGAGAACCCGAGACTAAGAAACCGAATGGGTAAAGGTGAGATGCAACAAACCTGAAGTGAAGACTTAAAGTGCTTCTGCCGGATGTGACAATTTTACTGGATATGACAAATCACCGGATGTGACAACGAAAGAATTCTGAAGAGAATTAAAAGAAAGTACCAAGCAAAGACTTTTGAAAGCAGAGTGGCATCTAAGTCATTTCTGAGGTGTAGTGACACAATTTTCTGAAACTTAACAAAAAGATAAAAGCAAAATGGAAAATACTAGGGATAGAAGAGATAAATGTGAGTTTGTAAAAAGATGGTGTAAAATGTGCTGCTTTTGTACAGGTTTATTAATGACAATATGGATAGTTTTAGCAATCACAATTCCTATTAGTTTAGCTGTAATAGAAGCAAAGAATGATACTAAACCAGAAAAAGAAACTAATATTAAAGAACCAGTTATTTTAAGAAGTAGTGCAGAATTACATAAGGATAAGTCAGTAACAGACTTTTCTAAAAATGTTTTTACAAAATTGTTGTACGAATATGTAGAGACAATGGATGTGAGAGATTGTTATGTTTGTATGCAGTTGCCTGCATCAGTGTCAGAAGGTGTGACTTATCATCACCTACCTCTAACTTATGGAATAACCTGTAGTGTAATAGCAAGTTTATTTTATAAAACAGGTAGATTAGAGTTTTATTATACTGATATAGATAAGATTTTTGCAAACGTTCCTGTAGTACCAGAACTTAACAAAGTAAAACAAGCAAAAGTTTTAGGAGAATTCTTTTAGAACATAGAAAATTAACCTTAGAAGAAATAGCTAAAAACAACCTTACCTGTGAATTAAAGAAAGAAGAAAAGGTATTTTTAGAAATGGTTGAAGAAAGAAGAATGAAATTTCAAAGAGAAGCAATAAAAGAGGAAGGAACACATCTATGGACGTTTGAGGAAGGAAATCATGAAGGGAAAAAGATAAATGCAGCAATGACATTAGATTGGCCGCAAACAGGAAAGTTGTGTATTAGGAGAAATAAGACAGTCTATGACAATTACTTTGTAGGTTCCAGTATCTGCCATGACAATTATCAAATTTTGGAAGGTTGGGGATTCAAAGGTGGAAAAGATCCAATATTTCCAGGTATCTATTATATTTGTGGGAATAGAGCTTATTACAGGTTACCGGACCATTGGTATGGAACTTGCTATGTAGGCCTGGTCTTTCCAAAAATCTTTCTTATGGACAGAGAAGAAAAAGGAACATACAAGATGATTAATAGCTTTACACGTAGAAAGAGGGAAAGTTTTTCAGAAATTGTAGGTGATATTTTTGGAGCATTAATACCAGCAGTGGGAATATCTTTGAATGCATTTAAAATTCGGAAGTTATCCACAGTAGTTGATCGTTTGTCTACAGATACTGCAGGAGGGTTCTTGATGGTAAATACCGAAATGGTTGCCATGAGAGCTATGGTGATGCAAAATCGGCTTGCCCTTGATATTCTTTTGGCAAAAGAGGGTGGAGTCTGTGGAATGCTGAAAGTCCAACATTGTTGCACTTACATTCCTGATAAAAGTGAAAATATACAAAAGTATATTACAAATATTACAAATTTGCACAAAGAACTAGTTCCACTGGAGGTTGAAAGTGTCTTGGGAAAACTTGGTAGAGGGTTTTCTTCCGTAGCAAATTGGTTAACAAGAATGAGTAGACTAATGATAGGGAAAGTTATAATAATAGCAACTGTAGCAATATTGTTAGCCATGGTGTTGAAAATTGTAATAACGTGTATAAAAAGAAAAGTAAGACAAAATAAGATAAAAAGAAATTACAGAATAATGAAAGAGAGAGAGAGAGAAATGGGTGAAATTGAGTTAGAGAAAATGAAAGAAAGCATGTATAAAGAGACAAGAAGACAAGATGAAATGGAAACAGATGTGTAACTAACAAAAAGCAAAAGGATGAAAGACATATGCTGCCTGAAAAAGAAGTATAACTTGGGTTTTATGTGGTGATTTAAAAATCACCAAAGGGGGGAGTTGATGGAGCAGAGAAAATATTTTTTTTTAACCCCTAACAAATGTTATAAATAATTAATAAAATGTTCGTTTAAATGTATTAATCAACACTGTACGTGAGGGAAGGGTAACACGCAAGTATATGGGCTGAATAATATATTAACGAATGTCTGTGTGTCTAATTATAACATAAGAATAATTGCGTACTAAATTAATAATAAATGCATGATTTGTGCTTCATAGAATATAAACGTGTCGTTGCAAAAACAATAGTGATGGTAAGTAAGGAACAGCTTAAATGTTGCTTTCTGCTAGGTAATAACTAATTGGGGTACGTAGATGACGGGAGGGAAACGAAAAGGCTATGTTTCTCTATTTTAATTATGTTTTGTTTATTTCAAAATAGTGCTTCTAAGTATAAACGAGTGGCGATATAAAATGGCTGCCGGTTATTGAAGTGCGCATGTGCGGGGAAACGCGTGACAAGGGAGAAAAAGTTGGAGAAAAGCTAACCACGTGATGATGCTGAGAGGCTAGGATGCAAGAATGGTCAAGGCTGATGTGACCTAATTGAACTGATAGTGTGCCGTGGTGATCAGCAAGGAACCGTGGGAAACCGTTTTAAGAGAAAGGACAATGCCTGCAGAGTTCTCGAATGTATCGAAAGAAGTTACAAATGTACTGATCGAAGCGGATGGAAACATGTCTTGAACTGTGAGAAAGGAAATGATCATATACATTCCAAAGAACAAGTTGGATCCGGGAGAACTTGATTAAGAATGAATAGATGAAATGAATGGACCAATGAAAGAAAAGCGTGTTATTAATGTTGCAACAATTAGTTAGCAAAGTTAGAATTAGGGTATAAGAGGGCCTACTCTTAGTGGGAGGGGGTCACAGTCAGAGTTGGAGAGTCGCAGTCAGAGTCGGTGTTGGAGTTGGTGGCTTCCAGTGCTTGGTGGTCCTGATCGATCCATTTACTGAGCGGGAGATGCTGAAAGACTGTTAGATGAGACGGGTTGCAGGTAGCTGATGCTGACAAGCTGAAGTTTCTGTTGCTGTCTTATTTTTCCAGTTGAGTATGAGAATCAAGTTATTTTTAATTCGTAAACTTAGGTTAGAAATCCTTAGGCTAAATTAGGGAAGATAGGCAGGTAATTAGGGTTTTGCTTCATGACAAAACATTTCCTTTCTGCAATAAAAATTGATTATGCTTAATAAATATTTGAATTAATAATGAATGAATAATTGAATAAAAAGTCTAAATTCTTTTTCATGCTTTTAAAATCATATAAAATTTAAGATTCTTAATCAAACGACTCAGTGGTTATTTTACTAAATGCTTGTGACATTAGTAATTGGTTATTGTGATTTAGCTGGTCTTAATCACTACAAACTAATTTCTTACTAGATGATCCACCGACAAAACAATGAGCAGGAATATCTTAAGAAAAAATTAAGAAAGCGATAAGTTAAGGTAATAAGGTATCCCGGCTCTTTCCAGCGGTACATAAATGATATTTTTCATTTAGTTCTCATGTTTCTCCTAGGAGTATAAAATTTCGTAAAGGTGAAAAGGAAATCCAGGTGTGTTTGTGTGTGTGTGTGTGATAGGCGATGTTTATGGGCCCCATCGTCATGTGGTTGTGAGAAAATATAAGTCGCCCCTGGATGACCGATAAGTGACCTAGGAGGAAAATAGTTTTTATTGTACGCGCTGCATCAGAAGACAGAAGACTAGTTGTTAAAGAGCCAAGTTTTGGGCAGTTTCCTAAAAGTCAGTAGGGTGGGAGCTGATCTGATGCTTATAGGCAGACCGTTCCATGGTGTTTTTAGATCGTAGGTCGCTGCTGGGAACATACCAGGTTAGAGACTGTTTGAGATGACAGGGACCTGAGTCATGCAAAGCCTTATAGGTAAGGCACAGCGCCTTAAATTTAATTCATTTACTTACTGAAAGCCAATGGAGTCCCCTAATGGAGGCAGAAACAGGTTGGAACTTAGGGAGATCAAGAATAAGTCTTGCCGCCACATACTGCATGCTCTGTAACTCTTTCAGGTACTGTTTTTGAAGCTTTACATAAAGTCCATTACAATAATCCAGTTTAGTGAGAATTAGTAATGTAAGTACTGTTTTTCTTGAATTAAGTGGAATAAAAGGAAGGATCTTCCTGATAATTCTCAAGGTGTTAAAACTAGAAGAGATAACTGAGCTGATGTGTTTATTAAAATTCAACTTATCATCTATAAGTATTCCTAAATTTTTCACTTATCGAACCGGAATGGTGAGTGTTCCTAGCTCAGATGGCCAACAAGGCGGGCTCCAGAAATGTGGTCTATTACCAAAAAGAATGACCTCGGTTTTATCAGAGTTCAGCTTCAGGCAATGTTTGCCCATCCAGTTGCTAACAGCTATCATACAGTCATGAAACAGGTAAATAGTGACATCTATGTTGTCGGAGGCCGACACAACAATCTGCGTATCATCAGCGTATGAAGTGGAGGAGACCCGAAGGATCTAATCAGGGAAGCCAGTTTGGTGACATAAATATTGAAGAGTAATGGGCTCAATGAAGATCCCTGAGGGACCCCACAAGGAAGAGAAAAAGACCTAGATGAAAATTTCTCCAGCATGACTGAGTGTTCTCTGCCTGTTAAAAAAGACTGAAGCAAAGCCAGAGCTTTGTTGGTAATGCCAAGTTTTTGGAACCGAGCAATGAGAGTAACATGATCGACCGTGTCGAAGGCCACCGACAAGTCGAGAAGAATGAGTGCTGCAGAACCTCCTCTGTCCAGGATAGTTCTTAACTCATCTGTGGTCTTTAATAATGCCGTCTCTGTGTTATGCTCGGCTGAAGCTGAATTGTGTAGGGTCCAGTGAATGATTTACCTGAATAAACTGTATCAGTTGTGTATTTATTAATTTTTCCACTATTTTTTGCAGGAAATGGTAACCTGGAAATGGGACGATAATTTGCTGGGTTACCTGGGACTAGGTTGGGCTTCTTAAGGAGTGGCAGAATAGAAGCCTTTTTCCACATATCGGGAAAGGTCCCAGTACTAAACATCCCGTTAAAGATGTTAGTTAGATATGAGGCAATTGGAACAGGGATCTGTTTAAGAATAGAGGGAGGGCAGGGGTCGTAGGGCGACCCCGATTTGGTGGAATTGATCAAGTTAAGGACTTCTGATACCGTGGTAAAAGAAAAGTGACTCAATTTGCGTAGGGAGCTACTAACAAGAAGATTAGAGTCATTAGTAGGAGATTGAGCTATGGGAGGGCTAATGCTAGAGTCAACAGTTCTGAAGGAAGTGAATTGATTATAGATTTGACCAACTTTGTCACAGAAGTCAGAGGCTATTTTTTCACAGAAAGATTGACCATTATTGAATCCTTTAGTCTCTGGGGCTTTGATAAGTTTATTTATAACCTGGAAGAGTTCTCTAGTAGAATGCTTGGAGGCTTCAATTTGTTGCGTGAAAAAGGTAGATTTTTCATTGATGATGACTGCCTTATACTTGGCAAGGGAGAGTTTATAGATTTCTTTGTCAAAGGAGTTATAGTTGGATCTCCACTTCCTTTCAAACCGTCTATTTTTTTGTTTTTCAAGGCGAAGTGTTTCTATGAACCAAGGTGCAGATTGTTTCGAACTGTTTTGGCCAATATTTTTATTAGGAACAGCTTTGGATATGGCAGAATTTAGCCAATCTGTGTAGTCGGCAGTAGCCTGATTTGGGTCAAGTAATAGAGCGGGATCAACCTGAGAGAGATATTGCCGCATTATATCAAAGTTGGTTTTAGTCCAGAGATGATGTGAAGTGGGATTAGGGTCTACTGTTCTGTTTTGAATAGGGGAGGGAACAGTTAATTCGAAGACAATAGCTTTAGGGTCGGACCATGTAAGAGGGAGAAACTCCTTGACAGAAATAAACTGATTATTCAAAAAAATAGCGTCTAATATATGACCAGCACCATGGGTGGGCTGATGTAATAATTGAGGAAGATTGAAAGCATTCATAATATCTAGGATAGCCTCCGTATCTATATCCTCCGCACAATCCAGATAGAAGTTGAAATCACCTAGCACTGTACAATCGCTGTTACAGGCCCCCACCTCAACCAGAGTATTAATGTAATGTAGAAAGTCACATCTTGGGCCAGGGGGATGATAAATAAGAAGGCCTCTGAACAAGTAGTTATTAGTAAACTCCAAGCTAAAGGAGAGAGTCTTGCATTCCAGATTAGGCGTGGAGTCAGTCTTACACTTGAAGCAACTTTTGTAGATTATCCATAAACCTCCTCCTCTTTTGATCGGTCTGTCTACTCTGGTCATGGAGTATCCTAGAGGGGTTGCGATTAGAAGATCAGGGCTGGAATAATTATTTGCCCAAGGTTCTGTAAAGAATATAACTCTCATGAGTTCAGCAAGTTCGTGAGTATGTTTTACCAATGACCGTGCGTTGATAAGAGCAAGGCGAAATTTAGAGGAAGTCTTATAATGAACATTCTTAAAAGGAGTGGATTTGGCATTAGGCAATGTTTCATGGCAGGAGATATGATAGCCACAGTTGTTGCACATAGATCTTAAAAGGCCCTGACTAGGGTCGATTTGCATGCAGCAGTGATTAGGTTTGTTAAGGGAGTGGAGGTCTTTACCTGACCAGGTGATCCTAGTCTCCTTTCCTGGAAAAAAAGGGCAGCATCTCCGGCCCTCGGCGCAATCTGGGCGCGGACGGGCGCAGACGGACTTGCCTTTGGTGCGCCTTCGACACGCCGGTGGCGCATCCGGCCCAGCATGCTATTTTATATCTAGTGTCTAGCAAAGTGCTGCCATGTGACCCCAACCGGAAGTTCAGTGCGCGAAGGGGAGGGGCTGCTACCCTCCGCACAATCGGCAGGAATTGCAGCGGCGGACCGGGGAAGCAGAGAATGGTGAACAGAACAGGTAAGATGAATAAAATTGCATGAGCGAATTTACAAGTCTCTAAAAACCCGTCACTAAAACGACCTATTTAATTCTGTCTTAAGCGTAATATGCACCGAAATAACAGCATAAAATAAAAACCGGAAGCCCTTCGCACAGCAAGTGGCTTACCAAGCCGCTATTCCGCGTTGGTGGCGCCCAGTGCGATAGTCGTTTTTGACACCCCACCAATGACCTCTTCTACTGATTGTTTCACTACCACCCTCCAACAGTGTCCCTCATCTCTCCATAGCCCCTCTGTCACATATATTTCATTAGTTTTAACAAGCTGATTGGGGTTACCTATTCAAATTTATATCTACTCAAATGAACCCTTTTTAACAAAATTAGGAATAGATAATGAAAGACTGGGGAGTCCTAACTTGTATTATGCAGTTTGCATGCAGCTCTTTGATGCCAATTGGTAAACCACTGTTCTATATTAGTATTGTAACTTATGAACTGCAAATAACAAAAGGATCTCTCTGGTAAAAGCAGTAACCCACTGAACTATCCACATAAAATACACTTCAGGATCTGCATGGCACATGCTCTTTGCAGCAGGTATATTAACTCTCTGCGCTAATTCATGATGAGTAAAACTGCCACTAGACAAAACTCTGATCTCTCTCCCGCAGGAAAATGAGTCACCAGAGTTATCTTGATATTTTTATTGCTGCCTGAAAACCATGAGTTATTTCTAAACACAGTGGGGCATATGTACAAGCCCCTATCGCCACCACAACGTCACTTTTACCGACGTTGTGGTGGCGATAGGGGCTGCGCATTATGCACAAGGCAGCATTAAGCCACTTAGCGTGGCTTAATGCTGCCTTGTACATAAGACCCCTTTCACGCTATGGTTAGCGTGAAAGGGGTGGGCAGTATGACTTGCGGTGGGCGTTCCACCGCAACAACCGTTCATTTTGATGCTGCCCCCTATGTAAAAGGGTGGCGTACATCGGAGGCAGAGCCAAAATGAAGACCAGGTAAATCCTGGTCTTAAGTTGGCGAAACGAGGAGAAATGCATCATTTCTCCTCGTTATTGCTTTTTCCATGTGTGCTGCCTTGTGTTTATGTACAGGAAGGTGTTCCTTCCTGTACATAAACAAACCTTTAAAATAAATGCCATTTTGTCACTTTCATGTGTGCTGCATGGAGCAGCACACATGAAAGTGACAGAATAGCATTTTAGGATTATTTATGTTCAGGAAGGGACACCTTCCTACACATAAACAATCCTCCCCTGCACGCAGACACCCTTGCACTATGGTGCAAGGTTGCCTGCGTTGGCGCTAAGTTGCTAAACTTAGCGCCATCCCGGGGGGAAATGCAAGGCTGCACCACATTCTTGTAAATATGGTGCATCCTTGCGTTTCAGAAGTGACGGTGCGCGGCGTTAAGCCAAAGAGGCTAAAGCCGCGCTCCGCCACTTCCTTGTATATATCCCCCAGTGCCTCCTGATGTAATTGCCAGATGCGGCTGCACTGGTCGCAGCGTCCGAAAGCTGGCCCTAGTTAATGAGACAGTGTTCGCAGAGAGGGCTGGTTGCTGGTTAAATAAAGGAAGGGTGTGAAGGAAAGGGGAAGACATGGGAGATGGGTGAGTGACTGCATCAATGGTCATGCATACTGGAAAGCATGAAGAGGAAGTAGTAAATACATCAGTAATTAGGTAAATCAATACAGATAATAATTAAACAGCATAAAGAGAGCGCAAGCACAAAAGTGTAGATGAAAAGGACAGTAAGTAGATTTGTAAATTAAAGAGAATAGATATGAGACACTCATCCTTGACTTTTAATAAAATAAACAACTTTCCAACTATTTGGAATTGGGCAATCAGCCGGATCCCTCTCAACCTGGTTTTCGTCCCTGCTGTAGCACAGACTCTGCCCTGGCTCCAGTTACGGGTGATCTTAAACTCCTTGACAAAGGCTGCGCCGCTGCACTAGTCTTTCTTGGTTTGTTGGCCTCTTTCGACAAGGCCTCCCATCCAACCCTCATTAATAGGCTTTTCAATCTAGGTGTTTGCAAACACTCCCTTAAATAGTTTTGCTCATGCCTATTTCTATATATCTTTTCTCCTTTTTGCTCTGCAGCTACCCCTCTTAATTGTAGCATTCACCACGGCTCCTCTCTTAGTCCTACGTTATTCAGCACATATGTCACCCTGCTGACACACTTGGTACGTTATAATGACCTTGACATAATGTCATACGCGGATGATACTCAGATCACTAAAATTCCAGCCTTGAGTCAATCAAAGTTTCGATCCTATAGTGGCCTTGTAGGTGATAAAAATTATAGTGACAAAGCAGAAATAGTGCTTTTTGGACAAGTCAGTTGACCAGACATCTCCATCTTCCCTGGTGCCATTCGAATCGGCCAAAAATGTGTGCTTCATCATTGATCAAAGCCGGTCTGTTTTTTCAAACAGGTTAATGATATTGCAGGTTGCTGCTTCTCACTCTTGAGAATGCCAGAAAAATCATCCCCATTGTCTGCGTCTCGGCTAGAAACACGTCGTTCGCTCTGTCATCTCCTCACTCTACCTTGGTATCCCAGTCTATCTTATCCATCAGATTATACAAAATGCTGCGGCACGTCTCTTTCCTAAGACCCAATTACCTCTTCGGTCTCAGCTTGCCTGAATGACCGGCATTAGCTTCCTATCAGAAAGTGTTCTCTGCTCAAGTGCCTCTGTGTAGTTCTGTGCAGAGGTTTTCAGGCAAAGACGTCATTTAGGGGTCGCCAGGGGTCGCAGCTGCAATCCCTGGCTTGCCCTCTGCTACCCCAAACACTGCCTTTGGGACCCCTGGCCTCCGAGGTGGCAAATTCAGTGATGGGAACACAGGGGCAACTGGGGCTCCACTCTCTTTATTTTCTGTCAAGTTTTTTATTACACTAATAGTGAATAAATACAATATAATACTAATAGTGTAATAAAAATGGAGTACAATAAACTGGAATATGCCCTTCCATGGCAGCTGAGGTCGGTAAAACATGCTTTAAAATGTATGTTGTTTGCGTACTTGCGGGTGAGAGTGTGTTTATGTGTGAGAGAGTGTATATGCAGTGCTTAATTTGAGCCGGTGGTTTCCGGTGCTCTGCACCTGCACCTAATTGTCAGCACCGGCACCTATGACAGTCTGCCACTTGGTGGCAGTGTTTGTATAATTTAGAGATGAGCACAACAGCGGTTTAGTAATTCAATATACATTAAAAATGACATATGTGTTCCCCAAGCCATTGTTATAGTGCTGGGTGCCCTGAAAGAGTCTGATTTGTTGAAGCTGTAGGAGTGTGATGTTTAGTAGTTGGGTTTGTACTGTCATTGGCAGTGCTGGCAGGGGGAGTGAGTGTTGCAAGCTGCAGTGGACTCCTGACGAAAGCCCTGGCACTTATCTTTCTACAAATTAAGCACTGTTTATATGTGTGAATTTGTGTGTATGTGGAAGTATGTGTGTGTGAGTGAAAGTGCAGGTCAAAGGGCGTATGATGTCACTTCCACTACCCCTGGTATTTCAGTGAATTGACGTCCATGTTTCCAGGCCCTATTTACCTCAGAAATAAATTCCAGAACATCTTTCCCATGCGTTTCTTACGTTCTTGTTCTACCAATCATGTTATGGTTCTAGGCATAAAATAATCCAAAATGGGTGGCTGCTCCATCTCCGGTTGTCTGCTGCACACTGGAACTCGCTTCCAACTTCTTTTAAGACTACTAGGACTATTCGTTGCCGGTCTGTTTAGATTTTTTTTTTTTTAAACTGCCTTTTACATTAAGTTATTTTCTTTCAGCTGTGTGTTCTTTTTTAAGCCCGTGGAAAGCCATTGGGATGTTTGATGCTCATTACAAATCATAGCTTAATGTAAATATTTTTTTCTCCTAACCAGATGAACCATTTAACTGCAATTTATGTTTAAAAAAACCTGTAGTTACGAAGCAGCCATTCTACATTTGCTGGCACAGCATGTGCAGGGGGATAGACTTGCCTCGTGCAGCCTCCTTGCATTACCTGAGAGCTGCTTATTGTCATCCCCACATCTGACTGGAGAATCAAATTATGTGAAGTTTTCCGATAGCCGGGGTCGCGATACAGTGCTCATCTTTAATGAAATGTGTCAGGGCTTGCGTGGGAGGCAGGATCTGAGCAGCATTCGCATAATGAACCATTTCGAAGCACAGCACTTTGCCCCTCCCCCCCGCCATATGTCTGAGATAAAGGTTTCATTTGAATATGGATGCCTCAGAAACTCTGCATAAAAGTAACTTTTATTGTAGCGTTACCCAGCATTATTATCCTATCTGTGCATTCTAAATGCACCCTGATGGTGTTTGAATGCATTCTTCTTTAATGGTGTGTTTCGTGATTTCTGTGAAACTTTTTTTTTTCAATCAAACAAAGCACTGGAACTAAGCGGCAGTAGGGCACCAAATTATGTGGCTGGGATAGCTAAATTATTTGGCAAGGAAAGGCAAGTTATGTGGAATTATGTGGCACATTCTGAGCTAAATCGGTCCCAGCATCAAAGAAAATACAATGATATTTTGAGAAACAAAACAATGGATTATTCAAAGCCTTTTCAAAATGTTCCTCACGAATAAGTAATGAACGTGGCCAGCACAGAAAAACCTTTTTCTATTGGCACTCTTCATTCTATTTCCCAGAGTACACTTGGGTTTATATAAACCATACACACTGTTGTGTCAGCAGAAAAGAAGCCTATATCTTCACACTTCTTGCAATGAAAGGGATGCCACATTCCAACTATGGGCCTAATTATGATGTTGGTCAGACGAGCGTCCAACCGACATCATAGCAGAATGGAACCACATGACCATAGGTCGGCGGTTCCACCCACTGTATTTGGATGTGACCACCCTATCAAAAACATCCATTTTACAATTGCAGCTTGTGCGGCGGGCGGAAAAGGCCAGCAGCACAAGCTACAATTATGAAATAGATGTTTGCATACATCCCTGCACCGTGTGGCAGGCACCATGCGGTACTACCATGCGGTGCAGGGATGTTTAGGTGCCCCCCAGGCCCAATAGTGGAGGACCAAGGGGGAAGGGAGCCCTGCTAGGGGCCCCCAAAAGTCATTTTCCGCCTGCCTTTTCATGGCGGGCGGACCGCCATGAAAGGGCAGGTGCAAAGTGACATTATAATCCCGACGGCAGAGCTGAGGCTGGCCTCACCGTCATTATGGGATTATCATTCCGCCCGCCACCCCGACGGGCTTTGTGAGGAGCAGAATCCCCCCGTGGGTTTCTCTCCGACTGCATGCATTGTAATACGGCAGTCGGAGGGAAACCATTTCGGGCGAAAAGACTCCGACTAGTTGTCGAATGGCTTTCCGCCGGACATTGTAATCTGGCCCTTAGTTTTAAAACAATCTTTACTTTTTGGTGTTCCCAATCTTACTACCAAAAGGTGTCTGCAACAACCTATCACCATTAAAAAACTAGCCCTGGGGAACTGTATAAAGAGCAGCTTTCTTCTAAACTTTGAGTTCCTACTTGATTTAACTATTTTTTTACTAATGTCAGTGTTGTAAGATGAATTTGTCCGAATAACAAAACATTTTCATAACAAAGACGAAATCCTTTTTTCTATCCTCTTTGAAAATATAACTGTAAATTAAATATGTGAGGACAGCGGCGGCTCCTCCGTTATGGTTGTGGAGCGCCCCCCTCTGCCAGTAGAGGCAAACTTGAAAAATAAAATGATAATAAAATAGTTTTATTATCATTTTATCTTTCTTCACGGAGCTGAGTCTTGGGGGCGGGGCCATCCTGACGACAGCACTGCAGCAGGCATGGCGGAGGAGTGGTGGGCACTGCTGCAAGTGTGCATGTCAGTTTGGCCGGCTGGCTTAGGACGGCCAAACCGACATGCGCACTGAGATCTTTCTAACCCGAGATGCTTTGCCGCGTTGAGAACAGCAGGCACAGCCTCTTAGTCCCTGTGGGAGCTCAAACCAGTGCGCTCAGGCCAATCCCGGCGCTTCTCTCATGCTGGGTAATAGTATTACCAGCATGAGAGCAGAGTCTGGATTGGCCATAGGGGCGTCTGGGAGTCTCAGCCTGCGCACTAGCAGTAGAGCCAAAAGAGCGGAAGAGCGCAGATCAGCAGGTTAAGTTCTTGTTTTTGTTTGTTTTGTTTTGTTATTTTCCCACAGCATTGCTTCACCACTTTCCCTGATACCAGCCGCTACTGTGTGAGGATATGTTAAAATGTAAATATGTGAGGATCTTTATCAAGCAGCAGACAAAAATGTATATTTTATTAATGCTCCTTTAATTGGAGAAACAATACCAAATAGGCAAAAGTTGCATTTTTAAGTCACTATTTACTTTATGAGTACAACTGTCAACAGCTTAAGTGAGCAGTCCATTTTGAGAGTGTCACTGTGTTGCATCACTTATGCTACCTTTTTTTTTTTTTTTAGAAACGTACGATGCGCTGTTTGAGTTTATACATTTGTGTTTTTGGAATATGCTGCAGATGCTGGGTTATGTGGCATTTGGCTTCAGAATTGCGCATTTCAAATGGCCCTGCTTATAGTGTGCCACAGTGCTTAATTTGTAAAAAAATAAAATAAATAAGTGCAAGGGCCCTCGTCAAGAGCCCTCTGCAACTTGCACTACACATTGCCCCTGCTATCTATGCCAATGACAGTACCAACGCAACTACTAAGCATCACACTCATACAAGTGTGACAATTCAGACTATTCCAGGCCTAAAAAGCAATAAGAATCGCTTGGGCGACAGGTATTAGCCATTTTTATTGTATATTAAATTAATAAACAACTGTTGTTTTTTTATTTTTTTATTCCTCATATGACTTCCGTAGCTACTGCCGCTCTCGACCTGTCCCACCACTGGCGCAGATAACTTTTGGTGGTACTTAGTCTCAGCTGATATGCCAAGCGGGAATACTCGCTTATACTCAACTTGAGCTGACCCAGAGGATTTAATCATTGGAAGTATCCTATACCCAAATCTAACATAAGGTGACCCAAGATCTCTCAAGAAGGGTCATCCAACCTGTTCCAAAACAACCCAATGTCAGGCCTTTCCCTGAAAACATTTGCCCTCTGATCTACAGCTCGATAATACTTAACAGAATTCCACCAGGCATTCCAACTAGGAGAGGTTTCCTGGCGCCACAACTTACAAATCTCTCTCCTGGCCAACAAAATCAGGTAAAATACCAGTTTGTATTGGGGTCCAAACTGATCTCGTATCCCACCCGGCCTAGGCACAAAACCAAATAAGATAAGAGTTGGGCTTACCTCCACCTCCGCACCCATGACCCTGGAAATAGTCTTACCAACATCCGACCAAAATTCGTGGATCTTGGGGTAAGACGCGAATATGTGGACATCATCCGCATTCTGGAATCCACACCTCCAGCATTTGGCTTCTCCTCCACCCTTCAATTTAGAAACTTTAAGAGGGGTCCAGTATATCCTATGGAGTGTGAAAAAATGGTTTCTTCTGAGTGCAGCAGATTTAACCACAGAATAAAGCAGGTCATTAGATACTTGCCATAACTCTTTCCGTTCTTCGCTGGGCAAGTAGTTCTCCCAGACCTGATGGGGCTTTTCCATCCTTCGTTCTGCTGCAGCCAGAAGATAATTGTACCATAAAGCAACTTCTTTCCTCCTTGGAGCCTGATTTTGCAAGTCACTTTCCATGAAATTATCTTCACAACACGACCAACTTTGAGATTTACACCATGATGTAAGCTGATAGTGTTTAAATCTAGACAAGGTTCCATTTGTAGTATGATTCCAGAATTCCCAAGGATGACATGTGCTATCCAGTACCAAGTCCCCCCAATGTAGAACTCCTGCCGCTATCAGTGGCTGAGATAGAGCGTCCAAAAGGCACTCCGGAGTTCCAGGCGAATCCCACACCAGCGCCCATTCACTATAATAGGAGAGCCCCAAACAGTTTCGACAGTCCGACCAAAGCTTGGCCGCCATGCCCAGCGTCTTCAAACGAACCTTTTTATAAAATTTAGGAGAGCCAAATTTATACATAAAACCGTGCTCCCCTACTCCCTCCAGCATGGCTTTAAACATATTACCAATTAATGAATTATACGGGGTATGCAATAGCATCCTGGCATTTTTCAGTTGATAGGCCCAACAATAGAGCTGAAAGTCTGGTAAACCCATACCACCCTCTGTTAGTTTGCGCCTAAGTTTTTTCCAGGACAACCTAATCCCTTTTCCTGCCCAAATAAAAGAGGAAATCCTGCCCTGAATTTTAAGAATATCAGCTCTTGCGAATTCTAATGGTATGTTATTAAAAAGATAAGTGTATTTCGGAAGGACACACATTTTAATCAAGTTGACCCGGCCGTAGTGAGATAAAGGAATGTTCTGCCATCTTTTTAAAAGGAGCTCAACTTCCTTTGATACTCTATCTAAATTAACCTTTGGGATTTTCCTGGGATCTTGAGTTATTATAATTCCGAGGTATCTAAGTTCTGTCGCATATGGCTCAACCTGATTAACAATATTCCAAGCCATAACCTCAGTCTTATCTTTGTTTATTTCAGTAACCCGAAAACTTCCCAAAAGTTTGAGTTTCAAGTATAAGTTCATGTAATGTGATATCCACATTAGATGAAAAGACGACTAAATCGTCCGCATATAGAGCTATTTTCCGAACAAACCCACCGAGTTCAAAAGGAACAATTTTTTTGTTTGATCTTAAACTCTGAGCCAGGGGCTCCATGTAAATATCAAATAGAATAGGGGACAAAGGGCAACCTTGCCTAGTACCTCGTTCTATGTTAACAATGGGGAAAGATTTCCATTGACTAAAATCCGAGCCCGAGGAGAACTATACATTTTTTTAATAACATCTCTGAAGCCGGAAGTAAAACCCACAACATTCAAGGTACTATCTAGGAAATGCCAGTTCACACGATCGAAGGCTTTAGCCGCGTCGACCGTGATGATTGACAAAGGAAGACCCCTTGATGATGCCATATCCACTGTGCCAACTAAAGTATATACCAAGTCTGACATTTGTCTACCCGGAAGAAAACCCTTTTGATCTTCATGTATTATTTGGGCTGCGATTTTACAAAGCCGTTTATTCAAAATACCTGCAAAAACCTTATAGTCAACATTTAATAAGGAGATTGGATGGTATGATTGACACTGAAAAGGATCCTTACCGGGTTTCAAAATCAGAGTAATAACTGCATCGGACCATGAATCCGGCAGAGGAGATATACCCTTTAGTATTTCGTTAAACAGTTTTAACCAGACCGGAATGATTTCATCCTTCAACATAGAATAGACCTCAGTCGGGATTGCATCTGGGCCTGCAGCTTTCCCCTTTTAGCCGTGTCTAACACTTCCAATATCTCAGTCCCTGAAATTTCTAAAGAGAGAAATTGTTAAACCCAAACTTTTGGAGTGGTGCACCGCTCGATATAAAAAAGGTTGTTGGTCAAATAAGTCACTAATTCATATGGTCTTGTTAGAGTTTTCTTAATCAATCCTTTATTTTCATAAGTGTCCAAATACAAAATACCAGCCTCAGGGCATAAAATGTCGGTCCAGGGAGAGACAAAGTATGTGTGCAATCTGGGCTGCGTGGGCCTCCTTGATAAGGGCCAGTATGCGGTGAGTCCGAGGGACAGGACAATGCCATACAACTCTACCGGCACTTTGTGCTGCACACTCTTAACAAGGCCCACGCAGCCCAGATTTCTGCCAACGGTTCTATATATAAATTGAATAACAATGGGGATAGGGGGCATCCCTGTCGTGTGCCTCTCTGAATTATCACTGGAGGAGAAAGATTGCCATTTACTAAAATTCTAGCTATAGGTGTTTTATAGATTAAAGAAATTGTCCTGCAGAAGTTCTTCCCAAATTATTTGCTTTTAATATATATTGTAGATAAACCCAATTAACTCTATCGAACGCTTTGTTGCGTCGATAGTAATTACAGCTAAGGGAGTCTTGTGCAGGGTGGCTATATCGATCGCCCCAATTAAATTAAAAGTTAAATCTCTTAATCCCCTCCCTCTCACAAACCCTTTGATCCCTATGAAGCAAATGCTCCGCTACACCATTCAGCCTCTCCGCTAATATTTTTGAGAAAACCTTATAATCAGCATTAAGTAGCGAAATAGGGCGATATGAATCGCAGGAACACGATGGTTTAGCAGGTTTAAGAATTAATGCTACTGCTGCTTCATTCCATGAGGGAGGTATCTCACCTCCTTCCTCAAAAATATGGGAGAATAACAAGCACATAATTGGGGTTAACACTTTTTCTAAGGCCTTATATAATTCTGCAGGCAACCCATCAGGGCCTGCAGCTTTTCCAGATTTTCCAGACATAATGGCATTTCCCACTTCAACCTTGGAAATTGGGAGATCCATATTCTGGGACTTATCATCCGAGATTTTTTTAATGGAGGTCTGCGCTATCCATCCCTTTATCTCCTCCTCCCGTACAACCAGATCTTCATGATATACCTCCTCAAAATGTCGCTGAAAAGCTTTTTCAATATCTATTGGATTATTAAGTACTTTCCCAAAGTTAACCTCCTCCACTGACTTAAGCTCATCAATAGAGTTCCTAGCCACATCCTGCTTGGTCTTCCACGCCAATAATTTGCTGCAGTTCTCCCCATACTCAAAATGCGATAGCTTACTGGCTTGCCATTTCTTTTTAAGCCTTGCTTCTAAGATGGTAATCAAATCTAATTTAAGAGAGTCTAACTGTGCCTGTATGTCTGCTTTTAGGTGGTTACTCTGATGTACTATAACCTCTTGCTCTTTCAGTAGAATTTCTTTCTCTATCACATCAATTTCTTCTTTATACTTTCTATGCTTATCTATTTGTTTAACCGTTAAAAAACCCCTTATAAAGGCTTTATAAGCGTCCCATACCATCTGTATTGGAGCAGTTCCTAAATTCAATTGAAAAAAGGCCTTTGATTCCTCTGCTAACTCTTCCACTAATGATTCTTCTAAAAGGATAGCTCGCTCCAATGTCCACCTCTGACATATCGGCCTAGTTGGGACTTTAAGTGTCAATGTCACTGCCGAGTGGTCGGAAAGGTGCTCACCCAGATGCTTAACCTCTTCAAACCAATTTTTAAGGACATTGCTAAACAAATAAAAATCTAATCTGGATCTATGTCCATGCTTCTTGTTATAGAATGTATAACCTCTCTTATTACCCACACTCATCCTCCATACATCATACCAGGCTAACTGTTTCATAGCTGTTTTAACTACTGCTCTCATCTTACAATTTGTAACAGATCTACTCCTTTTTGATTTATCTAGTACCAGATCTAATACTAGATTGAAGTCACCTGCTAATATCAGTGGGTCTGGGTAATTCAACAGTTCTAACAGTAAATTTTCAAAAGGAGTTGCGTCATCTATATTCGGGCCATAATAACCTGCTACTGTAAAATTAACACCATACCCTCTTATCTTAGCAATGACCCACCTCCCCATCTTATCTACCGTACTAGCCAGTAAGGAGATAGCTGCATTCTTTTTATAATTATTGCCACTCCTTTAGTAGGTGAGGATTGTGTTGTACAAATCAAATCCTGTATCCACCCCATGGGTTTACACATAGCTATCAGCTCATTATGTTCTAAATGCGTCTTTGTAAAATTAAAACTTGCTCTGAGCGATCCCTTAAATATTGGAATATTTTCTGCCTCCTATAGTTTGTTCTTAACCCATTCAAATTCCAAGAAAGCACTTTCAATCTAAAATTTTGTTTTTTATTTAAGCCAGGCATCCCTTTTTCCTCCCTCCCATAAAAATACTTTTTGATCTGGCGATTCGGACTTACATTTTTTTTTTTTTTACCCACTGCTCCCCACCCTGTGCCCCCTCCTTCACCTCCCTTTGTGAACCCTTCCCTGGAGAACCCCCTCTTCTTTTCCTTGGCCTCCACTAAGGCCTATGGGGCTCCCCTTCCTTTCAGGTCAGGAACTTGAAATTGGTGCACCCCTTCTCGCAACATTAGCTCTGTTTCCAATCATCCCGGGCTCCCTGAAATAGACTGCAAAAATCTTCAGCATCTTCTACTCTTTTAAAAATTTGCATTTTATTATTATGCATTACTTTTAGTGATGCTGAGAATTTTAAATGTGCTGTAGCTCCCATCTTTTTTAATGGCTCCAGAAGTTTTCCCAACTCACATTGCCTTGACGCTGTAATTGCCGAGATGTCAGATCTTATTTGAAATGTTATCTCCTCCACACAGAGGGAATTTAACTTGAGTGCTTTATTCAGGATTCCTTCCTTTAAGCTATAGGTTAGAAAATGTACCAAGATTTTCCTGGGCCTTGACTTGTTGGGGTTCAACCTAAAGGGATCTCTATATACTCTTTGAATATCAGCCATAAGTGCCTCTTTCGAGCACTCAATATTTGTAGCTTGTTTTATCAATTTAGCTACAAATTCCTTTAGGTTGCTTCCCTCCGCCCCCTCTGGCACTTTTAGCAGATGGATATTATTTCTTCTTTGTGAATTTTCTAACGATTCCAACTTATCCTGGACCTCCAAACCTTTCTCTTTTAATGCAACAATTTGTTTCACATTAGCCTCTGCCTGTGTTACCAATTCGGATACAGTTGTTTCAAGTGCTGCAGTTCTGATAGCCAATGAATCAAGCTTCGCCTCTAACTTTCCACATGAATTTTTAATCTCCACTTGATTATTCTCTGAGACTAAAAATCTACCTCTCATCTCTTCTGCCAATGCTTGCAATAGATCGCATAATGAATGTTGGGAATTTTCCTTCGTGACCACCGTCTGCCCTTGTCCTAGACTCAACTCAGAGTGATTTGTGTCATTTTGGTAATTATCAGCCCCTGGATTCATTGGAATTGAGTACCTAAGATTAAATTGACTTGAGGCACCCTGCAAACCCCCTTCCTGACGTCGATGGTAATACTGATACTGGTACTGATATTGTACTGATCTCCTTGTCCAATCTATCCCCTTCTTCCACCAGTCCTCCTGTGGCACTACATTCTCCATCCTGCAATTCTTCCATATCCGTAAGCAGAAGATATCTATTTAAGGTAGGAATGTTGATATCATTTAAAGAACTTCTTAAGCACCTATTCTCAAGTGCAGCCGTATCTGGTTCCGGTAACGGTTTTAATATTACCGTAGAAGGTACAGTTTTAAAATAATTTTTAAGGAGGAAGTTATTTTAGGGGCCTGTTGAATTTGCTGGCCCTGTTGAGCTAACTGGCTTGGGTGTATTAACTGAGTTGCAGGAGTATCTCTTTTCTTTCCTGAGACCCTATGCCTCACAACTCCTGAATCCTTTTTAATTTGCTTAACTTGAGCTGAAGGTTTTTTTAAAAAAGATTTCAGGTGTGCCACTGGCTTGGATTTAATATCTTCATTCACATCTGAATCCAGCATATATGAGCTTAACTTAGAGCTTCTTAACAAGTATCTTGATTGTCTCGGTTCTTCACACTTTCTATCAGCTGTTTTCCAAATCCCTGTATTACTCCTATGTTTCTCCCTCCCTCTAAGTTGTAGAGCCTCTGAATATCCTGTTTGAGTTTCAGAGCTGTCTCCTACCTGATGTATACAATGTTGCTGAATATATTCCACTTTCCGGATTGGAGCCCAAGTATGTAATCCCTCCAGTTCCGCTTCTGGTTCCAGCGCTTCAACTCCACAGACTTTGCTCTCGCCTCGACCTCCGCCTCCACGAGGGACTCGAACCGAAATCCCAACCAAGGCAAATCGCCTGCGTCGCAACTGTTCAGCTGCGCGAGACCAAACAGGCAGACAAACCCCAGCTCTCCGCAAGCCTCCCTGCCCCGGCCACAAATCCTCCGCCCCCGTCTCAGTGTTCTCCACAGCCTCGAAAACACCAAATTCTTTCGTGCTCCGACTCTGCTCACAGCCTCCGCTGCTCCATACAAGCGAAACCGCAGACGCTGACACCTCCCCGAACATGAGCCACAGGTGAGACGTAGTGAAAAAAAGCGGTAAAGAATACAGCTTATTATTTCACATAAACTCCGAGTTGTTTCCTAATTATTTATCGGAGATATCCGGGTTGATTTCCGCATCTATTCCTTACGGTGCATATTTTACAAAAGCATTTTTCCTTGCATTCGTTCCTGACCCTCGGGAGCCTCCGCGACCCGCTACTCGCCGGCCGCCATGTTCTCCGCCATCACTCCCTCATTTTACTTATCTCCCACTTTTGGTGTAAAACTTCTTCTGTCTTAAGTTTACATTTTAGCTGACACTCCTCCACTCTCTTTACCCATCGTTCTTTCTCGGGGTCATCGGGAGGTCTCGCCTTCAAGTCCGCTTCAGCCCCCGCTATCTGTTGTTCTAGATTAGCCAATTCTTCCCTCTCCGACCTAGCCCACCCAATTACCACCCCTTTTAATATCCCCCTCAGCCATGCCTTAAAGGCATCCCAGACGATATGTAGGGGGGCAGACCCCAGGTTATTATGGAAAAAAGTGTCAGTTTCAAACTTCAAAAGGCCCGGAGTAGAAGATAGCAGGAGAAACCTCCTATTTAATGTCCATCTCCTTAAAGAATAGTCCGGAGGAAAATCCAATTTAAAGACCATCGCTCCATGGTCCGATAAATGGATGGGCAGATATTTAATTAAGCTCACCGTATGGGTTTCCGCGTAATCCATAAATACATAGTCTATCCTGGAATAGTGGGAGTTCTTTTTACTATAAAAAGAGTACTCCCTAACCTCACCATGTTTTTTCCTCCACACATCACATAAGTTAAAATTTTTCCAAATATTCAAAAGATGTGCTTTAACACGGGGGGCTGCTATCTGAGTACGGGGAGAAGACCTATGAAGCTTATTATCTAAGAGTACGTTAAAATCGCCAGCCAGGATCATTGGAGCATCAAAGTCTGCAAGAGCCAAACAGAGGTTATTCAAAGGGAAAATATCATCTTCGTTAGGCCCATAGTAGCTTACTAGGTTATATTTAATCCCTTTAAATTTAATTTCGACGATAACCCAACGTCCTCTATTGTCTACCTGAGACTTAGTAATCTCAACTCCCGAGTGCATTTTTAATATTATCGCAACCCCTTTAGAACAGCATTGCTGATCCGAAGCAATAATTTTATCCACCCATTTTTGTTTACCAAATAGTGCCTTGCACTCTGCTTGCAAAAGATGGGTCTCCTGGATCAAGAACAATCAAGCTGAACTATTCCTTAAATATTGAAGAATCAGGTGTTGTCTTCTTTTAACTCTCAAACCATTAACATTCCAACTAAGACACTCAAGATATTGATTCCCATCCTGGACAAACCTATCCCCCATCATAAAACGTACTCCACCCTCCGCAGTAGCTACTGGAAGTTGTAATGTCACATGACTTTAATATATATTTTTTTTTGTTTTTTCCCAATGCTCCCCACCAAACACCGTGAAGACCCCCATTACCCCCCATCACCACCCAACTATCCCCCCCCGCGGGAACCCTCCCAAACTACCTATAGGCAATAAATATTGCCTTTTGAGCCGAAGGCCCCTAGCTTAGCTTCTTATATATAAGATATTAGCAATGACTTGGATGTTGATTTACCTACCCCTAACCTTACACTGTGGCGTTACATTGTGCAAGAAAACTGTCAACCTCCTCCGGGTACCTAAAGTTATGCATTTTGTTTGCTAGGACCACTTTCAAGAAGGCAGGAAACCGCAACTGCACCTGGGCTCCTAAATCCCTTAAAGCGTCCATCCGCTTTCCCAGTTCCCATCTCCTGTCCTCCGTGACCCGGGAGATATCAGAACGGATTCTAAAGGAAGCATCTTGGACCTGAATAGTTTTAAGTTTAAGAGCCGCCCCCAATAAATGCTTCTTTAGAGTATAAGACTGTATATAGACCAGGATCTTTCTAGGTTTTTTCCGAGCTGGGTTTAACCGAAAGGGGTCTCTGTGAATCCGTTGAATTTCGGTTTCCCAAACCGGAGCTGATGCAATCTGGGGGAAAGCTTTGATCAAAATATCAATAACATAAGATTTTAGGTTATCTCCTTCCAACCCTTCTTTTAAATCTAAAATCCGGATGTTGTTCCTTCTTGACATATTTTCCAGTCTCTCCAATCTCTCTGCCATATCCCGGCACTGGCAGGGGCGGGAACATGGCGGCCAGCTAGGAAGCCGGTCGCGAGTCGAGCGCCTCAGCAAGCTTCTACCGCACCGTTGTGATGCTGTTAATGAGCCAGTTTACCGCGGAAAACACTCGGCGGAGTGCATGACATGCTTTTTATCTGCCTCTCCATACCTTTGGGTTGAGCACTGCTCCGGTGAGTTTGCGGGCTGTCCCTGTGGCGTTCGGCGTTTTGGCTCCTGGTTTCGCGGCGTCTAGTTCGGCGGCCTGGCAGCGTACCGAGGAGAAAGCTGAGCGGCCGGCAGTTCCTGATTTGTCCTCCCTGTCTGGGGGGTCTCTGCGTTGTTGTTGCGGCTCTGCTTCGCCCTCGGGGCCTCCGTAGTAAGGAGCTGTCTGGGAAAGGAGAGGAGAGGAATTGGGGGAATTGGGGGCAAGCCGAGGCTGAGGCAGGCTGCATGACGGTGATCCGGTGAACGCCTGGAAGGGAGAAAAACAAAAGAAAAAAAACGCCGGTAGGTGCTGTAAATTAAAAAAAGAAAAGAAAAAATGTTGAACTTAAACCAGAGCTGTACAAATATTTAGGACCACCTCAGAACTAAGAGCTTGGGTAAAGTGAGACCCGGGCACTAAACCAAAGTAATCAAGGTTTAGAGGAGTCACTGTGGTGTTGTCCTTTTCCCTCTTTTTGAGCTAGATGCATGATATTTCTGGTGTCACTTTTCTTAGGGCAGCAGGTGCACTTGCAGAGCATCGTCGTGTCCGGTGCATTATTCACTGCAGAGATACCCTTTATAGGCTAAATTTGGGCAGGGTCAGCGCCTGTGATTTTACTGATAGGGTTAACTCTGGGATTAAGTACAGTTCGTACTTCGAACTATGCACAGATTTAAATGGGGTGATAAGACAGAGCCCCGCCTCTCCTTATGACATCTCTGTTTTTTTGAGGGAGCAGATAAATCAGGACACGAAATTGAGATATGTATTTTATCCCTGCCCCATGGAGGTAGTTAGTCAACAATCTGGTCGACAACTTGGTCCCCCTGAAGCCGCGGAGGCCGCTAGGGAGGGACAGTTTAATTCGGTGGTTTCCGATGTCCCAGGCTGTTTGAGTTCCATTACCATCCCCATTACTACCTCCACCACTACCCCTGTTACTATTACCACCACTTCTGTCGCTTCTCCCATTTCAATCACTGAGTTGACTCGGGGGAGGAGGTATAAATTAAGATCGCGTAATTTTTTAGGGGCAGATCTCCTGGCAGCACAGCCTCATCAAGTTGCTGAGATCGGTAAAGGTGAAAGCAGACAAAATTCCAAACAGGGGCAGTTACCTAGGCCGGTTGACAAACCTAACAAACTTGTGAAGCTTACTCCAGCAAAGAGCCGTAAGAAAAATAAGAACTTAGTCCCTATAAAGGTAGCCCCCTCACTTAGGTCTTATTTTATGGCCAACTCACAGGGCAACATAGACTCCGCAAAACAGTCTGACTCTACAGCCATTCTAGAGGAAAACAGGGAGGTGGACCCCTCTATTACACTCTCTAATCGTTTTGCCCCTTTGAGCATTATGTCCGTATCGACTGGGGATGACAGACAAGAAGAGCTTGAAGAGGCGGGGTCTATGCCGGTGGAGGAGGTTGCTCAAAGTGCTGAATCAGTACAGGGGCTGTTAAAACAGCTGACTCTGAAAATTGGGGCTCGCTTTTCTACTTCGGAAACGAACCAGAAAAAAATACAAGATACCTGTACTGGTTTAGAAGAAAATTTTCTGCCACTCACACACAGGATGGAAGACCTAGAACAAAAAGTAGGGGAACTGGGGCAGGAGGTAAAGGACAATGCTCAAGAGGTACTAATTCTTAAAGAAATAAACAACTGTTGTTGTGCTCATCTGTAAATTAGACAGACAGCACAACTATGTGGCAGACTTTCATAAGCGGCGGTGTTGACAATTAATCGCCGATGCTGAGCACTGGACAGTGAAGTCATTGTCTGTTGGAGTGTGCAGAGTGTGATATCACTCCAGGAATCTAACATCAAACTCACAGAGAGACAAGTGATCTCTCTATGCGTGTACACTGGGGGAATAGAACTTTCAGTGGCAGATTCATAACATAACCTGTATTTGTAAAGCACACGTTCACCCAGAAGGGTATCTTGGCACTGAATATCAGATGTTTATTGTTACCCAACTTAATGGTACTCATTTTATTGACCTCAGAAGGATGTCAGTGGGCCCGCTGGGATTTGAACCTGAGACCATGAGGGCAAACAAAGACCCCTACAGGGAACGCATTAGTCCACTAAGCCACCAGACCAAGCTCATGAAGTGAAGTGTTTTCAAGCCAAATATGTGCCTGTCAAAGGTCATAATGAACAAATATGTACACTGCACAAGGCTGTCAGAAGCAAAATAACATGCCACCTGCACACCTTGGGTCTTATTGACAAAAGAAAATTTGCTAATAGATCTACGTTTACGACCAAATTCATCTCACCTACTCCTTGCAGGAATTCTCAAAAAGAATTTCTGGTAAGGAGATCTCAGTCATAAGTGGGGAGTTCTTCGTACCCGCATATCACAATCAAGTGGTTGGGAATTGGACATTCCAAGGCGTGGTTTGCCTTGGATATTCATGTGTATCTACAAACATGGACATTTGTAGGCTTCACAAAAACTCATCTCCAACCCCTTCCACCATGGAAAACGTCCTAAACTTACTCCAGCACTCGCCTGGCGTAACTACCCTTGTAGGCGGGGAAGGGAATTGATCACCACCATCTTTGCAAGGGGCTGAACTCAAGGGTTTTCTCCACAGGGATAACATTTTCCCCACAGAAAAAAGAAAAAGCCAATGGGCCTGATTTAGATCCTAGCGGATGGGTTACTCCATCACAATGGTGACGGATATCCCGTCCGCCGAAATATAAACCCCATAGGATATATAATGGGATTTATATTTCGGCAGACGAGATATCTGTCACCGTTGTAACTCAGTAGCCCATCAGCCAAGATCTAAATCAGGCCCTATATGTTTGTATAGGTGATGTGTTTTCCCCTGTATGAAATCTTCCGTTACAGAAATCTCTGCACAGTGAGACTAGCATCCCATTACATCCCAGGAATGCACATAAAGTCGTCACCTGGCACAGATTTCGAAGCACATTTCTGGAAATATTTGTGAATTCCAGAAAGAATCGGCATTTGCATATAGGTGTAAATCTGAGAGTGCCCTTTGATGCATTTCTTTGTGAATCAGCCCATAGCGAGCCCTGCATAAATATTATATGCATTTGCAAAATTGTTCTGCGCAGCATTTACAGAAACTAATGGGGCATAAGTGGCGAAAAGCGTGAGGGAGAGTGCACTAAGTCCAGTTTCTACAGAATGAGTGAAGTAATAAAGCAAAAACGCAAATATCAAAAACTGAATTCCAAGGATTCACTACCTTAGGTGTTCATATTGTGTGCTTTGTGTACATTTTACTGACGTATGGTTAGAAAAATAGACCAACATCAGCACTGTTGTTATGTGAACATGTGTGAGTTGTTGCTAACTGTGTGAAGACGTCGTAAACTGTGTACATAACTTAAACATATACATGTAAATCGCTCAAAAAGCACGACCGGTCCTATAACCTGGCATTTGTCTGTGGCGACAGGCAGTGCAACAAAATCCTTTCTTCCAAACAAACAATTTCTTCCTTCTTTCATTGCCAGAGTGTTTGTTTCTGTGAAAGTGATCAGCAGGCTGAAGTCTGCTTTTAAGACACATGTATGCCTCTCTATGGTAGGATTCAGAGTGTTGGCTTTGAATAAATAAAAACATGCTCCTTCTATTTTGTTTTCGGTAATAGTTTTGTGTGCCACCTCTCTCTTAACGCACAAAATTAATACATTTAAAAAACATACAAGTATTCATTTTATCTACTGAGTGAACAGGGCAAGTTTTCAATATGCTAACCAAGGGTAGTAATTAAGGTTTTAATTTTATTGAGTTCTAAGCTTTGTTTTTACTTAAGGTGTGAAAGAGATATAGGTGATTCATACTAGGTAAAATGACATTGATTTGTTCGTGTGTGTTGTGTATTAGTGGGTGAGTGTGTGTGTGTTTACTTATGCCAGGAAGGGGGGTGGGGGTGTGATGGGGCAGTCTTAGGCATTTTCGCATAGGGCAGCAAAAACATTCTAAGGCCAGCTCTAACAAAAAGGACCTCAACTCAAAAACCCAATGTTACCCCACTGTGGTGTATTATTGCATGCAAGTAATCCCCATTCCAGGGGCAGGAATTCCTTGGAAAGTTTGGTGTAACTAAAATATCACCCTATTTCAAACTTTCTTATTTAGTATGTTCATTTTAAAATTTTGACTTCAATTTGTTAAACAAATTAAGATTTTGTTTTCATTTTTTACAAGACCTATGACACATCTTTGATTCTTGCCAAATGGTAAGAGATTTACTCCTGTGAATAACAGGAGTAAATTCCTTTCTTTAAGTGGAAAGGGAAAAGGAACACCCTCAAAATTGGTATGGGTTTAGGAGATGGGGTTTATCAATGTAAAAAATATATTTTTTCTATGGAGAACTTAAACAGTGAGGTGCTATTGCACAAATGCAATGGCATGTTCTCATCTACAATTGCGGGCTAATGCAACTGCGGATGTGCCTCCACATAGTCGCAAATACTAAGTTATAGACATTTTGCAGGGACACGCCTGTAAACCTATGACTGTCGCAGATTTGCAAGCAGGCACTAATGTTAATCTGTGCTTATGCAAGGGTGTAATTTTATGGATACGTATTTTGAACAATTTCCAGTTCTTTTTTAACCATGCGAATAAAGCAGAATTGGTCACCAAAATAGAGGACTCAACTCTAGTAAAGACAACGAAACAGATGGAGGTCACACCATTATACATAGTTCAGTCAAATATATTGGCCATTGCATTCTCTGAAAATAATAGTACACCTCACCAATGTTTGTATATTATTACCATTAATAGGTATATTTCGCTATTTTGCTTAGATGCAGGAGATTTATCTTCTAACATAGATAACACATAAGGAGGCAAACATTGAAGAAGATGATGCTGTTGCAATGATACCCATGATAGGAGACTGGTGTGCAAAAGTTTCAAATTAACATTATATAGAATTTACAAATCAAAATGAGTTATGAGGGACTCTTCTACCAATGTTCCATAAACATAGTTACTATAAAAGATGAAACATGTTTTAATAAGTTAACCAAATTTAAATTGAAGTTTTAAGATAAGAAAGTAAAGGGTGATATTTCAGCTAAGATGCCTATTTTCACCTATGCCCATTATAGATTAATTTTGTTTGTATAAAACCATTGAAGTGAAATTACAACAATAAGTTACCACTGCTCCTTTGTCTGTAATATATAGGTTGAAATGAGTAGAAGTCTCGCCCCCATCGTCAGAACCTACGGACTCAACATTGTGTCATACGCAGACGACACCCAACTCATTCTCTCCTTATCCAACGAACCCAATACCGCCAGACACAACTTTCAAGCAGGCATGGAAGATGTCGCCAAATGGATGAAAAGCAGCTGCCTACAACTCAACACCGACAAAACAGAAGTACTCATCATGGGCCCAAACCCCGACGCCTGGAACGACACCTGGTGGCCCCCCGCCCTCGGAAGCCCACCCACCCCCACGGACCACGCACGCAACCTTGGAATCATCCTGGACTCTGAGCTCAAAATGGACCGCCAGATCAACTCCGTCGCATCCTCCTGCTTCCACACCCTCCGCCTCCTACGTAAGACCTTCAAATGGATCCCCCTCGAGCACAGAAAGACCGTCACTCACGCCCTCGTCACGAGCAGACTCGACTACGGCAACGCACTCTACGCCGGAATAAACAAAAACCTCACCGGCAAGCTACAAAACATCCAGAACGCCGCCGCAAGACTGGTCCTCAACCTGCCAAGACACTGCCACATCTCCCAGCACCTGGGCACACTCAACTGGCTCCCCATCAAGGCCAGAATCACCTTCAAGATACTCACCCACGCACACAAGGCCCTCCACGACACCGGACCAGCATACCTGCACAACCGACTCAAATTCCACGCACCTCGAAGGACCATACGATCAGCCCAGCTCTCCTACGCCGTGGTCCCCCGCACCAGAAAGACCAGATCGGGAGGCCGCTCCTTCTCCTTCCTCGCAGCCAGAGCCTGGAACGCCCTTCCGCTCCACCTCAGACAGACAACATCGCTCCCCATCTTCGCGAGGAACCTCAAAACCTGGCTCTTCGACAGACCCCCTCCTTGATGGACTGGAACCTGCACCCCCCTCTCCCCAGCGCCTTGAGACCCTTACGGGTGAGTAGTCGCGCTTAACAAATGCTGATTGATTGATCTTCAGTTTTGAACTTCAACAGCCATGCACGAATTGATAAAGTTGGAGTAAAAAAACTGTTCATAGCCCTAACAGATGTAACAGATGTAAAGGTTCTTCTGTGCTTCCCACTGCCTTTCTTTTGTTTGTAAATAGTATATCAAGAGAGTAATACAAGGGTACCTCATTTAGATGTGTTGACTTGGTGCAGGGATTTTGATTTTCTCAGAACCAAATGATCTGAGCTTCTCTTTCCATACTCTAAACAGAGCTGCAAACGTAGCAGGAGGCAAAAATTACATACCAATAGGTTGCTTCAAACCACTGCACATCAATGAGGAAAAGCCATATGTGCTACATTAGAGTGCGCAGATATTAACAGAGTGGAAACATGGATCTCGAAAATGGCAAGAACCAGAATCAAACAGATGCAAAAAAACATTTGGAGGTGTAGCCTTCAGTAAATATCTGGTAATTAACCTGTCACCAAAGCTGTGGATATTACTTGAACAGCAGCTGATAATAGGGTCTAAGTAAAAGAGAAGATAGGGAGGCAATAGAAAATGTAATGATGTTCTTGTTCAAATCAGGTAAAATTCAAATAATTGGGAGTATACAAATGTTCAAATAGTAATTTATTGAAATATTCATTGGAATTGAAGGAATATTGCAGGCTCCAAAACGTAAAAGTATACAAAGTTTCAGCCACACATGGTGGAGCGAATTTGGTTCCCGTTGCAGTACCCTGTATTTTCGATATAATAATGTTGATTGAAACTGAAGACATTATTCGAGAGACGAAAGTATAACATATCAATTGCCATATTGTTTGATTCCATGAAGTTCACTAGTTTGGTGCCAAATTCTTATTTGACTGCATTGATACCATCTGCATATTTTATGGAGGTATACAGGCGGGCTGCATCAATTGTTGTCAGGATATAGTTGTCCTCCCAGATAATGTTGTCTAGTTTTCTCAGGATGTCCTTCCTGTCCTGAATTTAGGAAGGAAGACCTTTCATATATGGTTGTAGATGATGGTCTATGAATTCCCCTAATCTTGAACAAATCGAGGTGGAAATGTCTTTTTATGTATCTTTGGTGGTAGATAGAATGTTGGCATGGGAGGATGCTCAATATATAGATGCTTTTTTCTTCCCAACAGAGAAGAGTTTTATTGTACCATTCTTCAAGTTTAGTTTTTAAGTTTCATTTGAATATCTTTGGTAGGATTTTCACATAACGATCAGTAGCAATTGGTTTCTGACAATTGTCTCATCACTTCCTTTATATAGTCATCTGTGTCTAAAAGGACCATGTTACCACCTTTGTCAGCCTCTTTGATTGTCAATTCTTAATTATTTTATAAAGTTTTGGTCGACGATTCCTTATGACTCATATTTCTTGGTAGAAGTCTTGTCTGCTTGTTTTTTTTCTTATATTCCTTGTCTAGGTCTTTTGTGACAGCTGTATGGAATAAATCTATGGTGTTATGCGGTGGTAGTTGTGGAGTAAAGTTGGATTTTCTTTGAAGGACGTTAGCAGAGGCGTAGCAGGTATAGAGTCCTATTTCTTGTGCCAAGCTCAAAGGTGAATTTTTCGGATTCTCCCTGTTTTTTTCTAATGTAGATATTAAATAGATGTCTTCTAGGTATTGTACTGAGTGGGGGGTATATGTTTTGGGTCCTACAGTTGTTGGTAATCTTGTTTTATTGCTGAAGAATGCTATGAGTTTTTATTGTCGGGTTAATTTGAACATGTCAATTTTGGTTTTAACAGGGTCCCAGAAAGCTGTAGGGCAAAAGGATAGACCTCGGTTAAATACTTGTGTCTGGTATACTGTGAGTGGATCTGTTGAGAGATAATAATAATTAGTCGGTTAGCCTTCTTGTTCTTTCCTCCTTGCTCTGGTCGTGACTCCCGAAGTGATCAGTTGATTTGCTTTGTGTTGTGGTGTATATGATCAGGTTCTTATATCTTGGGTATGTATGTTCCTTACAGCTAGTCTGTGGCGTTTTAGTGCATTTAAAAGATTGATGCCCACCTTTGTAGTTGAAGCTTTGACCTCACTTCCTGATGATTCTAGATCCAATGTTGCTTCCTATTGATATAGGACTTTTGTCTATTCTTTTGTTTGTTGTTTGTTGTTCTTAAAACATTATCATATCTCCTTACAAAGGTATGTACCCTTCCAAGTTGGTAATCCAATTGATATCAGCAGAACTTTCTGTTTTTTCTGTTGATTAGGTCTTCCTTATAGTCATCTATCACTTTATTCACAAGTTCATAGTTCTTAACCATAATGTCCCTCCGTTTTAACTCATCAATTCTTTTTGTAAGATAGCTCACTTCTGTTTTATATATTTTTGCACTCTTCGTCCGCAATATCAATAAGTTGGCAAATCATATTGTTGGAGACTTCTTTGAGGTTGAATTCCCATTTACTTAATTGTTTAAGATTGGTGATCTCTACTGGGGAAAATATGAGGATCCTGAGGCCCCTTGGTCCACGAGCCGCTTCAGGGTACTTTTTCAGAGATGCTGCCTCCCACCATTTGGAAGTTTCCTTTTTTAGCACTTTCTCAACTGCTTGAAAAGTACCTTTAGCTGATAGAGGGTTTGTTTTGTTTTGACTGGTCTGGCAGCTTGTAGTATAGTTTAATACTTCAACAATTTGATTATTACAGTTCTGTCTGCGGTTTCTACAGCTTGTCATAGGAATCTTGTGGTAAGAAAGCTATTCCTCACCTTCAAATGCCTTGGGCAAAGTTTCATGCAATCCACAGTAGAATAAACATGACTGAGAGAAGGAGTAGTATCATGCTGATTGTTTTGCCCTCTAATGGCTTGCTTCATAGCTTTGTTTGCCTACCCCTATTATGTCGGGAGAGAGAGATTTAATCTAACCCCAATGCATCTAATATTGGAGAAAGTGTCTAAGTCAAAGGGCTGAGATGTAATATTATAACTTCAATCCCACAAATATTGGGAAAAGTGGATTAATCGTAGGGGTGAGATTTACTATTGTAACTCCAAAGCAACTCAGTTCAGTTCAGAAAAGCTTTATTCGGTTATAAAAAAACAACCATAAAAGCGAATGTACATACACATTTATATAATGACATCCATTTTCTAAAGGAAGTTTACTTTAATATAATTCAAGAATTTAATTCCATTAAAATACTTTAAAAAATCATGCTTTTCCGTACATAAATTGACTTTAAAATGAACATTGCTACAAAAAAACAAATATCCGGCTCTTTAAGTGTAAACATTAAACTCATAGCTGCATTAAAAGTTGTAACATTATATTTCTTGAACAATGGTTTTAAATATACAAATCTAAAATTAGAGATACAATTCACAAAAAGTAGAAAGTGCGGAGTGCTTTGCTTTGTGCGATTGTCACACGGGCATGGAGTGGCTGGGTACTATTTCATTTCTGGAAATGCCACTAAATGGTGTACAAGGCCCAGTCTCATCCTTGTCAATACAAATCGATGGGACGATCTTGTTACTAGTGTCAAATAACTTTGATACCCAAAGGTGTCTATATGCAGTTGGTATTGCTGGTAGGTGGATTGTAACTCCACTTGTCTCAACCTATCCTCCTTGCTTTGTGCCATAAATATATACCTCATCTCTTGTTTGGAAAAATCTAAGACCTCCATTGGGTTATCCAGAGTTCTTATCTTAAATAGTTCACTAGTGGTGTTTACTATATATTTTATCCAAGGGATCTTAAGACAGTTATCCAATCGCATACAGTCCTTGATTATTATTTGTGTAAACAGGGTTTCTTCTTTCGCCCAGATTGACCTCCAAAACAAAAGAGGTCTTAATGCAATCAGATCTGTCAAATATTCAATTCCTGTTTCCCGATGAACCAACTCTGTAGACGCTGATTTAGGGAGGCATAATAATTTTTTTAAGAAGATATTTTCCTCTGTTTTAAAATCTGGACAAGGGTAATTACCCCATAGTCCTGCTCCATATAATGCAATGGAGGCACATCGAGCTTTATAAATATCAATCATATCTTTAATGCGTCGGTCTCCTAATTTGGCAGCAAATCTAAAAACCCCATATATACTTTTGGTCATTTTCATTTGTACATTAGTTATTTCAGATGACCACTTACCATTAGCAGAAAAAGTTATCCCTAGGTAACAAAAGGTATCAACTTGTTCCACTCTTGTTTCCTCTATAAAAAATTGTTTTGTTTTATTAGGTTTTTTCCCACAGACCATAATATATGTTTTGGCTTTATTTATTAACATCTTTCTCCCCTAAATAAAATCAGTAAACCCATTAAGTAATCGTTGTAGTCCTAGCGGAGTCCGAGATAGGAGCACCGCATCGTCTGCATAAAGCAGTACTGGTATATTCTGTCTATCTACTTGTGGAGCATCCGCCGGTATTAGTTTAAGGATTGCGTCTACCTCATTAATAAATAGAATAAAAAGTAATGGCGCTAAGACACAGCCTTGGCGGATCCCGCGTTTGACCTTAAAATTCGGGGTACAAGCACCCTGATGACCATACCGAACTCTACTTGATAATTTTTCATACAGTCTAGCAAGAAAGTAGATAATAGACTCCGGGGCCCCTAGGTTGAGTAAAACTGGCCATAACAAAGTATGATCCACAAGGTCAAAAGCGCTGCTCAAATCAGCAAAACATAAGTAAAGTCCCCCTTGTTTTGCTCGTGTGTATTTTCCAATTAAAAGTTCCAAATTAAGACACTGTTCCAACGTACCCAGCCCCTTTCTAAAACCATACTGTGATTTAGCTAAAATATCGTTTTCCCTGACCCATTCGTCCAATCTTACCAGAAGAACCCTACTCATAACCTTCACTGAAGAATCCAGTAGGGAGATCGGTCGGTAATTTCTAGCATCCGATTTGTCTCCTTTTTTGTAAACTGGAATTATAACAGATTGACCCCATGACCTTGGTGGGCCTTCTGTTGCTGCTGCATTAAAAACTCTCGTGAGTATCGGACCCCATAATTTTGGTACTGATTTATAAACATCTATGGGTACCCCATCCGGGCCTGGTGCTTTGCCCCCTTTACTTCCTCTAATGCCTAACTCTACCTCGCTAAGTGTGATATTTAGCGGGATAGTAGGCCATTTTGCATAATCTGTGGGCCCGTCTAGCGGTTCGTTACATGGATTAAAAATATTAGAAAAGTGTGTCACCCATTCTTCACAACTTACATGGCAAAACGTTTCTGGGTACGAATCATCTTTCAGGAACGTTGAATTAACAGTATCCCAAAATAACTTATTGTTGGATGTCGCAGCTGCCATAGAAAGGTTCCCCAGGCTTCCTCTTGTAATTCCTTCCTCCTTAATTTTAATGCTATTTTATAGTCCAATCTTAAATTCTTCACTAACACTTTGTCCCTTGGTCTATTAGTGAGTGCTACTTTTAGCATATTCAGTGAGTTAGTACAAGAATGGTTAAACCAGCCCATCTTCTGTTTTTGTGTCCCCTTTACCTGGATGGTAAAACACTTATCAATAAAAACATTAATTCTACAAAAATTAGTTAACATCAATGTTGGTTCCACCTCAACTGCAAGACTATCAAATATCTCCTTATCACATCCTAGGATAATCTTTTTTAAAATAGTGTTAGAATTCGAACCTTTCCATCTAATCCTTGTACCATTAGGTCTACACAATGCGATATTATCAACAGCAGTTTGATCGGTTACAATTTTTTTACCCCACACATTCAAAAACATTGTGATACAATTATGATCACTAAGTAAAAGTTCAACTATAGAGGAGTAGAACATAAGTGTAGAATATTTGCCGATACTAAGATGTGGTCAATAGTAGTGTTAGCATTTCTTCCAATAAAAGTAGGTATCCTATCTCCATTCTCATTTTGCCCACTCTGCATCACTTCAAGGTCATACTTCACCATGACCTGGTTTAGGGTGGTACCATAAATGTTGTGAGGGAAGTGTAAAAGATCATCCCCTACATCATTCCTATACCCACAGACTTTTGTCATAGACTGAGCGCAGGTTGAAATATTAAAATCCCCAAGCCATAGAATAGCAAAATTAACATTTACAGTTGTGACCAGCTTCTCTATTTCTTTTTCTATATCAGTAATTACAATGTGTCGTGATGAGTCAAATAAATTATTATAAAAATTAATCAATAAAACATCCCGATCATCATTGTGGTGCAACCATAATAGCTGGGAATAAGAATCCACATTAATAACCTTTTTACTACCACCGGTAATTTGTTTGACAGAAGTATTAACAATCCACCTTTTGCTCTTCCGGCCATTGAGGGTTTAGCCAATAAGTTATAAGAAGTGAACCCTTCAATGTAAATGGGGGCAGTACTCCAAGTTTCTTGAAGGCAGAGAATGTCAAGTTTGCTAACAAAATCCGACCAACCCAGTGTATACAACTTATTTCCCAAACCAGCTATGTTCCATGTGGCAATTGTATAACCCCTCTCTGTTGGGTTCTCCCGCCATTAGTGGATCGTTCATTTATATACATATCAGAGTCGCCCTCAATATTAATTAGATTTGAGGGTAACAAGTTTATAGCTGATTCCATAAAATGCCCTTTATTTTCATCTGGGAGGATCCCTTGTGTAGCTACATTTTCTGTATATATTGTACAACACTCATGCAATCCAATACCCTCAAGGCACGCCATTGACATAGTTAAATTAGATGTTGATGGTGTTAACTCACTTTCTAATTTGGATCCTACCCCCATTGGGTCCTTTCCTTGCTGACCCTTCTGTCTTTCCTCCCCACACCAACTCATCCCTATTGTTTGTCAATCATTAGCATCCAGGGAGCTAAGTGGAAAAAATCTGTTAAAAGTGGGTAAAGCCCAATGTGAATATGCCGGCCTTGCTGGATATACTTTCCAGTGCTCCTCATCTCTTACTCTAATATATGCCGGACTTAAGTGGCTATAAAAAAAGCCTAATGGTAGCAGCGATATACCAGGATCGTTGAGGTTGTTAGGGACCCCTCTCTCTAAGGAAGTCTTAGCCCAATCCGGTTTTCTAAAATTAATAATAATACAGTCTCCCTGTAATAACTTTCTTTGGGTTCCAATCCAATTTACCCGCAGGGTTAGGAGAATCTGTTCCGCTTTTTCCACGGGGTACCCACAGTGCTTACCTAACCAATTAATCACTTTATTTTTAAAGCTTGGTCCGTCTCTTTTTGGCCTAGCTCTAGTTGAGGTACATTTACCATAACTGCAACATATGGGCAACACTCTGGAGGTAGATTAATAGGTATTTCTGATCTTCCACTTCTTTCCCTATTCCCTTTTAGTTCTTCTGGGGTCTTAATCTGCTCTACTCCATCTAATCTTTCTCCTCTTTTGGTGCATGATTGATTACTCCTATTCACTATCTTCCTTGAGCCCGTTTGTGGCTGGTCATCATTTGAATTAGACATAGCCTCATTACTTCCTTCATTACAGTTCCCAGCTGGTAATTTGGGGCACATTATACCCTGTTCATCTTGATTTAATGTGCCCCCTTGGGCATCATTTATGTTCACCCTTTGGTTATTACTGATTTGAGTTATTAGGTCACTAAGTCTAGTGACCTCTCCATTAAGGTGATCTATTTTATCAAGAAGAGGTCTAATACAGGCCTCTATTTTTTGGTTAAGCTGGATAACTATATGATCCATTTGCTCTTTTGGTAGCGGTTGTGGATCAGCACAGATTCCTGGTGTCTTAGCCATTGTATTTCTTACATGTCCCTTTTTGCTTATGTTAGAAATCGCTACTTTTGCCTGGCTAGTTCTACAACCCCTTTTCCTTTTCGGGGACGGCGAGCCAATTGGTGAATTTTTCCGCTGTCCACTAGGTACTAATACTAAATCTTTATCAAGGATTCCCACGTTCCCGTTTCCCTCGGGGTTAGATGTTTGCTCAGTATTAAAAGTACCTTCAATTACGTGGGTAGTCCCAGAATCATGCCCATCTATTTCCTCATTCACTGATCCTATACCTATTGAAAGGCGGCGTTCTGTCCTATCTATCTCATCGTTAATCACACTTACTGCCCGTACTAGGTAGGAATCAATGGTAATACATGGAGGATCAATCACGCTTTTATGATGTTTTTGTGGTTTACGTTTCGACATTGTAGCAGTAGATGATATAAATATGTTATTACAAAATACAAAGTACAAATCTGAAAATGCCAAGTATGATATATAAAACTTAGAATGGGGGGCCGTAGCAAGAACAAAATAGTATCATTAAAAATCAGTAAAAATAAGGAATAAGATCACATGTATCACAGTACTAAATTTTAAAAATGGGCCTAAGTTTAAAAAGATAATTATACAGCCAAATTTCAAAGTGCTTGTGCAAAGTGCTTGTGCTTTGTGCAAAACCATAGAGAAAATGTCATATAAAGTGCACCAGGTGGAGCAGTAAAAACAAAATGCAGTATATAAGTACAATATCACCATATAAAATTTAAAAAGAGTCCGGATATATCATAGAAATGTCAATAGGAAACACCACAGCCATATACCAGTTCACGGTGGGGTTCAACACAGGCCTGAATACTCACAGCCAGCCCTATAATGATCGCTCTATAAACGACTGCGTTCTCCCATACGGATTCTCAGGTACAATTGCCTCCGCGTAGATAATTCAAATACTTAGGACCAAGGGGATTGGCCCTGCCCTGCCTCTTCCTGGCAATGACGGGCAAGGACGGGCCCGCCCTTGGCCCGGGCTTCGCCCGGGCGCTGCCCGCGCGCGTCCCGCGCTGCGGAAGGGCAGCAGCACTTTTGAAGGGGCTGGAGGCGCTAACGTGACGCCGCTTCCCTGCGCCAGGCAGGGGCTAATGGGAAATGTAGGCCGTTCCCCTCACGACAAGCGATGATGTATCCCAAGCCGTTCCCCTCACGGCAAAGCGAAGAACTCTCTGGCCGTTCCCCTCACGGCAGGTAACATGCGCCGATATGCGCGTCCCGCGCTGCGGAAGGGCAGCAGCACTTTTGAAGGGGCTGGAGGCGATAACGTGACGCCGCTTCCCTGCGCCAGGCAGGGGCTAATGGGAAATGTAGGCCGTTCCCCTCACGGCAAGCGATGATGTATCCCAAGCCGTTCCCCTCACGGCAAAGCGAAGAACTCTCTGGCCGTTCCCCTCACGGCAGGTAACATGCGCCGATATGCGCGTCCCGCGCTGCGGAAGGGCAGCAGCACTTTTGAAGGGGCTGGAGGCTGGAGGCGCTAACGTGACGCCGCTTCCCTGCGCCAGGCAGGGGCTAATGGGAAATGTAGGCCGTTCCCCTCACGGCAAGCGATGATGTATCCCAAGCCGTTCCCCTCACGGCAAAGCGAAGAACTCTCTGGCCGTTCCTCTCACGGCAGGTAACATGCGCCGATAAGCAACTCAAATTGGGGAAAGTTCATAAATAAAAGGGGTGAGATTTATTATTCTAACTAAAGTCCAGACTAATTGGTTAAAGTGCATACAGAAATAGGGTATGATTTACTCTTCAAAATCCAGTCCTATTAAGAACAAATATCTGATTTTCCTTAATGAAGTAATGGCTAAACTAAAGCTTTACCAAACTCAAAGGGGCCTAATGTGCATGGACAGGTATTAGGACCTGTTTTTTCATGTTTGTCTGCTAATCTTTCATAACGAGGGGTAGTCAGATGATCATTCGCAAACACACACAGCTAACAAGCAGTCATTGATTTATACGATCACCATCCAGACGAATTTGAGGACATTTAGGGCTTGATTATGATCTTGGGGGACAGGGTTACTACATCACAAACGTGATGGATATCCCACCTGCCAAATTACAATTCCATTATATCCTATGGAACTTGTAATATGGCAGACGTAATATCCGTCACGTTTGTGACTGACTATCACATCTGCCAAGATCGTAATCAGGACCTTAGTCTATCTGGGACCTAACAGAGAGGTGATAGGACATGAACATTTTCACCATCTGACATCTCTTCATCCTCACCCTCAAGGATCTTCTGATCAATGACTTCATAGCAGCTTAACCACATAAGGCCAAATCTCACTGTACTACCTCAGCAAAAATGAAGAGGTCCCACAGAGCTGCAGAATAAATGATTATGGTACTAATATCTTTGTATTAGTTGGGTGTTTTCTAATGGCAGAAATAATTTGTTCCGAAGACAGCTGAGACATATTACAGACAACAGTCTTAGATTTTCTTTTTCAAATAGCTTATCTATAATTTGACAAATGTTTTTAAACATTTTTTGAAAGTGGAGTGATTGGAACTCATTAATGCACCACACACCTGTCCAGAAAATAAAACATTTCTAGAGCTCATGTTTGGTACATAGCATGCATGTACCAAACACAATTTTACAGGATGGGAAAAGTCTTAAATCAGGATTTAAAAAGTCTGGAAGAGATCCTAACAATCTTATATTGTTCATCAAGACATTTGGTTTGCCTTTAACATTGGTCTACCCAATGTTTTGTCATTTTCCCGTGGCCCTTTTCCATAGTTACACCCCACTCCTGGAGATTGAAAGGTGTATCCCATTGCAAGTTTGTATAAAACAGCCATGAAGGTTTTCATTCTGATCAGAACCATAATGTCCTGCAGAAATGAAAGGGTTATCTTTGTGGTCAGAAAGGTAGCTCAGATTGAGCTGACTGACCTGTTCCTCCTCAGGCAGGATCAAAGTGCCCCTTACAGTGTGACCCTCTAACAACCTTCCAAGGCATAGCTCTAATAAAATTCATTGGTGGGCACACCCCAACCTCTTCTTTGCAATAATTCCAATTGTTGCAAGTCCATAACGTGAGAATCTTGTGGCCTTAGTATCCTCTTCTTTTTTGCACTGTCAACCATAGAAATACATTGTTGTAGTCGACCAAAGTTTCAGTACAACATAAAACATCTTTGTATTTTAGTAGCACTGGATAGAGAAATCCACCCTTTGGTTTTTTGACCAATGAAATAGACAATTTATCTCTCATAAATTAAAACATTTTGGGCAGTCAGAGCATCCAGAGTAGAACGATTATATTTAACCTTAATGTACAGTTGTGAATACTCATCAGCAGCATGGGCTAAGAGTGATAAAACATTGTAAAAGATTAATTTAGCCATGGAGAATTGGAACTCTGTACATTGTAATAAAGAGAGCATATAAAAATGCATTTTCTTGTTGCGTCTTGATCTGTTTCTCTCTGAATATCTGGTGCATTTACCTCTGAAGTGATGTTACCTTTTAACTGGGCCCAGCCACATGTTACCTCGACAACCATTTTCTTATATCCAAATTGTCTCAACCTTAGTAAGACTGCTGTCGCTGCACATGACCCCTGAACAGTTGCACAAACTACAGGTATATAGGGTAGGAATTGAAGAAATATTTTCCAACCTGTTCATAACACATAGTATGTTATGTTAGATTATATGTTTTCCCTAGCTGGCTATTGCAGGAAATGACCTAGTACGCAAAATATTAAAATCATAAATCTGTAACATTTTGTAGAAAACTGCTAACATAGTGTATAGTTCATGTGGCTGGGAAAGACATGAAAAAACAGCAGTGAAGTTAAACTCTTATTACATATTACATCACTATCACAATAGAAAACATTTTCTGCCAGAGCACAGGCGAAGTTAACTCTAAAAAATATACACATTTATATCTGGGATTACTTATCGTTAACACATTTTTTGGCCTCTTCCTACCTGCTGTTACTTCCAAGGGCTTGGATCAGCATTAACATGGTCAGTCGCAGGGCGATGTTGTACTGTAAAGTCCATTCCCTGTAGGGAGATGGACCACGGCGACAGTTTAGGATTTTCACCCCTTATCTGCATTAGTCATCTGAGGGGCCTGTGGTCTGTCTGAACCTGGAAGTGAGTCATAAACAAGCATGGTCTCAACCTCTTCAATGCCCAGACCAGAGCAAATGCTTCCACAGATCCCTGTCCTGTCTGGCCCTTACTGGCCATGATAGCCAGGCCTGCCTTCTGCAGGGCCAGAGAAACTTCCTCCCAACAGGAGCTGAAGACAGCAGTGTTGTCTAGATAGGCAGCATTGAAATCCTTCATCCCAGCCAGAACCAGGTTGACTAACCTCTTTAAGGTGGCAGGGGCATTCTTTAAACCAAAGGGCATTACCTGAAACAGGAAGTGGCCCTCTTGGAGGAAGCAAGGGGGGGGGGGTTCAGACCACTACGTCACCTCCTCACTTAAGGCAATCTGCTGATGTCAAGTCAAACGTATTCAGGAACTTGCAGTTCAATGAGCTCATCAGTTCAGAGGATTTGGTGAGCAACAGTCTTAGTGACTGAATTTAGCCCTCTATCGTCCACGCAGAACTGGAGTTCTGTTGTGGCACCCAGTGGGATGACCTTGGATACCAGAATCACTGGACTGGACCAAGGGCTGAAGGAATGCTCAATCTACCCTAACCCCAGTATTTTGAATATCTCAACATTAATACTGGGTCTCACTTTATCAGGAAGCCTGTATATCGTATTTCTGACAGGCATGTGTCAATGTTGTGGGTACACCAAGTGGTGAGACCCGGGGTAAGTGAGAAGAGTGAGGCAAACTGCCCCAGCAAGTGGCAACAGTTCCTCTGTTGCTCTGGAGTCAGGGTAGGGGAGAGGACAACACCTTCCACTAACCATCCTGCTCGTTTGAAGATAGGAGGTTGGGGAGAGGTTCACTCTCCTCTTCCACCCCATCATCCATCACCAGGAGCATGGTGACTTCGGACGTCTTAAAGTAGGGCTTGAGCAGGTTGACATGCACATCCCTTAACTGACTCCTGGGGGCCTTGAGATTTACCAAGTTGGTGACCTCCCCTCTGCGTTCCTTCACCTCATAGGGCCTGGTCCACCAGTCCTGCAAGGCCCGGGGTTCCACTATCTCCATCACCCATACTTTCTCATCAGGCCAAACCTCAACCAGAATGGTCTTCTAGTCATGCCAGACTCCTGAGCAACATGTAGGTGACTATATCCTGGGGAGGGTTCTCAGGAGCTTGCGCCCACACCTCCTTCACATGGCTGAGAGGCTCTCTGACAGGCTGGCTATACAGGCGTTCAAAGGGACTGAACTCTACTCTCTTCTGGGGTACCTCCCTGAAAGCAAACAACACCCATGGTAAGAGGAAGCCCCACTACTGCCTCAAGGGCTCTGACAGGCCCATTATCATGTCTTTGAGGGTCTTGTTGAACCTTTCATCAAGCCCATTGGTCTACAGATGGTATGGCGTGGAGCACTTGTAGGTTACTCCTCACTTTTCCCACATTGACTTCATGTACGCTGACATGAATTTGGTGCCCTGGTCAGACACCACCTCTTTGGTGAAACCCACCTGGGTAAAGATCCCCAGAAGTGCTCTGGCCACTGCAGGCGCCGTCACCATCCTCAGAGGTATGGCCTCTGGGTACCGAGTAGCACGGTCCACCAAGACCAGGATGAACCTGCTGCCTAGGGCAGTCTTAGGGTCCAGGGGCCCAACAATGTTGATGACCACCCTCGCAAAGGGGGTCCCAACAATAGGAAGGGGAACTAGGGGAACCTTCTGCTTTGCCCCTGCCTCCCCACTAGCCTGGCAGGTAGGACAGGACCTGCAGAATGCATCTGAGATCGTTTTCATGCAGAGCCAATAGAAGTGGGTGACCAAACTTGCAAAGGTCTTGGCCTGCCCCAGGATGTCCTGCCAAACCCAGTAGGAAGGCCCTGTAGCACTTGGGGCCCACCAACACAGGTGTTGTACCAGGCTCAGGAACCTTAGGCTCACTATACAGGAGATCATTCTCCAAATAAATCAGGTGATCACAAGAGGTGTAGCCAACTCCTTGGGCCTTGGCCTGCCGCTGTAGGCCCTTAAGAGTAGAGCATTCTCTCTGGGCTTTAGAGAACTTTGCCCAGGATGGCCCCCCTTCAATTTGCCAGTTGGCCAGCTCGGGTTGGTCCCCCAGGGCAGCAGTGTCCTCCCCTGTAGGTTTTGGGGAGACACCCTCAGGCTCAGACTCCTCCTGGACTGTGGGAGTCTTAGGGATGGGTTTCCCATGCCCCTTGCCCTTACTCTTTTTGGAAGGTACCAGGGCCATTATCCCAAGCTCCCAGTCCTTTTGACCTTCCTCTCTGGAGGCCACGAAAGGTGTGGTCAGGTACATCAACTCAGGCAACCCAAGCATCTCCAAATAGGACTGGAGTTCCATGTCTTTCAAGATGCTGTGCTCCAGGTCATTACCAAGCAGACAATCCAGAGACATGGCTGGACTCATAGCCACCCATAAGGATCCTGAGCACTTCTCCCCCAGTCAAAGAGATACAGAGCGACAGGGTAGTGGCTTTCGTGGTTCTCAGCTACCACAACTTGGTTTACTACATTGGGATTCATCTGCTCTGAGGACACTAGATGACACCTGACAGTATTCATGCTGGGTCCTGTGCCTCTCAGAGCCTCCACCCTCTGCCTATTGAAGGTGACCCACTGCCTATAATTTTTAGTATCGCTAAGCATGTGAACCATGGGCATCTCACTATCACCCAGGGACACTAGGGTAACATCTGCACTCTCTCCCACACTAATTGGGGCAACCACATCCCCAAGTGCTACACTGGTCATCCCCGGTGTCTACCCACCAGTGGGGGGGCTGCTGCCTATTAGAGCAGTGCGGGACTCCTTTGACGTGCCCCATGATGCACTCTGTAGTACTCGTAGCATTCAGGGAAAAACATTCTGAGGATTTCTTCTCAGGATATTTACCTTTCGACTGGTAAGGTGGGGGACTGGAAATCCTTTCCCTGAGAACTGTTTTGGGGGTCTTTTGAGAACTCTTTATTTTTATCTCCCCCTCTTTCTTCTGGTGGGGACCCTGTCCACCATTTTGGTGATCCCCCACAGATACTGTCTTGTGTAACCTCATGCTGAGCCATAGGTTCTCTTCCCTGACACGCTCACTGTAGACAGTGAGTTTAGAATCAACAAGGTCTTGGCGTAGCTCTATAAACAATGACTGAGCATGTGCTCTTTGAGAGTAAGATTGGACAGCATATTGTAATCACTCACATTACTGCCCTTCACCCAACAATCCAGTGACTTCCTGGAGTAACCCATAGAATCCACCCAGGACTGGCGACAGCTACTAGCTGTCCCTAGACTTCAATCTGAACTTTTCAGGGGTAAGACCATGCTTTCTGACAAGGGTTTCTTTCATGAGTGGGTATTTCATCCGGTCACCCTTCCCTACTGCTTGCAGTGAATCCATCCCCTCATTAGGTATATGCCTCCAGAGGCTGGCTCCCCAATCATCCAAAGGGATCTTATGCATTTCTAGAGCTACTTCATATGCATCAAACCACTTGTCTATGTCATCCCCCACAACAAAGTTAGGCACCAGATCCTTGGGGCTGTAGACCCTCCTACCTCCACTGGACACTGGACCTTGTGAGATTCTTTGACTTGAGGTCCAGTTTCTTCAGACTCACTTCATGAGTCAACAGCAGTTTCTTTTCTGCTAAGGCCCTTTCAGCCTCAGTTTTCTCCTTGGCTGAGGCAATCTCTGTCTCAGCCCTTCTTTTCTCTAAATCCCTCTTTCCAGTAGCCTCCTCTTTGGCTGCACTCCAATTTCCACTTGAGTAGCTGCATCTTAAGCTCTCTCTCAACTCTCATGTCCTCCATTTCCTTAGGGGACAGGCTGGTGGCAGGCAGGAGACCTTACTGCTGTAGGCAGGCTTTCCTCCTCCTGCTGCAGGTCTGGCCTGTAGTCAGGCCATTTCCTTCCTTCTCATCCTCTTCCTCCACATCCACCTCTTCCTCCTCAAGGTCCTTGCCCTCCCACTCTCTGGTGGCAGCTTGAATCCGGCGGACCTCCTCATAGGTTCTGAGGGCTATCTAAAAGTCCACTTTGGTGTCCCCCATCTGCAAAGTTAGGCCTCCCTCCTTGCAGAACTTCCTCAAGTCTGCCATCTTGAGTTTGCCAATTATGCTAAGCTCTAGCTTCATCTTCTCAAGAAGGTATCACAGATGAAGCAAATTTGAGTCAGGAATTGAATTTAAATACAAATAAAAAAGAATAGCCAATCAAGGAGAATTTTAAGAGGTCGAATCTGATGTCAGATTATTTTATGGGATTTTTGGTTTTGCACACATCACTGCACAAACACAGGTACTGTATCCTACTAATGAACACCAATGTAGGAAATTGGGTTATAGGTTTAGATGGGTGGAAGCTCTACTCAGGCAACAACCACAATTCTTGTATGTGTGAAGCACAAAAGTCACTAAATGAGCCTGTGCTTAATCTTCTGGTAGCTTGGCAGAAAAGCATTCAATCATAACGTAGAGTCAATGTGTCAGCTAGTTATGCAGCACACAAACAGCAATAAAGTGATAACACAACACAAGAAAGAACCCAAACCCATTTCGAAATTTAAATAAAATTATACCAGAACAAAAAAATCTAATCAGTAAAACTAGAGATAGTCAATTTTAAATTGTTTAGTGAAAATAGGGCCTAAAAGTACAAAGCACCACTTGCGGTCATCTGGTGGTGCTAGACCGGAGGAAAGTCACAAGTTCAGGTCGATCTCGATGGACTTGTGGGTTTGTACAGGGACCAGATTAGTCCCCCTAAAGAGTTACCTTCTAAGTCTGGCACGAAGAGTTATTTTTGCGTTGAAGGAGTCCACAAGGACGAGGTGAGGGTCATGGATGGTCATTGTAGTAGCGTAAAATGCAGATTGGGTGTCGCAGATTGTTCTGGCTGTTGCACAAATAGCTGGCCAGTTGTTACGGACGGTCTTCGCTGTAGCTTTGAGGGCTATCATTGCTGTAGCGCAAAGTGCAGGTCCTGCGTTGCTGGTCGACATGGACAGTATTGTTGGCACCAAGAGTAGGGTTCATAGGAGCTTAAAAATGGTGGTCATTGCGGGTGATAGGGTTTCAGCACAAAGGGGCCAGTTCACGGTCATGAAGAGCCCAAACTTCAGGATTTTAGGATTTTCACCTTTTCTTCAGGAAGAGTACACTCTGAAACCAACCTAGGGTACAGGACCTGGGGGAACCTCTTGAGGATCAGGAACTCTCGCCAGCACAGGCCATCAGCAAGGCTCAGGCTGGTTCAATTGCAGGTCCAGGCAGGCCCAGTTGCATCAGGTCAGATGAACAGTTTCAGGGAGGCCTCTGAAGCTTGTGTTCCTGTAGCTCACACAGGAGATCAGTCAACGGACCTTTGGAGTCACTCTGGGTGGTCTGCGATGAAGGCATGCAGGTCCAGTCTTCCTTCTCAGACAGCAAGGCTGTCCTTCAAGCAGCAGGGCAGTCCTTTTCTTGTAACTTCCACAAATCCAGGAGTGTTCTGATGAGTGGCTCTGGAGTTCCAATATTTATAAGTAGCGCAAGCCGTTGTGTGTGGTTACTCCCTGTCCTACCCCTACCCCCAAACACACACACACACATCTGGTTCTGGAAAGTTCTTACCCTTCCCCTGTCAAGGCTCCAAACTGTCATAGGGTGAGAAAGGGCAGGGCAGGACAGGCCTGGTGTCAGGTTCCATTGTGTGTGCAGGAGATAAAACCCTTTGAAGTATAATTGGGACTGGGTACAGCACCTCCCCAGTCATCATGATAGGATGGCCCGAACTGTCCACACCTTAGCCCCCTTTGTGCTACTGTCTGGAAGCAATACCCAAACCCCAACAGTAGAGTGATTCACAATCATTTGACCCAGGACAACGGCAGAAGGCACGGATGGATTGGAGAAGAAAATGCCAAATTTCTAAAAGTGGCATTGAGAAAAATGTAACTTAAAATCCAACTTCATCATTAAAGAGAATTTCAAATAACAATTGATTTGAGTATAAACAGCATATCTCTATCTCCTCCCAATGCGAAGTTAGCACTTATTAAATGTATTAAGGTAACCTAGTGTTAGTCAATGGGAGAGATAGGCATTACAGCAGTAAAAAACAACTTTAGGAGCTTTTCACTGCCAGGACATGTAAAACCTAAGCACACTTGTCCTAATTTTTAAGATACAATGCACCCTGCCCTTTGAGCCTTTAGGACCTACTTTAGGCGTGACTTATAAGCATTAAAAAGGAAGGTTTAGGGCCGGCAAAAGTTGTTTTTTTGCCATTAAATGTGCACTACAGGCTTCAGGCCTGAGACATGTTTTTAAAGTGCTACTTTAGTGGGTGGTACGCGTGCTGCAGACACACTAGTAAAATTTACTGTACAGGCCTTGGGTACATGTAGTGTAACTTACTAGAAGCTTATAAATAAATTAAATGTGCCAATTAGGTGTAAGTAAATTTTACCATGTTTGAAGGAGAGAGCACAGGCACTCTAACACTTATTAGAAGTGGCAATGTGCACTGAATCCTAAAGCCAACAAACCAAATTCAGCAAAATAGGAAGAGTGAGGGAATACCACGCCAAGGATTTCATACCTAACACACTGGTATTTGGCAAAGCTTATCAAGGGATACCTGCAGCACTACATGAGGCCTGGACCAGATTGTGGCTCAGTGCATGAGATTGTCTTTTAAGTGGAGTGTGCTGAAGTAGCAGGGTCATGGATGGAGTTTGGGGTGTTGGATAGAACAGCTAAAATATCGTTTCACCATTTTGTTTTTTGGGTGACTAGAACTCTGGTATAGTTTTGGTGAGACAAATTAGGTACTCCGGGAAAGAAAGTAAATTACTATCCCAGAGCTCATCTTTAGCCCATTTCAATGGGCATTGCACTGACTTTACAACTCTAAAAGCTCTGCTGTCCATGTGATAGGTCAAAGGTCTGGCAACCATATGCTCAGGCTAGTGGGAAGAATACGCTAAGTTCTGTCAGGCAGGGTGTGTGTGAATGCCTATAAACTATGGCACTTTCACCCCTTTCCCATTCAAAATTGGAATCAAAATATGACCGAAGCCTTGTAGAAGATTGCTCGAAGCTATAGGACTGTTCAATGACGATCAGTTTGTCCTAAAATCTGAAATAGTCTTCTTACAGCACAATGATCCTTTCAGTAATTGTGCTGGATCACAAACTGTCTAATAGTGAAAACACAAGTATTAACTACAAGGGTCTGGCAACATCTTTGACACATGGCTAGCTAGAAGATGTCCACATCAGATGTTAATATGAGCGTTCCTTTTTATTCCGAAATTACCTACTTACAGTGGCGGCTCTTCCGCTAAAGCGGAGGAGCATCGCCCCACTGCTCGTGGAGCAATGCAAAAGAAAAAGAAAATGATAATAACAAGAAGTTATCATTTTATTTTTCTTAGCTGGACTCCGACTCCAGCCAGGTCGGGCGGGATAGGGCTAGGCTCCGCATGCCAGAGGGAGCAGGAGTGGTTTATACCCCTTCCCTAAGTACGCATGACGGCTTGGTCGGCCCTCTGGGGCCGTCCAAACAGTCATGCGCACCTGTCATGTTCTCCTCTGGGCTGTGTTGCACAGCCCAGTAGAGAACATTCCAAGCCTCCCCGTTACTCCCTGAGCAGCTGTTTTGACCACTCAGACCAATCACAACACTGGAGACTGGGTGCTTGCGGTGCTCTGCGAGGACTACGGGGGAGACGTGCAGCAATGGCTGCGGCGAAGAAGGTACGTTAATTTTTTATTTTTATATCATGCCTCCCCCCTACTGCCGCCCCACAGAGGCAGCTGCCACCGCCTACTTAACATCAGAGGTGGATTCTCATCTAGGTATGTCTGTGCCACCCATTCTGTGCTGTTCATAGCAATCTAAATTAATTTTATTTGATATAATTTAATTTAATAAACCGGTATTTGAAGGACTACTTTACGGTTTCAGTGAACTAAGACTTCAAAGACTTCAAATACATATATTTTTGGAATAAAGCAGATTAGATACTTAGAGCGCAGTAATGTTTATTCTACCAATGTGAAACTATCACCAAATATCCCTTTCAATAACAGTCAAATCTCAAATTCATTTTCCCTAAAATAAATGAAGGTTCGTATCAGATTAATTCAAACTTATTTTCATACACACCTCATATGTAAAATAAAAAGAACTATTAACAAGGGACAGATGGTACAGAAACTTTGTGCAGCTTTTTTTAGGAGTTGAGCCAACTTCTAAGGCAAACAACAATGTTTAAATAGCTATGAGATACTTCACTGATAAACACGACGTGTCCATCAATCATGCACCAACTGAACAAATGAAAAACACGCAATTTGTGGAACTGCCTTGTATATCAGTCCCTGGATATTTTAACTGAAGCCTATCCTAAAGTAATCAGCACCCTGATCATTATCACTAACCCTGTCCTTACTCATGACTCTAATCCTATCTTGATCCCAAACCAATGTCCCCCCTAGCCTTTTCCTTATTTATGCCACTCCTTGTACCCATTCCTGTCCGTATGCCAAGCCCAGACCCCGTACAAACCCATCTTTAGTCCCAACTGTACACCTTACCACGCACCAGATTCAAACAACATGAGACATTGAATGTTCGTATTTACTGTAAACTTGTGCTGACTGCACCACCACCCACAACCCCTGGATCCCACCATGGTGTCACACCGTGGCACGCGTCCTGAGAATTTCTACTACAGAAGCCAGTGTCCAGGAAGCTTTGCCGCAACAGTCTGCAGGCACCTCGGATAGTATGAGGTGGACAAATTCCAGATCAATTTGAGTTAAAGCCGGGATAAAGACAAGGACGCGCTGCAGTGCCGAACTCATGGAGTAACAGAAGGGGCCCATGGGCGCATTCCAAGATGGGTGGTTGAGGTCCTCGCAAAGTGTGACCCAGCGCTCATGAAGTTGCGAGGGTGGGGGACGCACAAGTTAGAGGTGCTGCGTCTGCCTAAGTTCTGGTGGCAGCCCAGGAGTGCGGCTTGCAGCTACAGTAAATTCTCCAGTGAAGCCATATGGACTGCAAGGTTCGCCCAAAAGACTGAACCATGCCACTACCTAAAAGAGAGTGAATTCTCTCTAGGAAACTTTCCGTTGGACAAAGGAGCTTGGCGTTTTCAGACCAAAGGACATAAGACCCAATAGTCAATTTTTGAAAATGAATAAAAGCTGCAATATTCCTGGACCTATGACACCCAAAATATCAGGAATGGCTGTAACAGAGCCTGTAGATCAAGCTAAGAAGGGGTCAAACTCAAGCAGTACAGATCATGCACGCCTGCAGTAGTGCAGATGACATTTCTCTTCGAAATTGTTGAACCTGCAAGTACTAACTGCTACCCTTTGTTCCAGATTCACAGCCCTCAATGTTTGAACCCTATCCTCTACTCCAAAACTGTAGGCAACCAGTGGTCAACTCTGTTGAAATTAATCTCAGGTTCACAATTAATTTCTGAGGGTAGCAAGACCTTGTTTCTGGTTGCTTCAGAAGCAGAGATTAAGCAAAGAGTGGTGTTCATCAAAGGCAAGGTCGCACTGTGGATAGGTTTCCCCACTTTCTCACAGTCTGGGAGCTATACAATAATAGGACTATGTGATCAACAGCAGGGATAAGGCCTCAACAACATTACAGGAGAACATATTAAAACTGTTCCACAAAATCATTCTTCCCAATGTAAGGAGGTGCAGCAAAACATCTTCCTAAACCAGTGGCCTCCGCCATAATAATAGAAATGATACTAAGGACAGTCGGAGAAATGAAGGCAACAGAAACCCAGGCCAGTGGTGATCTAAACGAACAATTGAAAAAGTGGATTAGAAACTTGGACAAATTCTAAATAGAGTAGTAGAAGTGGAAAAGCATGTGTCTGGGTTGGGAGACCGGCAAGTCAAGCAGCAAGAACAGTGGTAGTCTAGGAAAAAGATTTAATTCAGCTAAAAGCAGGAGGTGGTGGAAAATCACTCTCACTGTTCTAATCTGCACTCTTCTGGGGTTCCAGGACACAAGGAGGATCGAATAGGCACTATTGCATTTATTGAAAAACTAGAGGTTCATGCTTCACAATTCCTCTCAGGATTTGATTATACATGTGGGGCACACTGAGTCCTGGCACAGTCCCTGGCCTCTCATGCTAAATATCCCTGCACAGTATTAGTAAAAGTTTCTGACTACAGGTTAAAGGAAGAAATTCTGTCTAAAGCCATCATATGTACATCTTTTAAAATAGAAAATGAGTTTGAATTGCGAGGTTTTTTTGACAGAACAATTAAGACATATGCAAAAGAAACAATTGGTGGACGGAATGCTGAACAATGCAAACATTCACCCCCAGTCACAAGGATCTGGGTTAAATCCATCATTCTTTTGCTCACCACACCACCCCAGTTTGGACCCAGCCATATGCAAATCAGTCTTGACCCTGTTCCTTGTGGGAACAGTCCAGCCCGAACTGCCAAGCCAGGTCCTCCCTGGACCGGAAACAAGCATCCTGGGACCGGTTTCAGGGCATCACCCTTCATCAGCCAGGCTAGCTTGAATCCAGTGGTGTAGTGAGCACGGACCCACGTCTGGGCATACCCTTCCCACTTAGGGTGCCATATGCAAAAGAAACAATTGATGGCCGGAATGCTGAACAATGCAAACATTCACCCCCAGTCACAAGGATATGGGTTAAATCCATCATTCTTTTGCTCACCACACAACCCCAGTTTGGACCGAGCCATATGCAAATCAGTCTTGACCCTGTCCTTGTGGGAACAGTCCAGCCCGAACTGCCAAGCCAGGTCCTCCTTGGACCGGAAACAAGCATCCTGGGACCGGTTTCAGGGCATCACCCTTCATCAGCCAGGCTAGCTTGAATTCAGTGGTGTAGTGAGCACGGGACCCACGTCTGGGCATACCGTTCCCACTTAGGGTGACATATGCAAAAGAAACAATTGATGGACGGAATGCTGAACAATGCAAACATTCACCCCCAGTCACAAGGATCTGGGTTAAATCCATCATTCTTTTTCTCACCACACCACCCCAGAACAATTAAGACAGCACATAGGCGAAAGTAGTTTAGGAATATGGTGCCAGATGTATGACCCTTTTTTGCGCTCGCAAACAGGAGATTGGCCCGTTTGCGACCACAAAAAAGGGTCCTGGCATGTACAAACGCTATTTTGCGAGTCACTGACTCGCAAAATAGCGTTTGCGACTCTCGCTATTAGGAAGGGACATCCCTTCCTAATAGCGAGTCTCAATGCAAGGAACTATTGTTTTGCAACCGCATTTGCGGCCGCAAAACACTCGCAGTTTACCACCCACTTCAAGTAGGTGGTAAACCACTCGCAAACGGGAAGGGGTCCCCAGGGGACCCCTTCCCCTTTGTGAGTGTGTGCGCAAATATTTTTTAAGAGCAAGCAGTGGTCCCAGGGACCACTGCCTGCCCTTAAAAAATGAAACTGAAAAGTTTCATTTTTCTTTTTTAAATGCATCCCATTTTCCTTTAAAGAAAACGGGCTGGATTTTTTTTTAAAAACTGTTTTATTGAAAAAGCAGTCACAGACATGGTGGTCTGCTGACCCCAGCAGGCCACCATCCCTGGGAGTGCTAGCCATTCCCAATGGGGGCGCAAATTGCGCTTCCCTCATGAATATTAATGAGGCATGCAATTTGCGACCCCATTGGGTATCACAAACAGTGTCTGAGACACTGTTGTACATTCACTTTTGCGAGTCGCAAATTGCGAGTCGCAATTCAAAGCAATTTGCGACTCGCATAAGTGAATGGTCGTACATCTGGCCCATGATTTCATATTTTGATCTGTTGGAGTACAGGCCTACTTAGACCAACAAGAGAAGGTAAAGGTGCTCCATAAAGGTACATTTCATGTTTTTGCTAATGTAAATGGTGCTCACACTATTTTAAAAGGGATTTTTAATTTTGTCAGCTATTATGGTCTCCTAGATGGTGAATATGACTCATTTCAGCAGCTTAGTACCCTTTTAATTCAATCTTCCAGATCCATAATAATGTGAGGCGTTTTTAATTAGTCACGGATAACTCAACTTGACTCTTCTTGTAAGGATAAAAAACAAAGAAAACCTGAAACACCATGCTTATTTCATCACTGGAAGCAGATATTGTGTTAAAAGATCTCTAGAAGGTAGATAATCCAGCGATAAGGCAATATAGTTGCTTTTCTAAAAGATTGAACACGTTGTTTGTATTGACTTTTTTTATTTCTCAGCCTCTTGCCAGGAAAAAATTGTAATAATTGAAAATACCTTTTTTGACCATTCCTTCAATCATTTAAAAGGGGAGTTGGAGTGAGTGCATCGCCCCATACCACGATGATTTTATAATAAGAAATTACCATGTGAAAAGAAATGGTTAAATACCACTTGCACTTTCATCAGTTAAGTTTTTGCACAAAATGTTGGCACTGCAGATCTCACGACTGTCTGGGATACTTTCAAAGCAGCCTTAGGGAGGCAAGTGATTGCATTTACAACAAGAAAGAAAGAGTACTAAAGCTATCAGCTATGCACGAATCAGTAGAAAATAGGGCCTCTCAAATGATGATCTCTAGCTCAAAAGAAATTATCAAGAATTGGGACCAGGCAAGACAAACTTTCAAAAATTGTTTTCTTTCTGAAGAATTGATCAATAAAAAAGCTCTGGGAAAATACTCCTACAAGGAGACCAAACATACATAAAGAATGCTAGCATAGTCCAACAAGGTTAAAACCAATCAGAATAGAATTTCAGAAATTTCAGACCCTGCCACTAAGTAATTTACAAAGCAAGACCATCAGATAAAGCAGATTTTTCTCAAGCATAAGACTATATATCAATCAGTTGATGGTGTTGTAGATACCTCAATTCACCAATACTTAGATAACATTTAGAGCCCTAAAATACCTCATGGAAAAGCTTAAGATTTTACACAAAATATCTTTCAGGCAGAATTAAAAATGGTGTTTGATAGCTCAGCTAATCGTAAGGCTTGTGGGAATGACCGGATCCTAAGGACTTTTATAAAATATTTTTGCCACAAATTCAGAGGATCCTGAGGAATTTATTTAATGAAATTCTGACAGGGAGAAGAGTTCCCAACTATTTCTCTGAAGCCATAGCTGTGAATTTCTTTTAAAGGAATAAGTAGTTGCAGGATCCAAACACCTACAGACCAATTAGTCTATTGAATGTAGACTACGAATTAATAGCAAAAGAACTTTACTTTTATAATTCAGGAGTACCCAGCGGCTACTTTTTAATAAGTTCAAGGTGCCCATCATGCTCCTTTTCTTCCTTTTCAAATGTAATAACATCAGCCGAGGGTATTGATGCAAAGATGTACTGCACCATATTGCTGGGATTACCACTGGATTAACCCAATCTTTTGCAATAAACCTTTTTCTATGTTCAGTATGCTTATGGACTTTACTGACTTGCAATATGGATAGCTTAAGCTCAAAGTACGATATTTGCTGCACTGCTCCTGTAAATCCCTATTTGACTTTGTGCTCCCGGTTCAAACATTTTATGCTTTATATCTTTCTGCAAAGCCTTCCTATATTGAATTCTTAAACGTATTTGCCCCCATCTTTGATCTCATGGAATTTGATATAGGGCTTCACTTTATATAGTAACTTTATCACACACCTAATATGTCTTGTATATTTCCTCTGTTTGTAGTTAGCAACAATAAAATGTAGAACCTATAAAATCAACACGAAGCCATAAGATGTAAAGTTTTGACAAAACATAAATTTCAGGCTACTGGCCGTCCCCCAAACTAAAAGTTATTTGTGAACTGTCAACTATAAAATGGGCATTTTAAAAGAATATTTTAGTGGGAAAGAACTTTATTAAAAATTCACTAGGTAAGAATTAAACTGTAGCTAGGAAGCTAACAGTAGGGCACCTCCCAACCCCTGTTTTGCATAAACTCTTCATGCCACCTACAGATTATGCCATTATTTTGAGTTTTTACTTAGGCTAAAAAATGAGACTTTGCATAATCTCACCTTGTGCTAGTTACATGACTCTGTAGTAATATCTCTTCATAAAGTGCTGACAGGGGTGGGTTTATGTAAACTTTATTGGGGAACGTATAATTATTAGCATTTGAAAGTGTAAAGGATAAGTACATTCCAGGTTTCCGGGCAGACTGAACAGTGATCTGTCCCACCTCGCAAAGAATGTAGATGTTAAAGACGTCCTTAATTCACAAATTATATATGTTGCTTTTGAGGAAACAGAACTAAAACATGAAGGATGTTAGGTTAAACACAGTCAATTAATGCTGGGGCTGCTGGATGTTGCTTGGAACACAATGTAAGTGAGTCATGACCAAACGCTCTTTGCATGACGTTATTCAGTGGCACTTCTGAAATACATTGATGGTCTCTATCCAGCTCCCATTGGTGTGATGCCACAACAGTAAAAGTGCCAACTGTACCCTGGTTAGCTGTGCCAATGGATCCAGCAAGGGACTCATAAGCATGAAATCTGAATGGCAACCTAGTTTGTGTAAGACTACTTGCGCATGGTTAGCTACTTAGTAGGGCCCTGTGATGAGAGCAGGTACTGCTCATTCCCACCACCAGCATGATATGTGCATAGATGAAATACACTGGCTTTTAATGAGCTCAATCCAGCCAGTAATAAAGTTTACCTATAAATATCACATTTTCATTACAGGTTTTAATATTCAGTTTTACAATGCAATGACAATGCACTATAAAACCTGTCATCTTGACTTTTCTTTGGTGATATGGTTTGTAAAACCTTTAGGAAAATTCCTAATACACTATCACCTCCCTACTCCTGACACTTGTCAAGAAACGAAAGGCTGCTTTAACATTTTGGGTATACATCAAAACTATGAGTGTTAGAAAAGTTTACATTTTATTTTTATTTATTGTTTTGGCTTGCAAATGTATGCCATATAATAGAAAATCTATAATACTACAAATGTTGAGACATCACTTTACAAATTCAGTTGACCAGAAAATTTCATAAACTACTATGTTTTTACAAAGTATTGAAACAACCGAATAATATATAAATATGCTTCATTCTCTTCCTCCAACTCCAACAAAATTCTCTAATTATAAAAATGTAAAAAGAAATGACAGTAGAGTGACATATGTATAAATATGTCTATCTCTCTCCCCAGCTCGGTATACAACCTACGCTACAACCTTCCTGACTGCCTTTAAATTATTTAGGTATGGATATGAGAATTTGACATAGTCCAGCTAGTGGAGCACTATGCACTAGTGCTTCTTGGCATGAAAACCAATTGATATCAAGGCCATTGCCACTAAATGGGGAATATATGTAGACAACTTATAATGCTCGACACAGAGCTTGCTTTTTTCATTGGTGGAGTTAAGACCTTGTAATTTTACACCCACACATATTGTTCCAGGAATTAAGCAAAGCTGCTTGACGTCTAGGAACCCCTTAATGTCCTCCTAAAGTGGAAATGCGCTTAACTAAAAAACTATTAAATTCATGTCAAATTTCATATTACCAAGTTTTCCGAATTACATACAATTACATTTTAAAAATCGTATTAGATTCCTTCGGCACATTTAGTAAGAATGCTACATTTCCCTAAATCTCTCCCTTTGAGTGTATATGTAGTGCAAATTCCCATATAATACAAAATACATACATTATAATGAGATGCCATCATAATAATATAATTTATTCCAGATTTGAGTTATCTTAGCCCAAAACCGAATAACAAAGTTAATACAATATAGTTAGATATCAGTCTATAGTTATAGTTAGCTATCAGTCTGTTCATGAAGTGGCAGCCACTGTACAGCTAAATGGGTTAAAATTATTGACACATTTTACAGAGACCAGAATCTGTTCTCTAGCTACCATGAATATGTTCTATCTAGCTGGCCTATCTGAGTGAAGTTAATCGCTTCCCCCTTCAGCTGGCAGGTGAAAGTCCCTCAACACAATAGGCCCACATTGTAGAGGGGAGCAGCCTGTTCCTTCCAAAGGAAAATGGTGAGGCTGAGAGTTTTACAAGCTGTTGCAGCATTCTTCTGCTCATTAGGTAAGAGGTGTTCTCAACTTGGACAAATGGCAGAGGGTATAATCATGTTTCTACCTTATTACAGGATGCTCCTATCAAGATGGGTCCTAAAAGGTTGACGTTGATGGAGGAGGAAAGTGGAACAGGACTGGTCTGACCCTGTACTTGGAATATCATATACCTTTAAAACTTGCAGAATGCTCTCTAGGGCAAGGACAGTCAGTATGCTGACCCCACAGTCCAGGTGGGGGGTGACCATAAACGGTGTAGAATGTAGAAAGATCGAGGGTGTGGAAGTGTTAAATGTGTGGGGCTGAGGTCCCCTCAACCCTTCAAAACCTCCTGCACAGGTAGAGAGAACTGTGCATAAGCAAATGACTCTTGGAGTGGAGAGGAAAAAACAACTTTAATCAAATGGTTATAAACAGATAAATGGGGGATTGGTGGTGCTGAAATGTAAAGTGGTGTTACCACTCAATACTCAAGTGTGTATATTTACATGCAGAATTGTAACAGGTATATATTTCTGCCCGAGAAACATGGCGCTAAAGCATATTCACACTTTAAAAAAGTTTTATTTTTTTCATAACAGAAAATCTTGTTTTCTGGTGGAGAAAATACTCCCTCTACTTACAGGACCATCATGTTTTAAAGATGTTCCGATCCAATTCTCACCCTCTAAATTATTATTTTCTGTCCCTGACAGGAGTAAATATTTGAGCATTGCTATTGGTAAAATATCCAAATAGTTGCTCAATACTCACAGATTTAGCAGTGTGAAATTCTTCACTAATCTTTAATTGTGGACCATGCCCTCGTCAACTTCAGTATACTCATTCAGCACCACAGCAGGAACACCATTGTCAAATCTTGATGATGGGTCTGGAACAAGATCTCAGAAGCATCCTGGTCTTTCAAACTCCTACACCACTGGCCTCAACACAACAACAACCTCCTCAAATCCATCTCCAACTTCAATGACTGGATAACTGCCTGCGCAGACACACTGGCTCCTCTCGAAGCAACAATAACGTGAGCACAAGACAGCAAGCAAGTTGGTACACAGAAGAGCTCATGCTCACCAAAAGCCACTGTAAGCTACTTGAATCCAGATGGAGACAAAGTATGGATAAAACTGGCAAGAGCACCTACAGATCCACCCACAGACACCCACAGACACTACCATCTGCAAATCAGATCCACGAAAGCAGCACCAGCTGTGCTAAGGAAACCTACACCACAGTTAAAGACTTCACCTCTCCGCCAGGAAGCTCCACCAACATAACCCCCTTTCAGGACCTCTGTACTTTCCTGTCTCTATTCTTCAGCAATAAGATCACCAGCACCTACAACAAAGTTGAGCCCTAACTTGACCTTTCTACTGTCACAACCTTCCTATCCATCTCAACCAACACCCAGAGGACCACACTGACCACCTAGCCCACCATCGCCACTCATGAAACAGCAATGACCATGCAGTCTTTACACTCCAGGGCACACTCGGAACCCTGCCTTCACAATGTCTTCATCAAAGGACTGGACCCCATCAGGGTAATGGGTGTGTATTTGAAGGTACTATTTATGTACTGTCTGTTTTTATTTTGGCCCTGCAGACGAGGCTTTTTACTGCAAAACACATGTTGGCTGAGGCTGCATTTATTCATGGTGGAATTTAAGAATGAATAAGTACAGGAGATTCTGTAACATAAGACTGTAAGACAAACATCACAAAAATTCTGTTATGACTTATGGGGCATAAAACAACATTATTTTATATTAAATGTTAAAGTGCAAATATAAATGTTATGTTAAAATACTGTTTTCATACTTTTGATTAAAAATAGCAAATGAATACAATTTGTAATTGTAATTTGTAATGTTATGATTGTTAGTTGAAATTGATTTAATACTTTGTACTTCCTCAACACCACTTGCTCCAGATTGAGGTCCAACCACAGTACAAAGACCACTCTCATTGCCGCCACGGACGACATCCTGGTGATCATGGACATAGGTGGCATTGCAGCCCTTATCATCATCATGGACATTTCTCCAGCCTTCAACACCATCTCCCACACTATCCTTATCCAACAACTGCTCAAAGTTGCCATCCAGGGACCTGCACTTCGCTGGAATTTCTCCCTCCTAGCAGGCCGCACCCAGTCGGTAAGCCTGGTCCCTTCACATGGGACGCTGTCAACCTCATCTGCAGTGCTCCACAAGGATCACCACTCAACTCCACTCTGTTTAATGCCTACATGAACCCGCTCACCAGCATCATACCCGCCTAAGGAATTAACATCATATCCAACAATTATGACACCCAGCTCATAATCTCCCTCTCCGAGAAGAGACCAAAGACCTGGACTGATTTCTCCACCTGCATGACTGAAATCTCTAGATGGATGAAGACCAATTGCCTCAAACTCATCACAGATAAGGCGGAAGTAGAAATTTTCCATAGACACCTCGCTCTAGAATGCCACCTGGTGTCCTACCAAACTCAAAGCCACACCCCTCTTGGCAAACCACACAAAGAACCTCGGAATAGTTACCGACAACCAACTCACCATGACCGACCAAGTGAATGCAGTTGCCGTCTCCTTCTTCCACACACTCGAGATGCTCAAGATCTTCAAATGGTTCCCAATCAACATTTGCAGTACCATCACAAAAACCCTCATCACTAGTAAGCTGGACTACAGCAACACACTCTATGCCGGAAACAATGCTTAACTGACCTGAAGACTCTAGACCATACAAAACTCAACAGTCAGGCTCACACTCGACCTCTCTCCTTGCATCTCAAAGAGCTCCACTGACTCCCAATCCACAAACTCTTCAAACTCCTCACACACACATATAAAGCCTTACACAACATTGGCCCCGCAAACCTCAACAACTGCATAAACAACTGCACCTCTTCTCAGCCGGACTCCTACTCACAACAACCCCAGCATAAGCAGAGCCAGATCCACCAGTCACGCCTTCTCCTATCTTGCTCCTTAAGCCTGGAACAACCTGCCCATAAATATCAGAGCCCCCTCTTCAGTTCTTTAATTCTGCAAGAAACTGAAGACCAGGCTCTTCAACCAGCCTCAGCTGTCGCTTTTGCCCATAATGCACCAGGATGCCCTCCTGGGTTTATTGGGCGATAGAAATAAAAATGTTAGTGAGGATAGGTGATGGTAAATTTAAGGTGGTGATGGTCAATTTAAGGTTTTGTTAAAATAATATTTAAACTAATTCACAGATTAATACACAGTTAATTTTAGAAGGTAGTATGTTGTATCTTTCTTTTTAAGAAGACCTGGCCCCAGTAGTAAGAAATCTGGGTGTAAAATTTGACTCTAACCTGACCTTTGAGCTCCAAATCAAGGCACTGTCCTCCACCTGCTTCTTCACTCTCAAATCCTTAAGAAAGATGCTCCATCTGATCCCCATGGAGTTCCGTAAAACGATAGTCCATGCCTTGATAACATCCAGGCTGGACTATGCCCACAGCCTGTACCTCGGGGTGCTCGCTTTCCTGATCCAATGCCTTAAAATCATTCAGAGCACTCCTGCCTGGCTCATTCTCAAGATTCCCCCCACCCACCAGACATTAGTATCAGGTCACCTACCACATCTTCATTGAATCCCTGAGAAAAATAGGATTCAGTTCAAGGCACTCATCTTTGCATTCAGGCCCTACACTCACAAAGGTCCTCTTTACGTCAGGCGCCACTTCAAGCCCTACACCCAGACAAGATTGCCTAGATCTAATAGTTTTAAACTTTTCCAACTCCCACGGATCCACAAGTCCAGTAGAGGGGGTAGACCATTTGTTTTCCTGGCCTCAAAGTAGTGGAATGCTCTTCCTCTTGGCCTAAAAAGGAGCCCAACTGAAAATGTTTTCAGGAAAAGCCTTAAAACATTACTCTTTGACTCCTGCCTTGACGTCATTTGGGTTTTTCACCAGTTAGATCTCTTGATGGTGTTCCTTCCGCTATCGCTGGGACGCCTCCTCGGAGGTAGCTGCGTCCTTTATAAATGTATTGTATTATAGTATTATATTGTATAAGCCGTCCTAGATTGATATTATTTGTTTGAAAGTATTTCACATTAAAACATTTTTTATTTTTAATAATGTCTGAATGTATGTTTATTTTTTAATTTAAATATAGTTCTAAGCTAGCTTGGAAGCAACAGAGTATTGTACACTACATAGGAGATGTGGGTGTTGAAACTTTATTACATTTTCCTACAAGGAGATCACTGACCCGGTTGCAAAGATCCCAGCAAATAGAAGAAAAGTTACTAATAGTATCTTTACATTTATAAATTCAATGGTAGGAGTCTCCACCTCCTCATTTGAAGGAGCGGAGACTCTTAAATCATTATCTAGGTATAGATCTCCACTCTGAAATGGTAAATAAAAAAGTGTACCTTTAGAAGTAGGTGTAGGAGTAGATCTACACGTGAGTAGAGCTGCACAGGCAAACTTTGTGAATTTACCCTAAAACTAGAGAACATATAATTACAGATAGCTCATGGATGTGGATTACAGGTGGCCAGGGAAGCCACTGCTATTCTTAGCCTGCCCTGTACCAGCCCTTGCCACTGCCCTTGCTACCACTGCTGTGAGGGGCTATGAAGGTGAGAAGATGTGACTTAATGGCCAGAGCTACTGACCTTGGAGCTAGGGAGCTAGATTCAAGTCTGGTATCAGCTCAACATCCTGTGATTCTGGACAATTACTTAGGCCCAGATTTTTTTTTTTAATCATGCAAAACTTTCATGAAAGGGAGAGAGCAGAACCTCTCTTCCAATGCTGGCACACTTTAGGCTGCCATGTGACAATGCACACACCCTTGCGCATTAGTGCAAGAGTGTTACGTTCTGTAAAGAATAGTTTTTCTACTGGAAAGTGAGCCTTCCTGTACAAAAACTATAGTTTAACACTTTTCCTGCTTTGTATATGTGCTGTTGTGGGAGTCAAACCCAGGGCTGGACAGGCCGTACCGGGCATCAGGCGTTTCTCCAGGAGGCTGAAAGGGTGGGGGCCGGTTTTGTTACTGCGGGACAGTTTTGCAGCTGTGCGGTAATATGGTCGCCCATTAAAAAAGCAGCAAGCAGGCATAATTTACTCACTTTTGTTTCCAGCCTCCAGGGGCCAGCCAGTGCTTCACACTTGCACATCGCCCCTCACCCCACCTCCAAACTTCCCTTGGAGTTGTCAGGCTCGCTCACTATGCACCTTGCAGGGGCTGGTCTGATAAAATTGCCAGGGCTGCTTTAAGTTCCCAGTCCACCCCTGGTCAAACCCCAATAATTTCCTGAACCCAAATATTTTATGCACCACAATCTTTACCTCGGGCAATCCGGCTCTATTGTTCTTGTTGATCTAGTGGCAAGAGACACCACCCTCCCCAACACCAAGCCCCCACTAATTAGCAAAGTAAATCCAAATTGGAACTGGGACCACTCAATGACTGAGTTCTAGATCGAAAAAATAAATTGAAAGATAACAGAATTTTTAATATAAATGATACAGAGAAATGCATAGTTTGCCATGAAGGCTCAGATACAGAATACAAAATCAGAAATTCAGAGCAAAAATCCCTATTTAAGCAGTTAAATCTCTCCAGATTTTAAGTGTCAAACTCATAAAGAGTACTGACAGCATTCCAAGGAAGGAGGAGAAAGTCTCAAAATGATCAGACTGTCTCAGAAGGAAAATAAGAAGTCGCCCCTCACCCTCAAAACTAGGGTTTTTTTGTCACATTTTATGCATAAACATTTAACAAAACTGCAGATTCAGCATGACATGATCATGGTTAGGTCGCATTGGTAAATTAAAAGCAGCTTCGTAATAATTAAAACACTTGGCACTAACCTATTTTTTAAGGTCCAAGAAAATCTTCTGTTTGCCTCCTCAGCAATGCACTCCGGAGATATGCAATACAATATGTAACATTTCTCAAACAAAAGCTCATCGAATGATGTTCTTCTTCAGAAAATGATACAGAGAGTACAAGGTGGAAAGTTTAATTCATAGTACACGCTTTCTAAGGACAATCAGCATTTACGGGATACCAGTGTGTGCTCTGCGAAAACTGAGATGAGGGAATACTCTCTGATAAGGAGGGGGAATATGTGAGCAAGATGTGCAGAACATCAGAATCTTCATCCAATCTAATAAAATGGAGTCTCGCACAAAAATGTGGCATAGCTATATTACATTATTAATCACACTCCTAGCCCACGTAATCAAGTCGTTTTGACTGTGTCAGATACGACCATATGCCTCATTAAATTTACCAATTTTCACAAGTAATGTGTCACCCAAATTTGCACATAAGAAAATACTTTAAAACTGTCTCGTCGTTACACCCTCCTCATGGAGGCATGAGATTTTCGCCCACATCCCTTCGTACGAATGTTTGTGTCAAAACCCATGGGTGGTTGCATGGGAATACCCATATACAATCCATGGGACGCTCCCTTGACGCAAAGTAACGCAAAGCAGCGTATATCACACCTTTGTGATACTTTGGGAAACTATTTAACACATTTTTAAATAGTAAGTCACAGCATAACACTTTCAGTTAACGCCAACCTGGTACTAATGTCCTCATGCCTACTAGAACAAAATAAATATGAGCCTATGTAATGTATTCTGGTGCTCGTGTAAAGGGCTCTAATGCCTCTGGGCCAAGTTTGTGCTGCATAAAAACTGCAACAAAAAAAAAAAGGCAGGAACTGAAAGTCAACCAGAGCTGGAGACCAGTCTACTGCTTTTGCTCCTTCCTGCAATGCTGAGCAGCAAATATGTTGAGGGTCTAAGTGTGGGATAAGGGGTAAATCCTGTGATGTTATCACAGGTCAAAGGTTGCGTGATCTCACTTACGCTAACGCTGGCATTTTGGTAATTTATTGTGGTGAGCATGAAATAACAGCATTTCTCCTACATTGATTAGGAGTGACAGGCATAAATATTCCTGAGCTAACTTGTTAGTGTCTGTGTTTAGCCCCCGGATGTGGAATTTACATTTGTATGAACATGTAAAGCGCTGTCATATTGGATTGCCGGCGTATCGCTCAATTGACAAGTCCTTTCCGCAATGCAAAAACCCATTAAGGCCTCTTCTTTTTCGTAGATGGAACAGGAGAGAATGGCTGTTATCGAGAAGGACAACCGGCTGCTCCTGGACCGAATCGCAAACATCATGCGCACCAAAGGATGTGTGGACAACTGGAACGAATGCTACATCAAGAGGTGAGCGCGAGCGGCTGTCACGTTCCCTTTACTAATCTCTTTCCCGCTTCCCGCGCAGGCCGCGCGCCCTTGCCCCCACGTGGCGGCGTGACGGCTATTCTTGGAAACCACTCTAGCGTTTAGATTGTGCCTCGGAGCGGGACAGAGATACGGTGAGCAACATCAAGCTAATAGATGATAAGTAGTTTCACGTTCCGCCATTGGCCTGCTTTATTAGTGCTCTTTATTATCTCAGTATAGAAGCTCGTCGTTCCACGACTGCACAACTGCCCAGCCCCACGGGCTTGTAATTTCTTCTGCGTATGAAAATGTCAGATAAATTTTTTTATTTGTACCTCGAGGGAACTGAGGCAAACGTATCGGGGGCAGACTTTTACACTTAGGGGACGCTCGAAAATGGCTCTCTCATCGCTGCCCACCTCCCAGAGACCTTTCTAAAGGTAGTGAGTATGTTATTAATATTGTTAGTCTTTCTTCAGTTTGTTTAACCTATTGCTTTGTGCCGCCCACTGTTGCTTTCTAGCTAGATTTGTGCTATACAAATACCAAAATACATGCACACACTGCATTGTCCGGAAACTCTTTTGTTGAAATACCAACCCTCCAAATTTATAGGAACAGGCCTATGGGGAGGTCTTTTAAAACCGGGCCCAGATGTTGCTTGCTAGAAGGGATTACTTTGCAGTGATGAAGGCTATGAATTAAAAATATTTGCATTCAGGCACAGGTATTAAAAAAACGATCATGTACTCTGGATCACACAGTTTACTCTACTGGAAAAGGTAGATTTAGAACACCATCTGGCTTTGCAGAGCAGTCTTTAGGGTTTTATGACATGTTCTGTTCTCCCTGCATTATCAAGAATGTGTTTGGTGCAGCAATGAACTCTAGCCAGAAGGTATTCCCATGAGGCCTAACAAGCAGATTTTGGTGCCCAACACAGCAAAATCCATGTCCCAGTATTTATCATGCTCTTTCCCTTGGTAAATTACAGCAGGGTCGACCTGACAAAGTGTAACTTGAAAATAATCCCAGGCACAATCTTTATGCGACCCCCATAGTCACTGACCTTCCGGAATGAATCAGGGGAAAGCTGCGGACTGGATCAGGGGCAATAGCGTAGCTAGGTTGCTAATGGCACTAGTACAAGAAAATTAACTGTGCTCCCTCACTAGGGTATCATCTCAGTCTGTCAGCTGCTCCTGGCACTCCACAACCACCGTTGACAGAGTCTGCATCTGCCATATCAAAACTCACTACCATTCTCATACACATACGTTTGCATTTTCGCACCCTGCACTGCATTTCTGCAAGTCAAAGAGATAACCCTAAAAACCATTTCCAAAGCCAATAGATTTGGCCCTTGTAAAGCGCATGCACACATGTCAGGGCACTCTGCCGCCCTGACATAGGCACATCCCTCATGATGCACTCACACAGGCATACCTCATTCGGCACTCACATAGGGACAACATTCAACCTTTAGACCATTTACCCTGCTATCACAAAGGAGAATGTTGATCCTGCATTTACACAGGCACACCCCTCGCAGTGCACTCACAAAATGTAGCTATCTTGAACTCACACAAGCACATTGCTCACACACAGACACAACGCTCATTAGGAAGAAGGAGGGTTTTGTACAGATGGTGGCATAGGAGACATGTTGAGTATCTGTTGCATCGGTCCACTAGTACAACTCAGAGCTCTTGAAGTATGCTACACTGAAGCCGAAATATCCGCTGACGTTATCTAATTTCCCTTCAGCCACACTTGGACCGGCACTGCAGGCTGCAACCCAAAAAAAAACACTTGCCTTCCAAAAAATAAGGTGGTGTTTTGTAGTTCAAGCATATGCAAAAATAAATAAAGAATGAAAGACAAACAAAAGAAAAAATATGCCAATTAAATATGGAGCGATACCAAAGGGGATGATGGACGGAGCGTTAGAGCAAATCAAACACTCACCCCCAGTCAACTGATCTGGGTTTAATCCATCATCATTCTTTAGCTCACTCCACCACCCCAGTTCAGACATGGCCATATGCAAATCAGTCTGTCCCTGTGCCTCATGGGAACAGTCCAGCCCGAACTGCCAAGCCATGTCTTCCCTGGACCAGAAACAAGCATCCTGGGACCAGTTTCGGGTTCAAAATCCTCATCATCCATGCTATCTTGAATCCAGTGGCAAAGTGAGCAAGGGACCCACGTCTGGGCATACCCTGCCAACTTAGGGCGAACAAAGCGATACCAAAGGGTATCGCTTTGTTCGCCCTAAGTGGCAGGGTATGCCAGACGTGGTCCCTGCTCACTTGCCACTGGATTCAAGCTAGCCTGGCTGATGACGGCTGAATAGCCAGAAACCGGTCCCAGGATGCTTGTTTCCGGTCCAGGAAGACATGGCTTGGCAGTTCGGGCTGGACTGTTCCCATGAGGCACAGGGTCAGACTGATTTGCATATGGCCATGTTTGAACTGGGGTGGTGGAGTGAGCTAAAGAATGATGATGGATTAAACCCAGATCAGTTGACTGAGGGTGAGTGTTTGATTTGCTCAAGCGCTCCGTCCATCATCCCCTTTGGTATCGCTTGTTCGCCCTAAGTTGGCAGGGTATGCCCAAGCGTGGGTCCCTTGCTCACTTTGCTACTGGATTCAAGCTAGCCTGGCTGATGACGGCTGAATAGCCAGAAACCGGTCCCAGGATGCTTGTTTCCGGTCCAGGGAAGACATGGCTTGGCAGTTCGGGCTGGACTGTTCCCATGAGGCACAGGGTCAGACTGATTTGCATATGGCCATGTCTGAACTGGGGTGTTGGAGTGAGCTAAAGAATGATGATGGATTAAACCCAGATCAGTTGACTGGGGGTGAGTGTTTGATTTGCTCAAGCGCTCCGTCCATCATCCCCTTTGGTATCGCTTTGTTCGCCCTAAGTTGGCAGGGTATGCCCAGACGTGGGTCCCTTGCTCACTTTGCCACTGGATTCAAGCTAGCCTGGCTGATGACGGCTGAATAGCCAGAAACCGGTCCCAGGATGCTTGTTTCCGGTCCAGGGAAGACATGGCGTGGCAGTTCGGGCTGGACTGTTCCCATGAGGCACAGGGTCAGACTGATTTGCATATGGCCATGTCTGAACTGGGGTGGTGGAGTGAGCTAAAGAATGATGATGGATTAAACCCAGATCAGTTGACTGGGGGTGAGTGTTTGATTTGCTCAAGCGCTCCGACCATCATCCCCTTTGGTATCGCTTTGTTCGCCCTAAGTTGGCAGGGTATGCCCAGACGTGGGTCCCTTGCTCACTTTGCTACTGGATTCAAGCTAGCCTGGCTGATGACGGCTGAATAGCCAGAAACCGGTCCCAGGATGCTTGTTTCCGGTCCAGGGAAGACATGGCTTGGCAGTTCGGGCTGGACTGTTCCCATGAGGCACAGGGTCAGACTGATTTGCATATGGCCATGTCTGAACTGGGGTGGTGGAGTGAGCTAAAGAATGATGATGGATTAAACCCAGATCAGTTGACTGGGGGTGAGTGTTTGATTTGCTCAAGCGCTCCGTCCATCATCACCTTTGGTATCGCTTAATTAAATATGGAGGGCGTGTGTATCAATAAAAAAAATAAAAAGTAAGGCTTCACACTGGTCTGCCGTTTTAGAACAGTAAAAAATGATAGAGTATGCAGAATACCTACAAAATGATAAAATGGTTTTGAAGCTTGCATTATTGATGCCTGGCACTCTGCATAAGAAAGCTGTGGTCGAGTAGCAATGGCAGCGGAGTTGCTGGAACTCTCGTTACTAAATTAGCACTAGTCTGCATTTGCAGTTGAGCTGTTGGGAGATGGACTGAAAGAAATATCTCCTGAGGTCAGACGTCTGGATGCAGAGTAATACAAAGTAAGCAGGCAAAATATTATTAATCAGACTACCTGGCATCCTATATACCAGCTGATGTCTACTAGGCAAAGCCTAACATTGGCAACAAACCCTATGGCTGAAGAGAGCTGATCCACTGCCTCACTGTATTATTCTGAAGGGCTGAACTAATATGTGAATGACACTCTGATGAACACCTGAAGTTGGCTTACTGAATGCTCATTTTCTCTAAGCAAGATTATGTATTATTTTTGAGAAAACATGAGGCTGGTGTGACAGCTAGAACAGTCTTTTGGCCATACCTAAAACACACAGAAATAGATAGAGCACAGAGAATCGTAGCACAGGGAATCCTTTGCTCATAAGTATAAGACATACAGCACTTCTCAAGAGCATCACAGTGTTCCCTGAAAGACATGGAATAAACTTGATACTGCAGGACCAGTGCAGGTTTCCTTTGAATAGATGGAGGATGTGTGCTACAGCAGTGTCAGTCAGTGCAAACTTCCTTGAAAGATATGGAACAAGTGTGCTACTGCAAGGACAGTCTGTGCAAGCTTCCTTCTAAGACATGGAACAGATGTGGTACTGCAGGACCAGTGCAAACTTCCTTTAAAGATATGCAACAAGTGTGGTACTCAGGGCCAGTGCAAGCATGCTTTAAAAACATGGAACCAGTGTTGTACTGCAGGGCCAGCCAGTGCAAGCTTACTTAAAAAATGTGAATTAAGTATTGCAGAGCTACTGGCAAACGTCCTTCAAAGACACGGAACAAGTCTTGTCATGGCAAGCACCATTTATCATCTCCCTCAGTGTTGGGTTGAAAATTCCTGTGCATGGCAATGGACGTGTACCCCTGCCCTGAGTTGTCCATATCCCTAATGCTGATTTTTGTTGTCATAGGTGAACACAGATCATGCGTGTGTGCCATGACATAGGCCTGTCTCACAGATTGCGGTCTTCTTGGATTGGGAGGGGTTCCTAAAGTGCTACCATCATAGTGGTGGAAGGTTACTGCCTTCACCAGGTTAATCAGCACAAGCGTTTTGGTGGCAGCATACCATGTAGTAATCAGTAGAAGTGAACGGGAAACAGCGTTTACAACTCTGTAAACACAACGCAGTAGTTTACAACACGGTCGGATATATGTGTGCCTGGAAAGGATACAGCACAGAGATAGAGCAGAGGTGTATAATGTGTGCATGGTGAGAGCATGTACTGGGTGTATTTGTAACTGTGAGGAGTGCAGTACATGAAAGATGTAGTGATATGCAATGCATGCATGGTTAGTGCATGTAATTGGTGTATGTGTACTTGCGAGGAATACAGTACACGAAGGGTGTAGTGTGTGGTGAATGTGTACGCTGGATGTATGTGTGCCTGCAAGAGGCACAATACAGAAGGGCTACAGTACCGAGCAGTGCACACAGAGTGAATGTGTGTGCTGAGTGTATGTGTGCCTGTGGTGGCAGTGCGGGACACTGTGTGTGTTGTGTACATACACTGAGTGCAAGTGTGCCTGTAATGGTATATTGCATAGAGGACTCTGGGTTCCATTTTGGGAGGTCCAAACCTGCCTGGTGAAGCAATGAGGCGGTAGAGGGACCCCGCCATACAGATTTGTGTATTGCTGCATTCCTGTGAGCTTGGTTTGTCACACTTGAAAAGGGAGAGCGAGGCTCCCCCTGTACACTTCAATGGGTGCTCTTTGATTCTGTGAGAGATCACAAGGAAGGGGCTGGACACATCTCAGGAAGAAGATGGAACTGATAAGGGGAACATAAATAATGGGACTGGGAGCTCAAGGTTAACCTTTTGATACACATATCACTGTGGCTGACATCCTGTGTGAACTCTAGTCACTCCTATGGCTGGTGTTGTGGGACTATCAGCGTCTGAGTATCTCCTTCTGGGAATTTTCAAGAGGGAGAGGAGTAACCCTGGGCGGAGTTCGTGTAGTTGCACTACGCTGCACTACGCAAAGTGCAAAAAAAACTCTGCCGCACTATGCAGAGCTGCGCGAGCGGCAGAGTACAATAGAAAAATGCTGTTCGCGGTGATTACACAGTGCCGGATGCTTGTCCGCACCGTGCAATCATTGCGAATGGCACCATGCACAGTGCAAGCGGTCCCTGCTTTCCTTTTCTGCCGCTCGAGTAGATTTTTACTCGAGCGGCAGCTTTCTCAACGCGAACAGGCAGTTTTTCAATGCGAGCTGTTGCGAGCATACGCGACCACTTGTAATGAGAAACCTCACCCCCCGCGTTGAGAAATCTCGCCGGGATGTTGATTTTCCACGCTTGCGCTCGCCAACTTGATGTTGACGATCGCAAACGAGGAAAAATCTCGCCGAGAGGTTGATTTTCCTTGCTCGCGGTCGTCAACTTGACGTTGAGGAACGCGAGCGAGGAAAAAAACTCCGCTACGCAACGCGAAGCAGAGTTTTTCGGAACTCCACGATCCAGGAAACTCCGCAAACTCTGCGAGCGGAGTTCACCGCCCAGGGTTAGAGAGGAGAAGTACGTACTTCAAAAGAAGTAGAACCCCAAAATAAAACTTCAAAGACCCAGACCCTAAATCAGATTTAGTGTCTGGAAATGGACTATAAGAAGGAGAGGTTGAGACCCCAAAAACGTGCATCTGCCAAGCAGCCAGATGGGCTGTATGAGGAGTTGAAGCTCTGCAAGACTTCTGCCTGTGACCAGGACTGGGGGCCAAGGCCTGCTAGCTTCCCTGCTGGGTATGGGGACATCACCTAGGGAAACCAAGACCACCTGCCCTGGAGTCTGAAGCACCAGCACCTGCCTGCTTGCCAAGACCAGTGTGCCCTGTGAGAAAGAGGACAGCGTTGGAGGAAGCAAGGTACCGTGGGGAGCCCCGTTGAGTGGACTCCTGGTGCAAAGTGTGAGGAGACAGCTGCTGCACTGACCGGGTTGTTGCCTGTGTGCAGAACTGAGTCGGTGGCCCCCTTTTGCCAGGAGAGGGCTGCCGTGGAAAAATATTTTTGTGCGGTAAGGGTGGAAGCCTGTGCAGGACCGTTGCGGCGACCACGTGTGTCAGAAGGGGCTGCTGTGGAAAGCACTGCCTTGCAGAGAAGGGACAAAGTATGTGCAATACCGTTTGGGGTGATCCCATGTGCCAGGATGGGCTGCCGTGGTAAAGACTGCTGTGTGGTAAGGGTCGTGAACAGCGTTGACCCGTAGGTCACGAGGATCAACGAGGACTGTGACTGACCCGACCGCCTAGAATTAATGAGGATGCCATGGGAGCATCGCCACTCCAGATTGGGATCGATGATAAGAGCATCAGAATTCCCCCTCCCACGCCCCACCAACCCAGGAGCATGGAATCTTACCCAGCAGGAGAAATGCAGAAACTCCTCCAATTGCTGCTGGAGCATGACCGCAAAGACAAGAGAGAGATCCTGTGCTTGCGAGTGCAGCCGCTAAGTCCAGATGCAGCTGACTCACCTTAAGAGGACCGGAGCTGTTGTAAGTGCCCACGGACAGGGCACCCTCCAAAACGCTGCATGCTTCCTTCCTGCTGGAGTAGGTAAGACTGGTTACCGCCTATGGGGCTCTGGGGGACTAGCTGCTGAAAGCGCTGTGGCACTAAGATTCTTTTTAATTCACTTGAAGAGTCAGAGTGGACTCTTGAGATACAGCCTACTATTTGAGTATTTCCTGGATGTGGCCACCAGTGAATTTGGAATAACTCCTATTGCATTGCGGGGAAAGAGTGGAACAGAGACTTCCCATTGAGACACTAGAGCCCCGACCTCAAGGGGGAAATGTGTTATTGTCTGTGAATGCTGTAATCTTCCTTTGTATGAGTAGAGTTAATAATAAAAGACTTATTTTTTCTATAAAAGTCAGTGTTTGACTGGACGTTGAGTTATGAGCCATGTCCGTTAATCTGTATACACACCTCCCCTCTTGAGGGAGCCTTAGACTGCTCGTTCCTGTCAACCACAGAGAGTCAAATAAAGAAGAGATACTTGGCCCAGTTGCTCAGGATCCATAGCAGGTCGGGCCCTGGAGCATCAGGAGTAAAAGGCCTCCACCCCTACGGTTAGGCCCAGTATCTCCTGCGTGCCGTGTGGACCTCTTAAAGGGGTTCTCACACTTAGATACAAAAAACAAACAGCATTTCAGATTTGGTATAAGCGTGAGGAAAGCACTTGGATGTATGAGTGCAAGCTTGACTCATGTATAGCAGGATTTCCACACACAATACAGGTACAGCACCAGACAGGAGTAGGCATTTTCCTTACACTCATAGAACACATACTGATCTGGTCAGAAACAATTCAAGCTTTCCTCACATGCACATAACATGGAAAGCATCTGCAGCAGCAGTCCAAGTCTGCGCATGGGTTGTGTGATGGAACAATGCATGCCTCAACAACACATGCCTGAACCATGTGGTCTCAACTTCAACCACACCTTTGCCATGCATGCCTTTACCACACAATTTTGTGGTATAGACATGTTTCGTAAAGATCACACCCCTGCCCCTATGCCCTAAGCCCTAAAATTCGGCCCTCCTGTGGTGTATTCTACCCATCCAGCCCTATAAACTACTCCAACCTCCTTACCTGAGCCATAAAACCCATCCCTGTAGCCCCAAAAAACTACTCAGACCCAGTACCTCCGCCCTGAGCCCTTAAAACTTACCCCTAGCCCTGAAAATTGCCCCTTTCCCGCCCACTCTGAGCCCTAAAAACTGCCTCCAGCCCAGAAAACTGCCCCCCTCCTACCCCCTGCCCTGAGCCCTAAAACTCAGTTCCCTAAAAATTACTCCAACCCCAGCACCCCCGCCATGAGGCCTTAAAACCTCCCCCTAGCCCTGAAAACTGCCTCTTACCTGCCTGCCCTGAGCCCTAAAAACGACCCCCTAGCCCTGACACTGCCTCTTTCCCGATCCCTGTCCTGAGCCCTAAAACACAGCCCCCTAAAAACTACTCCGAGCCCAGCCCCCCTCCATGAGCCCTAAAACCAGACCCCCAACCCTAAAAACTTCCCCACCTCCCCTCGGCCCCAGCCCAACTTACCCAGCCACATCCCCGTCCATCCTTCCTGCTACATGCTTTCCGGTTCCTCTCCCATCTGCTGAGACAGCTAGAACGCCAACTGCCTTAACCACGCGTATGTATGGTTAAGGCATATGCATGGTTAATTCAAGCATTGTTCAGCTTGTGGGGAAACGGCACGCGTGCTTAGGCCGCATTGTTAAAGCTGTTTCCCCTGTGTATGAAAACACATACTGCGCACCATTTGGCAGCAGTGTAATTTCCCCTCACACGCAGCAATCAATCAATCAATCATGGGTTTATAGAGCGCAGCTACTCACCCGAAAGGGTCTCAAGACGCTGAGGGGAGGTGGGGGTGCGCAGCTCCTAGAAGATTACGAAGTTCGGTCGAAGAGCCAGGTCGTGAGGTCCTTCAGGAACTTGGGGAGTGAAGGAGTCTGCCGGAGGTGGAGGGGGAGAGAGTCCAATGCCTTGGGAGCAAAGAGGGAGAAGGAGCGTCCTCCTGATCTGGTCTTCTTTATGCATGGTACTGTCGCATGGGAGAGCTGGGCCGAATGGAGGGATCTTTGGGGTGCTTGGAACGTGAGGCGGTGGTTCATGTAGGTGGGTCCGGTGTTGTGGAGGGCTTTGTGGGCATGGGTGAGAAGCTTGAAAATGATTCTCTTCTCGATGGGGAGCCAGTGTAGAGTCCGTAGGTGTTGGCTGATGTGACAGTGACGTGGTAGGTTGAGTACTAGTCTGGCGGCGGCGTTCTGGACTTTGTGGAGTTTACAGGTGAGGTTCTTGTTGATCTTGGCGTAGAGTGCGTTGCCGTAGTCTAGTCTGCTGCTGATTAGGGTGTGGGTGATGGTTTTCCTGTGTTCAAGGGGGATCCAGTTGAAGGTCTTATGGAGTAGGCGGAAGGTGTGGTAGCAGGAAGAGGTGACGGCGTTGATCTAGTGGTCCATTTTGAGTTCGGAGTCCAGGATGATTCCAAGGTTGCGTGCGTGGTCTGTTGCGGGGAGGTTTCCCGAGGGCAGGGGGCCACCAAGTTTCGTTCTAGGCGTCAGGGTGTGGGCCCATGATGAGCACCTCCGTTTTGTCCGTGTTGAGTTGTAGGCAGCTGTTCTTCATCCATCTGGCGACTTCTTCCATACCATCTTGAAAGTTATGTTTGGCGAGGTTGGGTTCGTTAGACAGGGAGAGGATGAGTAGGGTGTTGTCTGCATGCAATACGATGTTGAGTCCGTGTGGTCTGACGATGGAGGCGAGCGGGGCCATGTAGACGTTGAACAGGGTCGTGCTGATGGAGGAGCCTTGGGGGACTCTGCAGTGGCCGGTGTGGGTTCCGAGAGGAAAGCAGGGAGTCTGACCCGTTGTGTTCTTCCGGAGAGGAAGGAGCGGTTCCAGGCAAGGGCCTTCTTCTGGATTCCGGCTTTGTTGAGTGTGCGGGCTAGGATGCTATGAAAGACTGTATCGAAGGCCACGGAGAGGTCCAGGAGGATGAGGGCCACAGTCTCTCCTCTGTCGGGGAGGGAGCGGATGTCGTCTGTCGCAGCGAGAAGGGCGGGTTTGGTGCCATGGTTCTTCCTGAAGCCTGATTGGGAGGGGTCGAGGATGTTGCTGCTTTCTACGAAGGCGGCGAGTTGGTTGTTGACGGCCTTTTCCACGTCTTTCCCCGGGTACAGGAGTAAGGAGATCGGTCTGAAGTTTTTGAGGTTGGTGGGGTCCGCTGAGGGTTTTTTCAGGAGAGGGTTGATTTCGGCATGTTTCCAGTTGTCGAGGAAGGAAGTGGTCCAGAAGGAGAGGTTGATGATTTGTTGAAGCTTGGGGGCGATGATGTCTGCAGCTTTGTGGTAGATGTGTTGGGGGCAGGGGTCCGTGGGGGCCCCGGAGTGGGTGGTCTTCATAATCTTTACGGTGTCTTCGACGCTGAGGGCGGTCCAGCTATCCAGTGTCGGCTGCGTGTGGTTGGGGATGGTGGGAGAGGGTTCCACGTGGAGGTTGTTGTAGTCGAAGTTGTCATAGATGGTCTTGATTTTGAGGGGGAAGAAGGTGCTGAGTCTGATGCAGAGGTCCTGTGAGGGTGGGTTGTCTGTAGTCTCGCTGTTGGATTGGGCGAACTCTTTGATGATGCCAAAGAGTTCTTTGCTGTTGTGTGCGTGGGTGGAGATACTATCCTGGAGTGCTTTTTTCCTTGAGTGTCTGATGAGTTTGTGGTGGGCGGCGGTGGCTGTTTTGAAGTTGTCGAGGTCAGCTGGGGATTTGGAGTTCCTCCATAGCTTTTCGAGGCGTCTTCAGGTGCATCTAGATTCCCAGAGTTCGGTGGAGAACCAGCTGGCTTTCTTGGCGTGAGGGTGGGAGACTTTCTTGAAGGGGGGCGATGGTGTTGGTGCAGTCGGTGATCCAGTTGTGTAGGGTGTGGGTGGTGGTGGTAGGGCTGTCGTCTGTGGCGGTGGGAGCGGAGTCGCTGAGGGTGGCGATGAGCTGGTCGTCGAAAGTCCTGGTCCAAATTCTGCATCTGGGCTGGTGTGGACGTCTGCGGGAGATGTTAGTTTCGAAGGTGAAGTGTACGCAGCGGTGGCCGTCCATGGGAGTTCAGAGGTGTGGCTGAAGGTGATGGAGTTCCCTGCTGTGAAGATGGGGTTGAGGGTGTGTCCTGCTGAGTGTGTTGGTTCTGGTACGATCTGTTTTAGTCTGATGTTGAGGAGGTTGTTCAGGAGGGAGTTGGGGTCTTGGTGGTTGGAGGTGGAAGTTGAGGTCTCCCAGCAGGGTGTAGTCTGTGGAGGTGATGGCATGCGGGGTGATGATGTCGGTGATGGAGTCGGAGAAAGGTGCGCGGGTCCTGGGGGTTTGTAGATGAGGGTGCCACGGAGGGTGGTGGATGGGTTGGTCTGTATCTTGAAGTGGAGGTGTTCCATCAGATCTGTGGGGCCGTTCGGTGTAGGAGCTCAGGCAAAGGTTGGCCTTGTACAGCACAGGTACAAGATGGTCATCAGCAGTGCAAGCAAAGATATCCTCGCATAGAAAACAGGTATCACACTGATATCAGCATCTAAGCTTATTACAGACACAGAATACCTAAAGTAAAGTATAGAGGTGGGTAATCCACTGAGGGCTCGAGCCAGATGCTAGGCTTTGGTTCAGCTAGAGGTCCTCTTGAACCTGAGCCCAAAATAAGCTGAGCTTTCTTGTGACTTCTGCCTGCTACCCACACTCTAACCGCATGCACCATGCTGTAAGAGTTTCTGTAGCCCTACTAGGCAGTGTTGCTGGAACACTTTTCAAACTGGTGGCGCTGTCGTCAATGTTACATCACTGAACTCGTATGGCTTCTAACATAACCAAGCACCACACAAAGAACAAGTGTTGCAAATGAGTCATGCCTATTCATCAGGAGAGTAGTAAGGGTGTAGTATGTAGCTGGTGTTGGATTTTGAAGCACACTGTTACATATACATTGCTAAAGCATGGTATGGTAGCCACTATCATTTACAAGCAGTACATTTTCCATTGAAATGACCACTAAATTTGCTCAGATATACACTTTTATTGATAAAACTAAATCGCGCTCAAATGATAATGTGTGGAAATTAGGTTTCAGCAAATATTTGTAATTTGTGCATCACCACATAAAGTGTCTTGATTTGTTTTGACCCTATGAAAATCTTTGTTTTCTTCACACCTTAGAATAAGAAAAAATGCTTGATTTGTGCTTTCCTGTTTATATATTTTGAAATCTGTGCATTTCATTTATAGGTATTTAAATTTTGTTAGGTATTAGTAGAAAACAACTTCCTACAGCCTTTCTTTTCTCACCAGCAAAATCTTCGCAATAGTTGACTTTACAAAATCCTCATACTTTACATTAAGTGAAAGAAAAGTAAACCTCAGTCTCCATGTTAAAAGAATAAGCAGCAATTTACCAGAAGACCTCTGTCTTTGAACGCACTGCAAATGTGACAAGATATGAACAAAATTTAAAGTCATTTTTTATTCTAGTTCAGCTTCAGAACTCCAGCATGGTTATTTAGGTCCCCTGTCAGGGCTCAAGGGACTGTTCGTATTTGGGCCTCCTCCTACCTCTGGGCCTGGTGCATTGCACAGCCTGCATCACTGGTAGCTACGCACCTGGTCTGAGGCTCTGAATGGTGGATTGGAAAATGAGTCTTCAGTGCACTCCTCAGCCTGAAATAGAGGAAAATATCTAAGTGTGTTGTATACTCGACTGCTTTGAACAAGAAGATCGATAGGAATTGCCCTTTTGCATAGATATTTCTCTTATGAACAAGTCACAGCTTACCTATCACTCAGTAGGTCTTAGGTTTGATGTGAGCGAGCAGTACATGTTATCTGCTCAGGTGTGTACAGAATAATGATACTTTAGAAAAACGCAAGATGATGCCGGCCCAGCTTGTACTTGCCACTGGGTTATACTATTGGTGGGGTGTGGTAATAGCCAAGCGAGCACCGTGTCAAGGAGACATGAGCAGCTTGTCTCACTCTTTTGTTAGATGAGATAGACCTAGTATAAGGCGATACCAGTGATAAGAAAATTGAGCTTAAGCCACAGAGAAGAACAGTTCAAAATCAAGTACAGAAAAGCCCCCTTTACAATTAGGTAGCATCAATCGGAACCTCCCACTCTGTCATAGATAGTAATCTGGTTATCGACGTCTTCAAAGCATTGAAAAAGGCTCTGGTCAGGGGCACTGGGACACTAATAGAAAGTTAAGACATTTGGCCAAAATCACATTTTTGATGAGTTCTGTATTGCCTGCCAAAAATAAAATGAGAGTTATCCACCTGCCTTTTACCTTACTTATTTCTCAGGCAATTTGGGAAACAGTTTCGACACAGATCTGTTGTTTCACCACAAACAAATGCAATAGTCCAAGATTCGGACCTCGAACTTTTTTTTCTCAGAAGAATACTCCCCTGTTGCAAACCAACCATCGAGGTGGGCTGTCCAGGTCCTTGGTTATGGGCTATCAGGAGTATTGTAATATCCACCTAGGAGTCTCTATAGAACTGACTGCAAAGGGTACAGAACAATTCTGCCTAATTATGTTTCAGTCTACTGCAGAATGACCACACCTAACTAGCCCTGAAAGCACCAACTGGGTTCTGGTGCGGTCAAGGATAATATGCACAGTACCACAAAGCATAAAGAATCCAGATATCTTCAAAAACTGGGTTTTCCTTCAAATTCCATGCAATGAACTGTCGATCGGCCATCTGCACCTAATCCAGCAACAGCAATTTACCTTCAACAAATGAAATACAAATGTAGAACATTAGTAGCCCAGTCCCCCAAATTCTGAAATTCTTTGAAGCCCACATTAAAAGCAGAATCCATTTGAGAAAACTCTTAAAAGTCAACTTGAGATTACATCTTGCTAAAGGCTTGGTCACAACAGTAGGACAGTGTATGAGACTAGGCCACCTATATGTTTGTTGTGAGAAAGGAACATGGGAATGTGGTCATGCTTGTGGTCATGCCCTGCATTCAGCTGGACACCTGAATTTTCATGATCATCTTTAGAAAGAAAATCTAGGTGGGTATAACATTATTCTCTCAGCAAGAATCAAAGATATAACCCAGATTGTGAATGGTTGTAAGAGACTAAGGTGGAGCATTGGGTCCATCGCTCATCTGTCCAGAGTTCTTTAGGCCCCCTGAATACCAGTAACTTAGTTTTAGTGGATCTGAGCTGAAGGGAATTGTAATGCATGTATTTAAGACAGTTTATGAACTTATTCAGACTAGTGGAAATATCACTCCATGTACATATTCATCATCACTGTGTTATTGACAAAGGAGAAAAAGGCAAGACTGTAGGAATGGATAAGTAAACCAAGTAGGCAGGTGATGCGCATCAGACTTTTGCCTGCCTGCTACAACACCTCAGCTCAACCTTTGCTCTTCCAGCACAAATATGGTAATTATCTACTAAAACCATTGGCAGCATTTGAATTATAAAATATCTCTTAGTACAGCCATCAAAAAGGAGCATGCTCATTTTTTCATTCCATGTTACATGCATACGCTCTTAATAGTATTCTAAGCAAATAACTACTTCACCCAATTAGAAATCAATAGAAACAAAACAAATCACCATCCATTTGCACTCAGCACAGAAGAGCCTTTCATCATCAATACAAAGCCAGACACATTGCTTTTTTATCATTATTTGTATTTTTGAGATATTTGTACAGTAGAAATATGGCCTTGATGACAGCGGAGCACCTTATACGGTAACAGGGATGTGTTCTAGGTGAATAAAACTGCTTTAATTCTTTTTCTGGTTTTGCCATCCCCAATACTGAAGGAAAGTGGGTTAGTGCATTTGCAACCCTTTCTGTCAATACTTTCCTAATCCTGCTGCTCTTTTGACATTCTATCTATACTAGTATATGCATACATCATCTAATGTATGAATAATACCATAATATATGTCAGTCCTGTTTGCTTCCCTTGACTCTCCGAACCCTTGCACATTTTAATTGACTTCTAAGGTCCTGATTCTGAGTTTATTGGAATCAAGATGCTATTTATAGCACCTCCTAAATAACTATACTGCATGGTTTGTTATTTATAGGATGCGCTAAAAAAACACCTATCACAAGTTTTAGGGAAAAACATGCAGATTTTGGAGTTTCCTGCACCAAAGTCTGCATAATATGGTAAACATTATACACTTTTCCGCTGTTAAATTCCGGCAGGTTCGACCTGCCAAAATTTAATGAAGAGTGAGACATTTAATGCTCCCAGTTTTTAAGTGATTAGTGGGTGGGTAAAATAACACCCAACATGTAATTACAACTCCTGCACAAACAGGAGTTTGTGCTGGGGTCGGAAACACTGGCCCACTCATAATCAGGGCCTATGACTTTTAGCTTGCCTATGATTTTTTTTCAGGCACCTCAGCAGGATGAAGCTAAAAAGAGAAGACCTATTTCTGTCAGTGGAGGGACTGCAGGAACTCCACCAGCAACAGGGGAGCTCTCCCCTGTAGCTCCTTTGGTCTGCAAAGAGGAGACCTCGCACCCGCAGCCGAATTCTAGGTGCCTTTATGTGGCTCTTGTGTTGCTCAAGTGCTAGGGGAGCAGGGGTAAGTGTTAATACGAGTGCTCACAAAGTGGGATGATAAGGTGATTTGGGTGCTTGGCTGGCATAATCAGGAGCTGTACTGCATGAGTTCTCCTAAAGCATTTCATAGGAATTTTCTGTTTATTTGAGCAAAATACTTAAAAAGTGCTGGTTCTCTTGAAGGACATCAAGCTATCTTCAAAAACTCCATTCTTACTATAAGAAATGTTGGCTTGGATCCAAGACTATGTAGCACACACCAAAGGCAAACAAGTCTTCACTGCTCTACTGTGCTTCTTGATAATGAGTGTGGACAGTGCCATTTGTCAGCATGTGTGGGCCTCCCTCCATTTTTAGGTCTCACCTAGGCATGCGCTATCTTCGAGGCGTGGTAAGTCTATGGGCTTTGAACATGCCCAGCGCGTACCAGTTTTTTTCGTCTGCCTTTAGAAATTCCTTTGTTTTTATTGGTGAATAGTATACATTTGTCCCGCCTTTTGGCGGTTTTTTCTGCCCTGGAGACTGCCCCTGCTACATGGATCCTTGCAGTATTGGCCATATGTTTTAGTTTTGGCACACTACTTCTACTTTCCGCTCTCTCCTGGACGCTCGATTGTGCTTTTGCTCCTGCACGCGTTCCCCCCATACGCGTTCACTGGAAGGGAGTTCAACCATTGCAGTAGTGCGATCGGTATTTGTAAAGTATTTGTACTTTTGTTCGCATTCACAATTGTTTGATTCTAATTGTTCCGATGGGCATGTGTTTTGTAGGCACGAGGAGAGCCCATGCCGAGACTCGAACCCAGTTACCCTTTCCCAAAGTCGACAGCTCTATATGTTATGTCACATCCTCTCACTTGAAAAGCACTGTATGCATTATTAGTCCCTTGGCTCTCAGCAACTGCATTTTTAGTGTTGCAGGCAGACACAAAATCTAATTCTGCTCATATACGCGCATATTATTTTATTATTCTTTAGATTGTGACCTGTGTGGGTTATTTTGTTGCAGTTTTGATGACTATAATTTTACTGTGTTTTAGGAGGTGCAAGTGTGTATTCCAGCCCTGCAGGCATTGGTGTTTATAGGGTACAATATATTATGGTTTGTGTCGCGATTAGTCCCTACAAATTTGATTTTTGTGCAAGAATAAATTTGGCGATCCTACTTCAGTTGCTTGGTGACTCTTGCCCTCTGGACTGTAAGGTCTATGTTGGAAACATTTGGAACAATGGAAACAAAACAGAGTTGGAGCATGCTTAAAATAAGCCCTGTTAGAGTCAACATCATGTCTCTTCTCACCTCCCTCTGGGTCTACATTAGCCAGTCAGCTAGCCCTTTCAGCATCGTGTGACCAGCGCGCCCCATTCAACTTTTGCTGGTGTCATATCACATGACCCAGGCATATCAAGTCGTTAGGTTGCATCGCCCTTTGGTTCCCGAGCATGCTGTTCCCAGACTTCTCCAACATTAACCAAATCTGCAGAGGCCTCCTCGACCGCCCACCATTCAGCTCAGCTGTTTACATTGCTAAATGTCTTTACAACATCTGCAGCAGCTCGGCTAAAAAAAGCAGGAAAAATCAACAACATCACCTTCGCCAACCAACTAAATAAATTGCAATACCTCTCAAACCTTTTCAGCAAATTATACTTGACCTTCAGTCCGGCAGCCTCACCTCACCATTTCTAGCTTGTTGAAATCCAAAAACTAGTACTTTTTTCCTGCTTATACAGTTTACTGTAGGTTAAATCGCGTAAGCTCCTTATAAGTAATTCATTATTTCTCAAATCAAACGCTGGCTGTGCATAATTAAATGGCACTTCAATATATTGTCTAAAATATAGAAAGCCTTTAAAGGTGAAGGAGAAATCAGATTTCAAGTTATTTGCATGTGAGACGGAGTCTACTTTAGTGTTCTCATATTGCAGGAGAAACTCCTTCCGCCTTTAAAATACCTTTACTAACTGTCATTTTTGGGATTAACTGACAAACGTAAGGTTTTTATACGGCTGTAAAAGATTAACATATTGGATTAATATATTAGCCTTTTTTGGTGGCCTGTTTTTGACCTGCACATTTTTATCTTTCTCATTTGCGTACCCACTTGATTTAAGGTTAATGCGGTAGTCTCAGTTCAGTAGGAGGTATTTTTGGCTGCTGTGCAAGGGTCATTGTGGATATGGTGGATGGCGAGGGATAAGGTATAGACAGGGCCATTGGAATTATGCGATTGTGCGGCGATTTTTGCATAATTATAAATTTGCCGCATTTGCCACATAATCCATCAATTGCTGTATAATCTGCAGATTTTAACAAAAGAAATTTAGTTTCCAGCTCAAATGGTTCAAAAGTTACTAAAAAATGCAGTAGCACGTGTTGCCAGTGATCAGTGGAAGGCACTTTGCAAAGCCGGACTGGTCACCTTTCTATTGCTTATTGCAGCCAACGCCCAGGAAGTATTACCAAGTTTGAAAATGACGAAATAATGGAGTAATACCATTACGAAATGTGCCGCAATATCGCGCATAATTTGCCTTTTCTTGCTGCATAATTATCTTAACCCTGCCCCATAATTTGGCCCTCTTCCTCCACATGATTCCAGTGGCCCTGAGTATAGAAGTGTTTAACTGTTGCGGATTTCGCTGAAGAATGTTGGTTTCACTAGAGGGCAGCCCTGTAACTGCAGGCTGTATGGATACATTTTAAAGTACTCTTTGAGGTCCACAATTCTCCCTCTTCCTTTGTAGTCTCTTGACCTCAGCCCCCTCAATGCACATAGCTGCTTTTTACTCTCCTCTGAATTTTATTCTTATCCTTGTAATTTTTCGCACATTAAGAATTATCCAAATCGTGTCACAATTAAACAAAGATAGCATTTCCTTGCACTTCCCCCAATCTTCTCATTCTCCCTGTCCCACAGCAATTCATATTTTACTACCAATCAACCCACTAAATTCTTGTCCACCTAAATCTCTACTTGTAGACTTTTAGATTTCTTTGGTGCACCCGTGCCTTGCCTCATACCTTACACTTGACAGCCAGGTTACATTGGACAACATAAGTAAAAACACATTGTCATTTGCAATACCAAAAGCTCTAACTTTCATAGATGTCAGACCGATTGCATTGCAAAAGCTTGTTCATAATCGGGAATTGGGTAGGGCTCATCCTCTTGTGACAATGTGTAGAAATTATTTTCTGTAACAGTGTATGTGAGCTCAGGCCTTCTGTGACAGAGTACATATGACTCAATCATCAGTCACATTGTGTTAGACTTAACCCATACTGAGAGTGTGGAGTGCAATTTGAGGTGCACCACATTTTTTACATTATCCACTAAAAAATAGCACAAGCTCCTCTATAGTCATTGCTAACTTGAATTGACCCTGTTCAGTTTGAAGTTGCAGTCACGGACCAAGAGAGAGTGTGAGAGAGACATAGAGTGAAAGAGAAAGGGTGGCAAGGAAGAGGAATAATATATTGAAATAGAAAAATACATTTTTTTTAAATTCGGATACATATCTTAGAGGTTGTTTTACCACATTTCTTAGAGAACCGCTACGGTGTACTGGAAATGGGCATTATCAGCACTTCAAGTGGATGTTTATTGGCTAGTTAATACAGTGCTTAATTTGTTAGGAATGAAGTGCCTGGACCCAAGTATTTCACACAGGTCCATAGCAGCAAGGACTATCGACATGTTACTTTAAACTGCAGGGTTAAGTCCTATTTTATACAGCTAACTTGCATTTATTCCCTGTAAAACAGTGGAGTAAGTGGACTCTGACTCAGCGCTTGTGTCGGTGGTGTGCACAACGGCACAGGCTACCCGCCTTTGGAGTAATTTATTCTAGGTGTTTTGTAATTCATCAGGGAAACTGTAGATCTTGGCAAGCACACAAATATAAATCCCTAACTGATTTGAACTCAAATTAAAAAAATAATCCTGTCTAGAACAATTTTTGGCTTTTTTCGTCTGTCTTTCATTATTCCATTACTTTCACATGCTGATTCAGTTACTGTTGTACATTCCGGAGACTAATTTGTTAGTCACTTTGCTTATTCTTCAGTTGCAAACTATTTCAGGATGTCCATGATACAGTCTTCAGAATCCATTGAATATTAAAAATATCTAACATGTGTTTCGTGAATCGGTCACTATCTAAAGCCTTTTTTTTCCATTTCTTTTTTCATGTCTAAGTACACATTAATTTGTTATTTGACCCGGCAGATCACACAATAACACATTCACGAATTCTTGATACTGTGGACCTCAAATTGTGATTGATGACTCATAAATAGGAGAAGATCTAAAAAAAAGGAGTCTGATTCAGACACATAGTTTGAAAAGTAAATAAGGCTGGCCCGTTATAATGCATGACCTGGCGTGGTTGAACTTCAAAGGTCCCATTGTGATCCACGACATATAGGGCAATGACCTATAGCGGAAACGTCATATCGGGGCACTGGGTTGTGGCACATGTTTATGAAGCAGCATGCGGTTGGACCTGAAAGTTTAAAATTCTAACTTGTCATATTCCATATTTATTCCACGAAGTAAGGAAATGCAGAAAAAGTGATTCCGGTCCATGTGACATCTACGCTTATCCTTCACTCTTTTCACATTGCCTCCAGAAACCCAAAGTCGCTCCTAAGACACTCTCAGATGGACATCTGAATTGGGTAACAAACACGTTCATGTGACCCTCAGGCAGCTCCTGCCCCACACTGTTAGCCAGCCCTATCAGGTCACACATGTAAATACACGACATCAATTCAATTGATTTGTCAGTCAGTAGAAGACAAGTCTGAGTACAGTTACAGTTCAAATGTTTATGGAGATTCACTTAGCCACAGACACGGGTTATACTAGTTCAACATGGCTGCTGCTGGCAGCATAAATCAATCATATGTTCTGACTCAACCATAGGAATTGCCAATATATGTAAGCTATCCCCAGGCATTAGTACTATCTTCTTAAAAATCGTTTTGTTTCCTATATGCAGTTGTCGAATTGTAGCCTTACCCTAAAATCCTCTACTGCGGCGCACCAACGGCTAGGACCGGGAGCGGAGTAGTCCCGATGCAGACTTTGGTGCTACCCGACTGGAGACATGACTCTTTCTTGTAATTTTTGTTAAAATTGGGGGGCATATTAGCAAGGGCACTATCACCGCTTTAGCGGCACTTTTTGCCGCTAAAGCGGCGATATTTATATCGCCCTATCAGCAAACTGTCTCTAACAGCAGTTAGCGACAGTTTGCGGGCATTAGCGCCCGTTTTTACCGCTTTGCATGTCAGCGATATTTATCGCTAATGACATGCAAAGTGGGCGTTCGACGAACAAACCTGGGAAACACTCGCTAACAGGCCTATCGCCTATTAGCAAGGTGGCCATGGCCCCAGTTAGCGACGTGAAAAGTCGCGCTAACCGGGGTCATCGCCATTTATTTAACACCTGCAATTAGCAGGTGTTAGCCATACCTAACATGGGGGGTGGATTATGCTGATACGACCACAGGGTCGTATCAGCAAGGTGTTCTCCCTTCTCCATGCAACATCGCTGGTTTTTCAGCGATGTTGGCCCATTTCCCCCGCTATTGCTGGAATATTCATCGCCATAGCGCTAATCGTTGCTAATACAGCGTTAGCGTGGCGATATATTCCAGCGATAGCCGGCGATAAAAAAAATCACGCTAAGCAGGGTTAGCGATGATTATCGCCTCTTCTTGCTAATATGCCCCCCAGGGGTTCTGAAACATTCTTGTAAGAATGACGGGCAAAGGATGTCATTTCAAAGCTTTATCTAAATAATTTAAAGGCAGATTACATATACCATGCCATAAGTAAATTCAGCAGCAGCACATACAAATCAGACGTACAGAGAACTCAATGCAGTTTTAAGTAAAATCCAGCATAGATTTGCCTTTGAAAGGTGGGGGAAAGGGTCTCCTCTTACACAGAAATCTGCTTGTCCTTTTATAGGACTTTACACAAAGGCATTTATACATCTTACATGAGTACATGGTTTTCAGGATATGCACCAATAGGGAACGAACAAGAAGAAACATTTCACTACAAAATACATTTGAAGTTTCTCTCATGGTAATAATACATTGAGTTTGCAGACATTCTCACAGTTTATTCTAACAATTTGATTGATACATTGTATAGCAACAGCCTGAGAAGGTTGAAATGTTCTTGGTTAGGTGAGAGAGAGTCTCCACTTGATTTCAGCCGCTGCCTGGCCCCTCCGAGGTTATTTAGGATTTTTCCAGGAGTGGTGACTTTTTCCAAGTTTATTGCATTAGTTATCTTTTAGCATTCTACTAACTTAGAATAGTAAGTAGCCACTGCTGTTAGTATACAGCACCTATGGCTGTTTACTAGTTAATAGATAGAATCTCAGACATCCCTCTCAAAATGGTCTTGGATTACTATCAGGGGAGTCTTGAAGCGGTTTCCTTGCCCAAATTGCTGCACTTTGTCATTCTAAGACCCCTCGGGGGGCTCTAATTGCCCCACCTTGATTCTTGGAGCTCTGCTGGGGCGGGACTATGCACCCCAGCATTCCCTTGTTCCAGGAGGGGCCTAAGACTTGCTGGAAGCGCTCTAAAGCGCCGGCAGCTTCCCGCAGCGCATGATGCACCCGGGCAAAGACCGGGCCCGTCTTCGCCTGTCATTGCCCAAAAGAGGTCGGGCTGGGCCACCCCCCTTGGCCCTTGCCTGTTGCATTACATCTATTTTGGAGAGTACTTTTTCTTTTCCCTATTATCTGCCGGTCTAGCCATTAGCTATGGGCAAGCGCAAATTGGCTGCAGGGAAGGATAGTGATAGTGCCACTGTTAATCCTCAAGTTGGCACAATGTTGGACTTTTTTTTTGGTACTAGTAGGAAGTGTAGTTTCTAAGGAAATAGAACTGGCTGAGAGATGTCTGTCCCTTGATTTGGGGGAGAGGCCTACTTTTGTTTCATCAAGTATGGACTTACTACAGTCTGATACCCCTGAGGCAGCACCTGTAAACTGTTCCTGCCCAAGCCGTCCTGGGGCTTCATGCCCTACGATCTTGGATAGGGAATCAGCTTTGGATGTGCTTAATTTGCCCGTGACCACTAGGTTTTGCAAACCATCTGCGAGGAAAAAAAGGAAAACTAAAATAGGGTCTATCCCTGGTAACTCTAAGAAACAGGGGTCTACTGCCCGCTCCTCCACCAGTGCATGGAATTCTGCTGGCCCTAGTCTTCCACAGGTGGAATTGGCATCAAGTATTAATCCTGATGTGAAAAAGGGGGGCAAAATATCTTGCGAAACTGTTCTAAATAAAGTCAAAACTAGTGTGGCCTCTGTGATTACTCCCCTTGCGGACAGGATAAGCACCTTGGAAAGGGTTATCCAGGAATTTTTCATGCAAACTGAATAACCCACTGTCACTTGCAGTCCCTCCGCAAATACATGATCGAGCACCTCCAAACAATGGTCCCAGTACTAACAACATTAACTACAATTCAGAACATCTGCCTCAATTGCAAATACGCCTGCTATAGCACCAGGGGCTGGGCCTATGCCTTCAAAAAGCTGTGACACAGCTGGTCCTGGACAATAAAGGCGAGTTGGGGCTAACTGTGCAAACAGATCTCCTCCTATGTCCCATCCCATGCAAGTCCAGCCACTCTTGAACCTGCCACCAAAGTGCTGTCTGTATGTGGTGGTTTTGGTTGGAGTACCTCCACTTTTATCCAATAGGAAGGAATCATATTTGGAACAGAAAAATAAAGTCCGCCATTGACTCTCTTGGAACACTGCATTTGCCATTTCTGAGTTTGAGGACATGTTATTGGTGAGGAGAACCCGATTGGCCGATCATCTAAATCAATAGAGGGGGATTGCGTGGTCATACACTACAGGCACCCAGACCTCGGCCCATTTGCGAACAGTAAAAAGCCTTTTGGGATGTATCATTCCAAAAGGCCCTCGCAAAATAGGGAATCGCTAAATTTGCGATTCCCAATTTTGCGAATGCATTTAAGGAATCGCAAATTGCGATTCCTTAAATGCAATGCAGGAAGCACCCAAGTTGTGCGATTTCTGGCTTAAGAAATCACAAATTACCACCAACTTCAAGTTGGTGGTAATTTGCAAATTCATTGAAAAATGCATTTTTTAGCATTTTTCAAAGTGCCATGTGGCACACATAGGGCATGTATGTGCGCCACATGTGCACACATACATATTTCAGGGGTGCAACAGGGTGTCCTTTTGACACCCTTGCACCCATGAAATTGCATTCGCAATTTGCGAGTACCTATTTGGTACTCGCAAATTGCGAATGTCTTCCGTTCATTCCTATGGGCCTCTAGGCCCATAGGAATGAATGGGAAGGTATTCCTTAATTGCGATTCGCAATTTGTGAATCGCAATTAAGGAATATGTAGGAATCGCAATTATTATTGTGATTCCTACATACATTCCATTTTGCGAGTCCTTAATAGCGATTCGCTAAAAATCGCTATTAAGGACTTGCAAAACTGTGGTTTCATACATCTGGCCCATAGTCTGCAAATAGTACTACTTGCGTTTTTATTATTGTGGGGACATGAATACAGACCGCAATTCACACCCATGGCCATTTCTGCCCATGCCTTGAAGAAATTTTGGACATTGTTACCTGTAGAAAATAAAGTGTGCAGTTTCCTGAACCTGCTGTATTATGTCAGAGGTTACTAGCACGTGACATAATAGGTACTTTAGGGCAAAGATTGTAACAGTGTTTTTCCAGTGAGGCTGCAGGTGCAAGACCTTTGATCACTTTGGAAACAAACGCCACACCATCGTAGGCGGTCAAGAACTCAAAAATGTGGCCGCAGTCATAGTTCACTGTTCTTTCTGTGGAGTATGTCTCTAGTTCATTGTTATTGTTGCAGAAATTTGGAAACAAATTCTTATAAAGGGAAATCCAGATCCAATGGTGTTAATAAGTCTCTCTGTCTCTTAATCTATGAAGGTCTGCAGAAAACTGCAGAAACATGCATACTTTGATGGAAACAACTCCATGGTTTATGTAAGCCCCACCCTCCTCTTTGCACACAACTAATCCACAGTTATTGCACTTTCATGCCCTTGTTCCCTCTTCTGCGGCAGTCCTTGGTATACCTGGTCGTCTGTCAGGCTGCCCGAGAAGTGATCGGGGACCTTGCATGAGCTCCCTGCGCTGTCCGAGCACTTTCGACGTTAAGGGCTGGAAATTGCACCTTTCAGTCAAGTGTTAGGCTGATGTATCTGAACAGCCCATTTGCTGTACTCCCCTCCACCCTATGATTTTGGTGAGTGTTCAGGAGCCTCCCCTCTCAGACATTTAACCCTCATCCCCTGTTGGGGTGAACCTGCTCACACTTCGGAGGTCCCTTTCCTTCTTGAGCAATAGACATAATATTAGAACCCATGGGTTCCTTCACTACTAAGTACCCTCCTAATCTCTCCAAAAATGCATCAAAAAGACTCAAACACCGACTCCTCAAATATTATCCTGAAACACTTATCTCTGACCCATACTTCTGCTCTAGGAAGGGATCACTAACTAATGACTTCATCTTCTACACTAAAAGAAGTGCACAATGGAGGGATGTCCTATATTCCATGCTCCGAATCACCTACTCCGGGAAAATGCCTCACGGTCTTAGACGTTTCCCTTGCTCTTCTGCAGAGCAGACGTTACCATATCTCTATACAGCAATGGGAACATTCTAATTCAATCCTCGAATGACAAACTAGCAATAGTGGATGAGATCTTCCCTATCATCAAGAAGGTGTTGAACAATAAGAACTCACACCCCATCCAAAGTCACCCTAGCTCCCTTGGCGTTGCTCTCGCATCCCCTTTAATGCCCATGTTTACCCCAGCATCACTCACCCCACTACCCTTCGTGAGCGTGACCCCACTTTCTCTGCCCTTTCCCCTTAGAGTCCTCCTATCCGGCTGGGCCTGTAAACCAATCTGTGACTCGCCAACCCAATGTACATGCTCCATAGAATGGCAAGCATAGATTCCATCAACCCTGTACCCTTTCCATCCCATCCGCTCGCTCCCCGGTCCTCCGAACTCTCCAGGGAGAGTCCCCTAGGTACTCCCACAGCTCCCTCCTGTGCCTGGATGTTCTTCATGTCCGATTATATTGCCCCTAACATGATTAACCTCACGCCTCCCAGGTCTCCTGCTCACCACATAATCCTCCCCTCTCTCACCTGCCCCTACTTCAATCTTCACTCAGCCAGTCCCCCCACAAGACCTCCCGAACCTACAATTACTCCAGACCTCCAATAATGGCTTCTCCTCTCAAATTGGTCTCTCATATGGCCTCCCCCTCAACCGGCCTTAACCTCACACCCCATGACAACCTGTCACCACGTCTCTTGGGTATCACCCTTCGACGAGATTTCACTTAGCCTGCTCCAGCTCAAGGATGAACTCCAGAGACTTACATCCATCACCACAGAATTGTTGCTCACTCATAGGCCCAGTAGTGCTATGCTGAATCGGACGGGTTTCCAAAGAGTCACGCTGCCTTTCCAAGTCCATCACTTTTAGCTCAAAAACGATACCCTTCCGCAACGCCACCTCTCGACCCAGGAGACTGAATGATGGTCTGTCTGACAGTGACATCCACGACCGCCTCCTTTCCTACTCCCACTCGAAAGATACCAATATGGCTAGTCGGGGACAAATTCAAACCATCCAGGCTAACCCTTACAGAGAACCTAGTTTCAACCGCAGAGCTGTAAACAGTGACAATCTCAAGTGTATTAACATCTTTAGGTCTGCTACTAACCACACCAAAATCCAACTGAAATGTATGCTCTTCAAACGTAGATCCGCTATTAAACATGTGTCTGATATTTTATGACCTCATCCTCACACATGAGTTCGATATCATTATCCACACGGAAATATGGGTAAACAACTCATCTCCTCCTATTTTAGACCTACTAATCCCCCTAATCACGGCATCATTCGACTATATAGAACTAAGAATCCTGGTGCGGGAGTAGCCTTCATCTACCGGTACACCCTCTCTGTGATCCAGTCAGAAACTGCTGCTCTGTCTGCTTGTGAATATCTTAGCATCAACATCGCTTGCAACAATAGTCTCATCTGTAAACTACACACGTTACCAACCTCCTGGAGACAATTTGCCTTTCATTGAACAAATCATGAAAGTCATCTCAACCAACGATGACCCTCAAGTGACTAAGATCTTCCTTGGGAATTTTAACCCTCACTGTAATAACCTGAATGATCATGCAGTGAACAACTTCAAATCCTTTCAGTCAAACCACGAGCTGACCCAAATCTGTGGCAGCTCTACAAGGGTGAGACACTGGACCTTATCATTGCTAAAATGGGCAACACCACATTGGGGTCCATTATCCCTTGTGACTGGAAAGACCACTACTGTATCACCTTCCTCATCAACGTGGCTGTGATCCCGAAGAGAGCTCAACTGAAGAAAACAAAACAATGGAAAAGGAGTCTTCGAAACATAAACTCTAATGATATATCTACTGTCTGCAACGATGCCTTGTCTCCTCAGACGGACATGGTAGATGTCCTCTACCTCGCAGCCGTCTACAATACTGCCATCTTGAATGTCCTTGACTCAATCGCCCCCCCCAACTAAAAAACATAGCCACCAAAATCTCGAAACCTTGGTTCAATGACAACCTGAATTCGGAAAGACGCAATCTGAGATTAGCAGAAAGAGCCTGGAGATCCTCGCCCTCTTTGGAGCTCCTAAAACTCTTCAGATCAATGAGGAAGTCAAACAACAGAAGAATCAAATATGTGAAGGCCAACTTCTTCAGAGCCCAGCTAGACCATGCCCGGACTCGAACCCAAAAACGTTTTGAAATTGTCAAGCAACAATCGCTCAACGTACCATACCTGCTTGGCAATGGGCCCACCACACTTCCAGACTGTGAGTACTTGGCTTCCTTCTTCCTGGGAAAAACTGAAATCATTGAAAATGATCTACGCTCAGCAAGGGAACTACTTCCGGCTTTGCACATCCTTCGGCACACCTCCCTGACCGCTGATCTGATTAGTCACTCTGGGAAGGTCCCCAACAATAATGCCTCTTGGCACACTTTCATACCCCTCCATGAAAGTGACATTTACAACATTATTTTAGCTTTAAACCCATCTAATCATTTCATTGACCCTTTACCTCTGGCTATCTTCAAGGGGATCAAATCCTCTATTCTCCCCTTATAGTCTAAGATTATAAATGCCTCTCTTAGTCAAGGCACTATCCCTGACTGCCTAAAAGTAGGGCAGGTAACCCCCATTCTGAAAAAGCCAACTGCAGATTGCTCAGATCTTAACAACTTCTGCCCGATCTCCAACATCCCCACTCTGGCGAAGCTTCAGGAAAAATAAGTCCAGATCCAACTTTGCAACCACATAGATAACTTTCAACTCTTGGACCAACACCAATCCGGCTTCCGTCAAGGGCACAGCACGGAATCAGCACTCACTCAGATTGTTGATGACATATTAAAAATGCTGGACCAAAATGAATTGTGTGTGCTTATACTACTTGACTTATCTTCTGCATTTGACACTGTTAAACATGACGGTCTACTGAACCTAATTGAACGGAGGATGGGATTATCAGGGTTTGTACTGCAGTGGTTCACTTCATTCCTCCACAATAGAACCCAAAGAGTCAAGATTAATCAATCCCTTTCTCAGCCCTCCGCAGTCACCCTTGGGGTTCCACAGGGATCTGCCCTCTCACCCATTCTCTTCAACTTATTCTTGTAACCTCTTGCAGACTCCTTGAAAGCTGCTAACATTCATTATCACATGTATGCAGATGACACCCAATTGTATCTGAAAATCTCCTCCCCAGAAGACATTACCTCCCTCAACACTACTTTACAGAGCACTCAGCATTGGCTCACTAGCAACCATCTCAAGCTCAAAGCTGCCACAACGGAATTCTTCCTCATTGCTCCTACTAACAATATTATCAAGATCGACCTCTGGATGAAGCACCTAACTGCCCTCAACTGTTCTCCTCACATTACAGACTCTGCTAGATCTCTGGGAATGACACTAGACAAATACCTGAATATGCAGGAACACATCAGTAATGTCACCAAAGGAACGAACTATCAAATGAGATTGTTAAGGAAACTAAAATCCTTTCTCCCACAGGATGACCTTAAATTTGCAGGCCAAACTCTTGTGTTGCCCAGGCTGGATTACAGAAGTGCCACACTATCCGGCCTGCCTAGATACAAGATGGCCCCTCTAAGGCCTCCCTTAATGCTGCTGCCAGACTTGTCACCGGATCTAAAGGAAATAAGCGCATCTACCCGTATCTAAAATCCCTGAACTGGCTTCCTTATGAGGCAAGAATTCAGCTAAAGATCGTGTGCCTGACTCATAAAGCCGTACATTTCAATACCCACAGGTATTTGGCACAAAAGCTTGAACTATCGGGCGGACATAGATCATTGCAAGTGCTAGCACCTTGCTCTTGAAACCACAACTTTTGCGTAAAAAGAAAATGTGCAATAGAGTCTTCTCGGGTATCGCCTTAAAGATTTGGAACTCACTGCCTCCAGATGTCCGCTTGATTTCATCAACCACCTCCTTCAAAAAAGATGTGAAAACATTTCTGATGAACAAGGTTTTGCCCTTGGAGTACACCTTTCGTTTATTGATTCTATACCTGCCTGTTATTCATCTGCTGATGCTGACTACTACTTTTCTGACTCTCTTTGGTGGTAAAGCTTATTAATTTGTTAATCCTCAATGTCTGTTCCTCGCTTGTATATGTGTTTGGTTCTTGATCTCACATCTAAATCTTACCTACCCCTTCATGTAAAGCGCTCTGATACCCACTAGGGTTTTGTTCACACTATATAAAACTTTATAAATAATATAAATAAATAAAAACAGCCTACTGTACTACATGTGTGGTGTACCTCATGGTAACATTGGTGGAATCATAATTCATGTAACATTTAACATCACTCCTGATGGAACAACTCCTTCTTACTAAACGTGGCCAGGATGATGACAATGATTGTTCATTCACATACCATTTATCAAGGGCACAACATTGGGAACCCATGACTTCACTGGGTAGGGCTGAATCATAGCCAGGTGCATATGCATCTAACTTATCCCTATATCAGGGCAACCAATATGTGTGTGTGATGGGAGCAGGCTCCTTCCTCGGTTCATGACTGCATCACTGTGGAAGGAAACATGACATTAATTTGTAAAAGGATATAACATTTCTCTGATGACTGCTTGACACAACATTTGCAACATAAACTTCCCCAATTATACTTGAAGAGGGATGAGACAGATACAATTTGAAAAGAAAAAATCATCAACAATGTGAATAGCCAACCATCATTGCATAGGTAGTGCATAATCATCATTAATATCATAGCTGCACTGTGCGGTATCTTTTGTGTTCTTCAATCACAAAACCATTTTTTATTCATCTCTTTTTTTTCCAACTTTCTGTCCCTTTCCCATCTCATCACTTTCTTTATATCCTTCTAAACTCTTGTGGTGTTCGTCTCCCAAACTCCCTATTGCATTAGGCTCTCCCCTACATGAACAAACTATCCCCAAACTCCACCCACACTATCCTGTCTCATTACAAATGCACGTATTTTTATTCTTATTAACACAGTTAAGGCATTTTATCTTCTAGGAAACAAGAGTATAGTGAATAGGCAATAAGAGATAGAGAAAGAAAATTTAAATATGGATATTTTCAATACTCAAGGCCAGTATGGACAGTATACAGTTGCAACCCGTTGACACATGGAGGCAAATCCATGTCACTGTACTTTATATATTAAGATGTATCCCAAAAACTCCCACAAACAATAAAACAACATAAAACAGAACACAGACAGACACATACGAGAAGCACATCCACTCGTCTACATTCTAAAACCTAGGAAAAACATGGAAGGAAATTTTTCCTAGATTTCAGAATGTAGACGAGTGGGTATGCTTTTCGCATGTGTCTGTCTGTGTTCTGTTTTATGTTGTTTTTATTGTTTGTGTATATATATATATATATGTATATATATATATATGTCAAACACAAACGCACTCCTTCTGGACTGCATGGGACCCGTGGAGAGTGGCGCGCACGCCGGCGGAGCACACCAGCTGTTTCAATCCTTACGTAGATACCGCTAATACGCACGCTCTCAGAAAAGGAAGACTCTGTGACCGTAAATATCCACTGCTGTGTTTATTCACAACGCGTTTCGCTTTCCCTGAAAGCTTGATCACGTGAACCGTGCAACAAATGAGGGCAACAATTATAGAGAGTCAATGGTGATAGAAATCAAAGATGGACATGCCTGTGGTTAGCGGCAGACATGTTGGAATGGTAAAATACTAAGTAAAACATACATTTGCTGACCAATACATTCCTATTCTAATAAACGCATAGATACATCACTCTAACAGTTAAAGAATGCAGACTACAAAACAATTATACATAGTCAATGGTGACGGAAATCAAAGATGGACATGCCTGTGGTTAGTGGCAGATATGTTGAAATGGTACAAAACTTATGTAAAACATGCATATGTTATCCAATACATTCCTGTTCAAATTGATGCATCGATTGTTAATACATCTCTCTAACAGTTAAAAAATATATATAAAACTGTGTCTACGAAACATTCTAATGACAAGGTGTCCATATTAAAACTGTACGGTGTATGCGTTTAAGTGAAGGTGTCCCTAGGTCACTTGATAAGTCTGCCAGAAAGCTGTTACCTGTAAGTGCCCAGTGCCAAATTGGGATGGTTGGAGTCTCAACGGTAGGATAAATCCCCTGGTGGGAGATGTCATCAACTTTGTACAAACAACACTCATGTCGACCACGCAGTGTCACTGCTCAGTGTCAATAAAGTTACATGATTGTGAACGAAATAGACTGCCCAGCACCCGGTCTTTTAAGATACGGATCGGCTGTGCCTGTGCTCACCTGTATAGCGCACAAACGTAATGCCAGACACACCGTGAGACCAAAAAATATACTCACAGAACAACACATGTGTAAATACATGTGTTTTTCAGTTGCCTATATCTTTGGCGTCGGTTCACGAATCTTAACGAAATTTTCCAAACAAATTTGACACTCACTTCAGCTTCTGTCTGGAAAGTTTCGGGGTGGCCCATCAAGCGGGGACCAAGAAAAAGGGGGGGTCCCAAAACGTGTTTTCCCCATGTTAATTCCCATAGGACCTTTGAACACGCCTTCAGCCTGAATTGCTGGAAAGAATTAGACCAAATTCATCAGAAAGGTAGTTTTGCTATGTAAATCATGCTTTTTGTGATTTGGTGTAAATCCGTTCAGTAGTATTAGAGATATTAACTGGAAAACAAATTTATATATATAGGGGCGCACATCCTCCGCAGATCCACCCGCGGGGGATCCGTGGATTCACGCACCAAAGCAAAGTCCTGAGTGGCTGGCCGCACTTTCACAGAAAAGTTACGTCCGCCATTTGGTTTGTCGGGGAAATGGTCCCCGTGGCTGAATAGTTGTTTGTATATTAAATGAAGGGGCCAGGTGAGAGCTTTCCTGACCCCTTTTGTGTGTTTAAAAACAGGGTTAAGCATGTGTACTGGGGTTGGAATTCCCGGAAAATGTTTTTTTGGTCAATCGTGAGATCTGTGGATCTCTCATGGGGCTCAGCACAGCCCCCGTGTAACTCTGCAGGGGAACTGAGGATCTAGCGCGACTCAAAAAAAAAATTATATATTTTAACACTCTTACTCTTACAGTCACTCACATACCCATTCAGATACTGCCACGCCCACTCACATACCCATACAGAGACTCTCACACCCACTCTTACACCCATACAGACAGTGTTACACCCATTCACAAACCTAGACAGAGACTCTCACACCCATTCACAAACCCATACAGACACTCTCACACCCCCACTTACACCTATATAGACAGTTTTATACCCACTCAAATACCCATACAGACACTGTCACACCCATTCAGATATCCTACACACTGTTACACTCATTCACAAACCCATACAGAGACTCTCACACCCACTCATATATCCATACAGATCCTCTGACACCCACTCTTACACCTATGCAGACACTGTTACACCCATTCACAAACCCATACAGATCCTCTCACACCCACACCTACACCTATATAGTTTTATACCCACTCACATACCCATATTGACACTGTCACACCTATTCAGATATCCTACAGACATTGTTACACCCATTCACAAACCCATGAAGAGACTCTCACACCCACACTTACATCCATACTGAGAATTTCACACCCATCACATATCCCTACAAATCCTCTCACACTCACACCCAGACTTACACCTATATAGACACTTTCATAGCCCTTCAGATAGTGGTACAAAGAGGCTCACACCTACTGATATACTTATATAGACACAGTTACAGCCACTAACATATGCATTGAGACACTTATGCACCTACAATGATACCCATTTAAACTCTGTAATATTAAATGTGCTCTTTTGTATTGAATGTGTGCTTTTGGTTTGCAAATCTGCGGATTCGATAAATTGTTTTAAAAAAGGATTTTTAGTTAAAAATAACAACTGTTTGGGACATAGGGTGGCTCTTAGACGAGCTGTTGTGTTCATTATGTGTATATGATTACTACATATGTGAGCGGATGCAGAAACACTCTGTTGCTTTCATATGTGAAAGGAACACCGTTTCTCCTGTATATTCCATGCATATTGAAGCACAGGTTATTATTGTAGAGAGAGCCCATGTTATGGTCTCTGAGAGATGCTGAAACTGTTTTATTAACATATTTCCTGGCTTTCATACACTGAGACACCCATGAACACACTCATGTATTAACTGACATACTCACTCGTACACACACTGACACACCCTAGGTCGCACTAATGGATGCACTGACACACCCGTGGACACACTGATGCATTAACTGACATTCACTCTTTCAGTCATACACACAGTGACCCACTCTAGAAGTCACTAATACGTACACTGACACACCCATGGACACGCTGATGCATTAACTGACATACTCACTTACTGAGTCATAAACACACTAACACACCCTAGGTCTCACTAATAGATACAATGACACTTTCATGGACACCCTCATGCTGACTGATATTCACTCACTCAGTCCTACACACTGTGACACACCGTAGCTCTCACTAATACATACACAAACACACCCATGCATACACTGATGCATTAACTGACATACTCACTAAGTCATACACACAGTGACACACTCTACAACTCACTAATGCATACACTGGCATACCCATTGACACACTAATGCATTAACTAACATACTCACCCAGTCCTACACACTCTGAAACACCATAGGTTTCACTTTTAGATACACTAACACACCTATGCATACACTGATGCATTCTCTGACAAAATACTGACTCACTCATATACACTCTGAGACTGATACATACACCGACACACACATGGACACACCAATCCATTCACCAACATATTCATACAGTTACTCATACACACCCTGACACACTCTAGGACTAACTACTACATTCACTGACACACTAATGCATTCACTAACACACTCTCACACTTACTTCTACACACCCTGAGACAACCTACGACATACATACACACTCATGAACACACTGATGCATTAACTGACATACCACACAGCGTGGTTCAGCACTCAACTTCACACTTAAATGAACAAGTAACGGGGATTATCATCCATAGTCCACAGATAGGATAAACAGAAAGATATCTTCTCAATAAATCATTGTATGAATCGTTCTTCCTTTGAAAAATAGTTTTTTATTCTTTATTCCTTAGTTGTTCTTAAAAACACAGCATGCAATTGATAGCCAATGCGTTTCATCCACCTGGGACTTCTTCAAGGCTTAGCATGCGAATGGTGTTTCCCGCATGTACTCCATGTCGTGCTCTCTAGTATAGATACAGTGATGTATTGAATAGTTTTTGTGTGTTTCCCTGGACATGTGGTGCACTCTTGACATTGGAACCGAAGGTTTCAATGGTATGAGTTTGGTAATTCACTGCATGAGCTCTTTAGGATGAAGGAGAACAACGATGCCTAACCTTACAGAATCTTCTATTTGGTAGGTATCACAAGTATGGGCTAAAGGTAGCTCAGACCGCAGAAACGTGTGTCAAACAATGTCAAAATCCAAATACTTCAAGGTTTGATGTCACGGAGAACCGCGTTACATAAATGCGTATCGATATGTCGGACGCATCTGTGAATAACTTCCATCGGCGTTTCAAATATCGGCAAGTCGGCAGATAGGTCCTACACACTCTGACACATCCTAGAACTCACTAATGCATATGCTGAAAACCACATAAACAGACTGATGTATTCAGTAACATACTCCTTGAGTCACTTATACACACTCTGACACGCCCTAGCTCTCACTAATACATAGACTGGCACACCAAAAACACACTCATGCATTAATTGATGTACTCACTCACTCATACACACACTGTCACACCCTAGGTCTCACTAGTAGATACACTGGCACACCCATGGACACACTGATGCATTAAATGACACTCACTCAGACATACACACAGTAACCCACTCTAGAAGTCACTAATACGTACACTGACACACACATAAACACACTGATGTATTAAGTAAGATACTAACTAACTCAGTAATACAGACTCTGACACACCCTAGCTTTCACTAATACATACACAGACACACCCATGAACACACTGATGCATTAACTGACATACTTACTCATTCAGTCATACACACATTGACACACCGTAGGTCTCACTAATAGCTACACAGATACACCCAAGGACACACTCATGCATTAACTGACATTCACTCACTCAGTCCTACACACTAAGTCTGAGACTGGCCTAGGTCTCACTAATACATACACTAACACACCCCTGCACACAGTGATGCATTAACTGACATACTCACTCACTCAGACCTACATACAGTGACACACTCTACAACTCACTAATGCAAACACTGACATACCCATGGATATTGATATTGAGTGAATTTGTAAAGCGCAACTTATACCCGGAGGCATCTTGGCACTATCTGTGATCAATGGAAAAATACCTAGTTATTGTTAATACACTACTGTGTTAATTGACATACTCACTAACTCACTCACTCAGTGCTACACACTCTGACACAACCTAGCTTTCACTAATACATAGGCTAACACACCCATGCACACACTGATGCATTCTCTGACAAAATCACCAACTCACTCATATAAACATTGAGACACTGGAACTAACTGATACATACACTGACACACCCATGGATTCACTAATGCATTCACCAACATACTCTCACACTTCCACACACCCCGAGACAACCTAGGACTGCCTAATACGTACACCAACACACCCATGAACACACTGATGCATTAACTCACATATTCACTCACTCAGTCATACACACACTGACACACCAATTATTTATTTATAAAGTTTTGTATAGCGCGAACAAGACCTAGATGGGTATTAGAGCGCTTCACAATTTGGATTGTCGGAGGTACAAAAGGGGAAAAAAAACAAAGAAAAAGAAACGTCATTTGAGATTGCATGCAAGGATCAATGAAGAGGGGGTATCAAAATAACGACACATTTAGATAATATAAAAGCGTGCTTGGAGAAGAACAAACATAACTTATGATAGTATAACCGAACAACTCTGGGCTTCACAAGTGATAGACTCATATGGTAGTTAATCCAAGGGCGGTGAGTGAGACAGACAAGCCATGGTCATTTAAGGCAAGAACTTGTTCATAAGGATTATTTTCACTTCCTTTTTGAAAGAAGCTGTTGATGAGATTCTGCGGACTTCCGGTGGGAGAGAGTTCCAAATCTTTGGGGCGGAACCTGAGAAAGCTCTGTGCTTCATTCTCTTTTTGCGGAAAATCTGTGGTTTCAAGAGGAAAGAGTTTGCACTTTTTGATGGTCTGCCCCCTCCTGATAGTTCTAGCTTTTGCGCCAGGTAAGGGGGGGTATTGAAATGGAGGGCTTTGTGAGTCATGCAGGCAATCTTTAGTTGTATTCTTGCTAGCAATGACCAATTTAGGGATTTTAGGGATGGGGAAATGTGATCATTTCTCTTTGTACCCATAATCAGTCTGGCTGCGGCATTCAAGGAAGCCCTTAGTGGTGCCAAGGTATATTTGGGGAGGCCACAGAGCATAGCACTGCCATAGTCTAGCATTGGCAAAACCAGCGCTTGAACCACCTGGTTGAGGTCATCTTGTGGAAGGAATGGTTTGAGATTCCTAAGTATCCTCATCTGGTGGTTAACACCCTTGCATATCTTACTAATATGATTCTTCATGTTCAGGTGCGTGTCTAGGGTGATTCCGAGAGATTTGGCTGAGTCAATAATATGAGGAGAGCAGTTGAAGGCTGTGAGGAGTTTCATCCAGCGGTCTATCTTGGGGGGGTGATTAGGCGGAGATATGAGAAGGAATTCAGTTTTGGAGGTGTTGAGTAAGAGGTGATTCTCAGTTAGCCAGTTTTGAGTATTCGTCAGGGTAGAATTGAGTGAAGTGAAATCTTCAGAGGAGCTGATTTTCAGGTAAAGTTGCGTGTCATCCGCATACACGTGAAAAAGAGTGTTCGTGGAATTTAGTGCATTTGCTAAAGGTTCCATGAATATGTTAAAGAGTATGGGAGATAAGGCAGACCCTTGTGGGACCCCCATGAAAACTGTAGAGGGCTGGGATAAGGATTGATTCACCTTGACTCTGGGATCTCTTGTGCAGGAATGACAAGAACCATTGCAATACCAGACCGGAAATGCCCATCCTGTGCTCAAGAATGGATAAACGGATGTCGTGATTAACAGTACCAAATGCAGAGGAAAGGTCGAGGAGGATTAGGAGGCAGGAATCGTTTTGGTCTAGCATTTTTAAAATGTCATCCATAATGTAAGTGAGCACCGATTCCGTGCTATGACCACTCCGAAAACCAGATTGTTTTTGATCCAGGAGTTGGAAATTCTCTAAGTGAGCACAGAGTTGCGATTGCACACATTTTTCAAGGAGCTTAGCCAGAGTGGGGATGTTGGAGATCGGGCGGAAGTTGTTGAAATCAGTTCTATCTGCATTAGGTTTTTTTAGAATGGGTGTAACCTGAGCAGCTTTTAGGCATTGGGGGATCGTGCCTTGTGACAATGAAGCGTTGACAATCTTTGTCCACAGGGGGATGAAGGCATCCTTGATTTCTTTGAATAATTTTGGTGGCAGCGGATTAGAAGGGTTGATACTAAGAAGGGTTTTGTAGATGTCTCTTTCGCTGAGGGGAGTAAAAGTACCCCATGAGGCATTGTTCTTGGTGCTAAGACTAAGTGGATCGAGCCTCTCAGAGTAAGCCGGAGGAGACGCTATCTCGTATGCTGACAGAAGAGCCTTCTTGGATTCAAGGTCAGTACTGATTAGTTTTGTTTTCTCTTTAAAGAAAGCAGCCAGGTCGTCGCATGAAGGAGAGGCGTCTCCTGGGTCAAGGTGGTTGGGTGCTTTCACCGATTGTTTTTTAACAATTTCAAACAGTTTCTTGGGTCTGTTTGAGGCTCGATTAAGTTGGGATCTGAAGTAATCAGCCTTAGTATTCTTGATTTTTTTATTATAAGAACTCCTTACCGATCTAAGGACTTTTAAATGCTCCGAGGAGGGTTTGGATCTCCAGGATCGTTCGGCTGCCCTTAAGTTGTGGCGTTCCGAGTTTAGATTGTTGTTAAACTAAGGTTTGGAGATTTTGGAAGAGGCATTTTTTTGTTGTAATGGTGCTATGGAATCCATGATATTAGAGATAGTCGAGTTATAGAATTCAGTGAGATCAAGAACATCTGTCATGTCGGTTTGTGAAGACAAGGCGAATTTACAGTGGGTTGTTAGATCTTCCGAGTTGATATTTCTGAGATCCCTTTTCCATTGCTTAGTTTTCTTCGGTTGATCCTTCCTCAGTGCCACATCCCTGTTAATACGGAAGGAAATGATGTAATGGTCGGACCAATCACATGGGGTAATGGCATCCAGTGTGATGGTGTTTCCTTTTGATATGATGAGGTCAAGAATTTTTCCTTTATTATGAGTTGGCCGGTCGCAGAATTGGGTCATCTCGTGATCCAATAAGAATGATTTTTGGCAGGTTACCGCCTGGTCATTAGGGTTAGACCAGTGAAGGTTGAAATCACCGAGGAAGATTTGTGACACTGAGGAGTCGATATTGCAGGAGATGATTTCCATTATTTGTTCAATGAAAAAGAGATTGTCTCCCGGGGGGTGGTAGAACGTATGAAGTTTGCAAACCGGTAGGTGGGTACTTTCAATGTTGAGACAAAGGTATTCACTGGAGGGTGGAGGGGTAGTCTCTGTGTGGGAAACCGAGAATGTGTTTCGGTGTATACAAGCTAGGCCAACTCCTTGCTTCTTAGATCTGTCAAGACAGATTATATCATGACTCGGTGGAATTAGGATGTCTAGGATAGGGGTGGAAGAGGGATTTAGCCAGGATTCCGTGTGGATGATGACCATTGATGTCACTAATAGATACACTGACACACCCATGGACACACTGATGCATTAAATGACATTCACACACTCTAGAACTCACTAATCCATACACTGACACACCCATTGACACACTGATGTATTAACTGACATACTCACTCAAATTGTAGATCTGATTATATGTCTATATTGCAGATCCAGAGAAGTGGAAAATATATTATATTGATGCTTCAATGATGCCGAGCAGATGGATCAAAAATAGAAACTCAATCAGGGAATTGTTAATCGTAGGTACTAATGTGAGACTGTGTCCAAGGCAGCAGAGAGGTCCAGGAGGATGAGTGCCACAGTCTCTCCTCTGTCGAGTAGGGAGCGGATGTCGTCTGTCGCAGCGAGAAGGGCGGTTTCAGTGCTGTAGTTCTTCCTGGAGCCTGATTGGGAGAAGTCGAGGATGTTGTTTTCTTCTGCACTAACTGAACTGAAAACTGAAATTTCAAACTTTAAAGCAGGACAAATTTAAATTTCTGGAAGAATGTACACAACACTGGCTATCATCTTTCATGAAGGACTTCATCTAACTTCAGAACACCACACTGTGTACTTAAAAACTATAAGTGGATGGACGGAATGCAATGAAAGTAAGCTCCCACTTTTAAAAAACTGCCTATCAAACTTCCAAATTCGTACCTTTTCTTTCTTCAACCAAAGTTCTAAGGATTACTGTTGAAAACGTGTTATGCAGTGTTTGTTCTTCATGGATCTTTTCTGTTAAAGGCATCATTTGGCCTACTAGGGGTGATGTCCTGTAAACGCTGCCCAAAATTCAAATATTATTTATATGTAATTTGCGTGATGGATTACTTACAAGGTGATAATATTTTATTTTTTTCGGATATATTTCTGTAGATAAGTTCAATAGCGTCATAATACAAGGGATTCATTAGCTGTAGTGAGTGCAGTGCATAGTGTGACTTAGTTGTAGAGCCATACTGTTGAATTCAGTTTTTTTTCTACAATCAAAATTATTGTTTTTCCCTGCTGTTCAAAGATAAAGCTCCATGCAGTACATTGTTAACAGTGAAAAAGTATGAAAGCTGAGAACAGAAAAAAAGGGAAAATTAGATCTGTAAATTAAATGCATATTCACTTTACAATATTTTTGGTGTATGATGCTTTATTACTATCATGTAGAAGTATATTGCAGAACTATATTCTTTGGTACTTGTATTCAAAACAGGAAGAAATAACTTATATTATTTATATTCTTTCTCTTTTCCTACAAATACAGGGAACCATTTATATGAGCAATTTAGATGACTAATATGCCGCCCTGTGACATACTAAGACATATTCTAATACACCAGTGCATACAGTTAAGCATTCAGTATCACATTCAATCACTCCAACAGCCTAATACTCTCTGAAACTTACACTGACACACCCACGGACTCAGTAGTACCATATATATTTAGTAAAGAAATAAAATGAGAAATACAGCTTTTTTGAGATTTTGTGATAAGGTTCTATTTTTTATATTTAAAATTTTAAACACTTATTGTACCCCCAAAAACACGATACCAAACTGTTTTCAAACAACTTGCATGAAAATAAACTTTTTATCAAGCTCCATAATACAGCAAAGCAATTTGCATGTTAAAATCCAAATGATAAAGTTAACAAGGATGACTATTAACTGCTTCCAAGTACTCCACAACAGATATGTTGATTCCAACTGGCATATGATAGCGTATGCAATGAGTTGCCATATGCACTAAATCTGGAGAGACAGCTGCCACTGTTATCGTCGCTGATGTTTAAGGGGATGACACACTTGCTGAAGAACTAGAGGAACAGGCAGCAGCTTCCTTCTCTCTAAGTATCCTGCTCTAGGCTCTTTTGATGAATGGTCTTTAAGTACCTCCACATGAAAGATGTGCAATGACTGCATTTCTTGCTGGTCTCTCTTGAAAGTTCCTTTCCACAGATATTGCGTTTCACAATTTTTGCTGTGACTTTTTTCTCGCCAAATGGTGAAGAAATGCCAAACCTTGCTTTCTTTACTCCATGGTGCTGCTTGTGCATCTACTTCCTTCTCTTGTAGAAGAAGAGGATCTTCTACAGGAGCAGATGTTGATGCTGTAGCCATTGTGACAGAACCCACTGGTAGCACACACAAAAATAAGCAAATTATGCTATAAAAGTCCTCCTTTGTGTGTCCTCTATTCCAAATGCAAGGTTTTCAGGAGCAGTTCAACTCCAAGAAACATGCTCCGTATGTGCCAAAAAAAGCAGGCGGCGCTGCTGTGCTAGCACGTAGGTCCGCGGTGCTTACTGGCAGATTCACAAGGTCATAAAGACATTACTCGTGTGCAGTATAAAAAAAGTTTCATGCAGACCAACTATTTATTGCCATCTATAATGTCTTCTATTCAGCCAGAAAGCAAATGCAGCTATAAACAAGATTTTTTTTAAAGTTACAGAGAATTCGCGGTTTGCAAACCCGAGATGCATCACGGCACTTAATCGGACTTCAAAATGATAAAGTTCTTGCTGGCTAGTGAGGGGTTGGGTACAGCGGAGACTCCGCAGACTCTCAAATTGCAAAATGTAAAAAATAAATCAAAGAAATGTAAAAAGAACAAGATCATTTTTTTAAAAGTGGAAAAACATTTTAAAAAAATGTGCACTTTAAAGACATTTTTTTCAAATATTTACAAATAAAGAAAATGAAAATTTCTAAAACTGAACTAAATTATAAATAAATATATAAGAAGTTCAACACCACTTTTTTCAAAGTAACTGTACAATTAAGTGATGAAACAGTTATGAAATGAAATAATTAACAATACAAAATACAGCAAGAAAAAACTGAACAAACGCAAAATAAATATTCATTTTTCTTCAGAAACTGATACTGAAATGTAAATACAATTGTAATATTTTTTCTAAATGAATCAAAAACAACATAAAGAGTAAAGTTTAAAGTACCTTAGAAAAATATTTTAAAAAGAAAGGTACAACGAACATTATAGTTGACAGTAAGATTTTAAAAAACATTAGAATGATAATGCAAAAAGTACAAGGTTTATTGGGAAGTTACAGGTAGATAATAGGATTTTATAAAAATTAGAAATTCCTTAATAAATTTTAAAGGTAACGTACGTTTGTTTTAGGAAAAACAATTTTTAAAAAGCGAATAAAAATTTGGATAAAGAAATAAAAAAACTGTAGATTTGGAGTTTAACAGTCAAGTTATGTTATACTTAAATGAGATATAAGTTGAAACCAGTTATCAAATCAATAAAAAAAAAGTTAGAGGGATGTAACAGTTAGGAAATAGATATAAAAAGAGCTACCACAATCCTTGAAAAATGCAAAGGTTACAGGGATGTTACACTTAGCAAATAAGTTTTAAAAAATCTTTCAAAGTCACTTACAAAACCAAAGGTTACAGTGACGTTATAGTTAGGAAATAGAATTTAAAAAAAAACGTTGAAATTCACTGAAAAAACAAAGGTTACAGGAACGTTTTAGTTAGGCAATAGAATAAAACAAAACCTTATAAATTCACTGAAAAAACCAAAGGTTACAGGGACGTTATAGCTAGGCTCACAATTCACTCTTACAAAACCATAGAAATTCAGCAGTTATAGTTACCTGAGCTAATTATAAATTACGCCGCCACAGTGTACTGCTTGTGACCTCACATATTACATCACTCATGACATGGTCAGTGACATCACTCATGACATCACTGATGACATCTCAAATGACATCACTCATGACATCATCCACAGAACCACTAACATACCCACTCACTCCCACATACAGTCTCTCATACACTCACTCACTCACTCACACACCCATATAACCATTCACAAACCTATTCGCATACCCATACTATTTGTCACACATCCAGACAAATATTCACATATCCACTCACCCATACAGCCACTCACACAATCACGCATTCACTCATTCAGCTACTCATACAACCAATACTCACCCATACCACAACTTACAAAGCCTTATAATCACCCATACAGCTACTCACACACCCACTTAATCAATCATACAATCACTTAGACAGCCAGTCACTTACCCATACAGCATCTCAACAGACCTGTTGACACACCCATACAATACTCACACACCTACTCACATACACTCACAACCCCTTATATACCCATTCAGTCATCCCTACAAGCACTCAGACGACCACTCACTTACCCATACAGCCACTCACATACCCACTCACTCTCCAGTACAGCCACTCATTCATGTGTACAGCTACTCACATACCCACTAACACGTCTATACAGCCACTCACACACACATACAGCCACTCAGACATCCACTCACACACTTATACAGTCACACAGCTGCTCAGATGAGATATGTTAAAAATAGTATGAATATTTCCTACCTATAACGTCCTTGTAGTGAAAAAATAATAATAAAAAAATATATAAATATATATATATATATATACATATCCCCGTGTCCAGGGTGTATGGGAAATTATGCAAACCTTAGAAAATCCAAATATTTATTATGCATCAATGTTCAGTTTGTGCATTCGTTGTTCATTCTCCACTTCCAAGAAATCACCCTAAACCTATCAAACTATCCTTGTCTATACTTTGTGTACAGTGTACTGCTCTTTGTCCGTTCAAAGGATATTGAGACAATCTGTGGCTTTGCTCTTGGAGCAAAGCCCAGAGCCTGTGGTGGGGTGGACATTAATTGGGAAGTGAATCTCCTTTCACATAACTAATATAAGGACATGTTGCAGCATCATGTATCATGTGCATCATTAGAGGGCTGCTCAGTGTGTTTTGTGCCTGATGTAACTCCCACAACTTGTGGCAAAAATTCAAACTCCAGAGCTTTAATAACTTCCTTATTGCCATTGTTTTACTGTGCCACACACTAAATGGTGGCAGTGCAGTTAGGGGGCTGAGGCTTGGCAAGCATCACTAACATCAGATGCCACTTAACCTTCTCCTACAAACTTTGCACCCTTACTATTAGCAGTAGATGAATTAGCGCTTATCTGTAGTACCACAGTTGCACATCTTGACATTGGAACAGCTATTTTATTTTAAATAGTCTATAGTGTTTTTTTCTTCATGCCTTGAAGCTCAACAAAAGGAAACAAAATAGCGTCAGCACCTCAAATTCAGCTGAAGCTTGAAACACATGGACTAGTTTGTGCAACACACACACAAACACACACACACAGTAATGCAATGAATACACCACAAAAAGACTCCACACTGGTTTAGAGAAATAGATTATTATATCCTGAACAAGACCAAAATGACAAATATTGAATGTATAGAAGTTGAGATATTGAATTTTAATGGATTATATGCAGTAAAGCGCTTAGAAGCAAGTAACGCAAAAAAGTTTACTTTAGGTCATGCTGGACCGGGACAAAGTTGAAGTTCGGGCCGACCTCATGGAAGCGAAGGCCGGCTACAGGACCCGCGCAGGCCCCGGTAAACAAAGTACCTTTCGCAAGCTACGAAATGCATCGATCTTCTCCACGCAGTGAAGGCGATGCGTCGGTTCCGATTCACGGAGCTGGGTTGATGCGATGAAGTCAAGCCCCGTGGTTGGTTCCTCAGATTGGCTTCATTGTTGTCAAACCTTGCACTTGGGTGGATGCATCGAAGTCGAGCCTTGCGTTCGGGACCTCAGAGGTGCTGCATCGTCATTGAGCCGCACAGGGCTGTCTCCAGATCAGCACTACATCGGCATCGAAGGGCACTTTGTCAGTTTAAGTGGTAATGATGCTTTGATTTTGTAGCAAAACAGCTGCATCCCAAAGTGCCTTTGATGTAGGGTGTGACTTCAAAGTAGCTCTCTGAAGTGCACAAGGATCCCTTCCAACCCAGTCTGGTCTGCCTGGCTGTGGGGGTAAATCAGTGCTTTGTGTGTGGACAGTTCAGTGCTTTGTGTGTGGACAGGACACTACCTATTGAAGTGTAAGTGTCAGCCCCTCCCATTCCTCCCTGCACAGGAAGACCTATCAGAATGCAGATGAATGCAGATGAGTGCTCAGAATGCAGATAAGCCTCACCATCCAACCAACCATTGTGGCTGTCTAGAGGGAATGCACAAAGTGTAGCTGTCACCCAACCCAGGCATGATTGGAGACAGGCTGTAGGGCACATAGAGCAGTAAGTGCAGGGAAATGTCCACTTTTGAAACTTGGCTTTTCTAAAACATTACTGTTAAATCTAACTTCACCAGAAAGGAGGATTTATCATTACCATTCCCAAGATATGAAACATGAAAAAGCTACTCCTCTCTGATCAGGAATTACAGCTTAAAAGTGTATTAAGGAATTCCTAATGCTGGCCTATGAGAAGGGTGGGCTTAACAGTAGTGCAAAACGAAATAGGCTGTTTGTCACTACCAGGACATGTAAAACATAAAAGTACATGTCCTACCTTTTTACTTATGTGGCACCCTGCCCTCAGGATTACTTAGGGCTTACCCTAGGGGTGATTTATATGTAATAAAAGGGGAGTTTAAGGCCTGGCAAGAAGTTTTAAATGGCAAGTCGAATTGGCAGTAAACTACACACACAACACTGCAGTGGCATGCCTGAGACAGGTTTGAAAGGCTACTTCTGTGGGTGACACACAATCAGTGCTGCATCCCACTAGTAGCATTTGAAGTACAGGCCCTGGGTATATGGTATACCACTTTACAAGGGACTTACCAGTACAACAAATATGCCAAATTGGGTATACACCTATGTCATTATGTTTTAGGGGAGAAACACATGCACTTTAGCACCGGTTAGCAGTTGTAAATTGGTTAGAGTCCGAAGGCCAGCAAAAAGAATCAGCAAAAATGGGAGGCAACTGGCAAAAAGTCTGGGGAAAGACCACCCTAAGGATGACAGGTCTAACAGGAATGTTGGCAGCATTTAGCCAGTATTGAACTGACACTGTGATATTGGAGAGAGAGATCAATAAGAATTCCATCTTCGTGGGGCTTCGTTTGAGGTGCTGATGTGAAATCCAGGATTGGATCTTTAGTACAGTTTGAACAAGGAATTCAGTGTCTTTGGGTGAGGTAACTTTTAAGTAAAGCTGAGTGTTATCTGCATAAAAGTATGAGATGTTGGAGTTGTTAAGAGGGCACCCAGAGGTTCTATGTAGAGATTGAAGAGAGGGTGAGATAGGATGGACCCCGGTGGAACACCTTGTTGGAATAGAATGAACTTAGAAGTGACATTTAGAAATTTTAAGGTTCGGAAGCAGTTGATCAGGTGTGAGGTGAGCTAATTTAGCACTGTTCCTGTCAAACCTATTCTATCTTCAAGAATTTTGAGAAGGGTCTAATGGTTGATGGTGTGACACGCAGCAGAGAGACAAAGCAGGGTGATTAGGCATGAGTCACCATTGTCCATGATACCAAGAGCATCACTGTTATTTTGAAGCATTAATGTTTCAAGGTGCTGCAGCCCACTCTGAAACCTGATTATATAGATTGTCAAGTAGATTGTCGTAAATGAATTGTTTCAGTTGTGTTTCAACACATCTTTTAAGGACCTAGCCAGAAAGGGAAGACGTTCTACTGGGCAGCTGTTATTTACATTTTGTAGGTCAGATCCTGGTTCTTTCAGGAGAGGGGTTACTACACCTATTTTTAGGGTGTCCGGCATGATGCCTTAAGAAAGGGAGGCATTGATAAGTTTGGTCCAGAAGAGTGCAAAGGTGGTGGTAATCAAATCCTTTGTGATGGTGGCTGGGATGAGATCTGTGAAGTGGGGGGATGTTTCAGTTTGGAGATAGTTTTGCAGAAATCTGTTTGAGTGACTTATTTCAATTCTGCCCAGACGGCTGCAGATTTTTGAGTGAGGAGGTCAAGTCAAGTTGAGAAAAAGGTCAATCTTCTCATTCTCCATCTTGTTTGTCATAAAGCATTAAGCTTACTTTTCAGGGCTATGTCTTTACAGATTACGGGCACTGTGGTGAGGGTCCACGTTTCTGGATTGCAGATTTAAGTGTTTCCTGCAGTTGTTTCCTCACCTTGTTCCAGATTTCTGACACGGCTTCTACACATTTGCCTCTAATTACTGCCATGGAGGCCTCACAAGTGGTACTTTGTCTCACTACCCCGGTGTCATTTTGTGTTAAATATTCCTCTATTTGGGAGGAGAGTTCAGCTTTGAGAACAGAGTCTCTTAAGAGAGCTGAGTAGCGAATCCATCTTCTGTTCCACTGAGGGTTGTGCCTGAGCAAGAGGTTCATCAGTATAGGACCATGCATGAGCATATATCACTATAGGATGTATAGAAGCCTTTTCACCATGCAGTAAAAGAGTGTTACTAACAAAGGTATAAATGGTGTATGAGTAAGTGTGATGTACATGTTGGAAGAATGTGAAATCTCTAGTGTTGCTTGAGAGATTTCACCACTAGTTTCAAAATCCCAGGGCCTTTTTGCCTCCCAGCAAACTCTTGGTGATAGCTCCAGTTTGCAGAGAGTGTTTCTCCAACCTGTCAGTCTCAAAGTCTCACACCAGATGGTCTCCATAGAGTATCATGTCAGCAGTAGCAAACTCCACTTAGGCTCCCAGGATTTTTTTGTATAAAACGTCCTGGCCATTTTTAGAGGCATAGAGTATAGTGATAGTAACTATCTGGTTACATAGCCATCCTGTGACCATGGCTTGCCACTAGAGTGCATCGTAGTGCCTTGTGGAGCAGATGGGCTACGCCATTGTGTTTGGTGGACACAGATAAGTGAAAGGATGGTGGGTAGTTCTATGTCAGAACCTAGACTAATCACATCTCCGGATGTGTGTCTCTTGTAAAGCAATCATGTAAACAGTGGTTAATTTGAATCGGGAGTTTCCAGTGCTTGGCACCAGCACTTAAATGTCAACACTGGCACTTATGACAGCTGCCACACAGTGGCCCTGTCTGTCTAATTTAGAGATGAGTAGAACAACAGTTGTTTATTAATTGAATATACAATAAAAACAACTAATATACCTGCAGCCCAATCCATTCTTATAGCTTTGTGGACCTCAACAGTCTAAATTGTCTCACTTGAAGCAGTGTGAGGGTTAGTAGTTGTGGTGATAGTGCCATTGGCAGTCCTGGCCCAGCAATGGGTGGTGCAAGCTGCAACGGCCTCCTGACGAGGGCACTAGCACTTATTTTGATTACACATTAAGCACTGTATAATGTAACCCCTCATTCAGGAGGTAACACCATATTTTGACCCTCTTATTAAGGGAGTTTAACTCCCTTTGCATTCCTCCTAGCCTTGCAACAATGTTAAGGTTTCTGTTTCTCCCACCGGCCTGTCTGCAATCCCTTCAATGATCTGTCATCTTCTTCCATCATTGCATGGTTAGAGTTCGATTCTTCAGGAAAGAATCTCAGTTCCCAAGTTTTTTGATGTTTCATCCCAGTGAGGGTTGGGCTTAACTCGCATAATTCTGTGCAGCATAATCATACACAAAAACAATTCTGTGAGATTATGCGAGAAGAGTAATTCAACATGCACTGTTGAGCTGATGTCTTAGACTGTGAGCAGGAGCTGTTAGACCTGCTGGAACTGCTGGCATCGAGACTGCTGCACCAACAGGTAAGTGATGATTAAAATTTCTTAATATAGCGCTAAGTTTAATTGCACTTATATATTTCACTACTCCTTTGCAGCAAAGACGATGGGCGCAGACACCCTGGTGCGAGAAATGCATCCCTGCGTTCATCATCTTTGTTACAATGCATTGGTGAAATATATACATATATATAAATGTATATAAGAGCGTAGAAATTGAACACCTACTGCCGCTTTAAATCTAACTGGTGGACACTGGTCCCTCTTCAATGTCTGGAGTCACGTTGATAAAAGCTAACGAACCCACCCAGAGAACATTTGCATATGATTAAGCCTCTTGGGAGGCGAAATGCGTAATGCTTGTTCTGTCTCCAATAAAGAAGTTAAAGAAGCATTGTTGGTGTGACCTGTCTCACGTTACAGAGTGGTACGTGTTCTTTGGAATATATATATATATATATATATATATATTATATATATATATATCTTTCATTTTTTACAGCACAAATCCTTATGTAGTAAATTACACCTAGAGTTACGCTTGCCACCGTCTCATATATATATATATACTCACACACACACTCAGACATATATAATAGTATATTGTATAATATATATATATATATTATACATATACACACACACACACACACACATTAGTATACTCTATATTACATTATTGTTTATTTGGACTTTGTAAGTGGGGAGGGCATGTGATCGATTATCTAGTCCAGAGAGACTAGCAGAGGGTGTCAGGACTGAATTAGAGTGCACTCAGGAGAGCTGGGAATGGATGTCAAGTGAGTCATATTGCCGGGTACTAGGATATTTTTTGTGCTCCACTGTGAGTGGAGGTCATTTAGAAATAGATTGTCAACAGATACCATCGGAGGCAGGTATGCCTTTTCTTAGGTTTATGGGCAGGAATGGAAGAGGACAATCAGATTGCAAAGGTGGTGGGTCTTCTTTGACTCGTCGATCACTGCAAGTCTCTCGCTCTCTGTGAAGTGCAGTGCAAAGTTAGGGAACTGGGACAATAGCAAACATACTCTGTGGCTAGTGGAGGACTAAAATCAATTGTAGTTAATTTGTAGGGCGGGGAACTATTTAGGATGGAGTGCCAAGGGGAATAGTATTGGTTACTGTACATTTTTTTCCTTTCAATCATTAAATGTGCTTTAATGTAGTACTACTTCTAAACAGTTTCTTTTTTCATTTCCTCGTTTCAGTGCCACCAAGGAAAAGGAATAGGGCAAGGGCAAAAGAGAGTCTTCACAGTACAGCACCCAGGGTGTTGCCACCAAAGGCACCACAGCCGAAGGGACTCCCTATGGTGTTGGTAGGTCATGCTCATTTATTTAATCGTCTTAGGTTTAACAATCAGTCTCACCTCATCACTGCTTTCTGTATCTTCTTTTTTTGCATTCTTCTAATTTTCTGTTACGTTCCCCTTAATCTGCTTAACTGCCTGTTAACCCCGCACACCAACTAATGTTTCCTTTATATTATCTTCCATTTCTCCATCCTTCTTCATCCTGTCTCTAACTTTTTCCCTTCTTTCCCCTCTTTTTCCTGACGGTGCAGCAACCTCTACTTACTCCTCCTTTACATTTCCTCTTTCCATTGCCTTCTTCATCCATTAATCATTGTTTTCCTGAACCCTTCCTTCCCAAGCTATTTCCCCACTATTAAAAATGTGTTTTATAGCATTAAACGGATGGGTATTTGACTTTTAAAGTGTAGAAGTAAACTCTTCAAAGTGATGCTTTGGCTACAAATAATTTCAAGTCGGTAAGGTGTTGTTTTTAACTTGTGCAAATACTGTGGTTGGCTGTGTCTTCTGTTTTTTTCTAGTATCTACACCGGAGAAGGGCTAGGACCACCACCCTATAGAGGGGACAACGGGGTTTTGAGGCAGCTGGAACGAGTGGTGGTAAGTCAGTTTCCTTGCTCAATAACAACTGATGTATTTGCTAAGGTGTTCGTTCTTGTTTAAGTCCGGTCCCCAATCTATGTTAAATTATCCACCTTCTGATGTTTCTTTCTCTGCCTTGCTGTCAATTACATTAATGGGTACAAGAGGTGTATTGCCAAGTGATCACCACCCAGTACCCATCCATACCAACACCAACTTATGGCCCATACCATCCCATCTTGGCACCTTCCACATTTCTCCTACAGCTTCTGCCTCAGTTTCTTATTCTCTTATGCAAACCTTTCATTAACCATGATGCATAACATGCGAGTCACGTCATTTAACCCAACTTGTCCCTAGCCAAACCTGAAACTATCCCAAGGCCGGATTTTTAAAATAATCAGATCTTACCTAACACTCCCTAGAAAGTAGCGTCCTAACCAAGTTATGTTGTTGTACTGTAATGTTTTTGGGAGTAGGGTGTGGTGTGGGGTTAGTGGGATTCAGGGGCAGACTTTGGAGTAGGGTAAGAGTAGTGGCTTGGTGGAAGTCAATTCACCAAAATGTCATGGGTAGCGGAATCAACATGACACTCTCTTTGGCCCTAATGACATCACAGGAAGTGACATTATATGGCCTTTGATCTTGATTGTTCCCAGAGAATTGTGTCACTTGAGCCCTATGATGACATCACAATAACTGACTCTACTGAGATTCCAAAATAACTGTATGATTAATTTGACAACATAATGCAGACAAATGTCTGTTTTAGTTATTGCCTATATTAGGGTGCTGACATGAGGTGGGTCATAATACTTCCCATAGATTATAGTGAGCGAGGGAATCAACTGAGACAGACCTCTTCTAAAAGGATTCCTGTGGGTTCCACCCTTCCCCCAACAAAATTTTGAAACAATTGGGATCAAAGAGTGCTTTTTAAACTTTCGGACACAGTAGTCACATAAATTTGCTAAAAAGCCGTAGTATCTGGTAAGACACTCATTAAATATTTAAGTACTTTTATGGTGTACCAAGCCAATGAAGCATGACGCTCAGTAAATTTGACCGCATTTTGTTCATAATGTGCTATGTGTGCCACAATATATAAAACAATTACCTCCATTGTGCCATGGGCAGCATTTTGTCATGGATGCCCCCATGCGAAAAATTACATACAATATGCTGGTGTCAGAATTTTGCAATTAATGCCATCTACATGCCAGTGCTGACACTAATGGCAAAAAATACCTCTTATATGTCAGGGCCAGCATCTTTTCATGGTTGCTCTCCTTCTATTTGCTATGGGAGTTCTCCCTTTTGTCAAGAATTGCTTCCAATATGCTAGTGCCAGCATTTTGCCATGTGTAACTTGATAAGTGAAAACTTACCTTCGATATGCCAGGGCCAACGGCAAACTTGCAAGCATAATACCACATTCTCACTCATGCTTCAATCCACACACTCACTCTTATTAATTTATTCATTCACATTCACTTGCACTCCCCCATTCATTTTCCCTCATTTTCAATCCCTGTTACTCTCACACACTCATTTTAGCTCATCCACACTCACTCTCATTCATTCTTACTCTAATTTACTCATATTTTCCTACTCACTCACACACACTCAGACTTTCCTACTTACTGACACGCATTTGCAGTTCCTCTTATTCTCCCTTATTCTTACTCGCTTGCACGTGTTGTCACATGCTCTGATTCCCACATTGCCACTCTCATTCACATTCACTATTCTCTCACACATTCATACTTTTTCACTCACACTCACTTCCTCTCACTATTGCTAATTCTCACTCACTTTAGCTCATCATTCACAGTAACACTTACTCACTGTTTCTTACTCTCACTGACACACTACCTCACTCATTCTTGTTCATTTGCACTTACCCACTTTGACTCACTTGCAGTCAATCTTATGCCCACTCACTGATTCTCACTCACTCTGACTCACTCATACTCAAGTACTGACACCCAGTTTCACTCATTGTTTTTCACTACCTGTGATTGACTATTATTCACTTTCACTAACTTTCATGCTCACACACAAGCTCCAAAGTACATGCTCTCTCACACAAAGACACTCTTACCTTCAAGTATGTACAAAATATACATTTTAAAGTTAATCTGCCAGTGAAGGTCCCAGTCCGCCATTTTTTATTACTCTAGTAGGGAATAATAGGCCATTATTCCCTGTTAGTGTAATAAAAAAACAAATGGGCAGAAAACAAGGACGCCAGAGCCTGAAGCCCATAAGGATGTGCTACCCCTTTGTTCTTGACACTGATGTTGCCACCTGTGAGGCCATGGGTCACAAAGGTATTTCCCAGTATTGCAATGGGGAAGTGAGGGGTCACAGATGCGACACCTAAATGAAGTCCATGCTGTTGCACTACTGCTAGCAGCACCTCTTTGCTTTGCGCTGGAGGCAGGCTGCTGTTGGCTCTTCGTCCTGCCAGTACCATGGTGTACTGCGTCTGCTGAATTATTGATAGTGGCACCTCTTGGCTGCATGTTGGGAGCAGTCTGCTGTTGGCTTTGCACGCTGCCTGTGCTTTGGGCCACTGTACCTGTTGCTCTACTGATAGAACTGCCCTTGCGCTGGGGTCAGACTGCTTTTAGCTCTTCACACACCACGTGTGCTCTGTGGCGCAGAACCTGCTCCCACCACAGGCCTGTGTGCTCTGTGCTGGGAGCAGGCTGTAGTAGGCTCCTCACACCCAAGGCCCTGGTGCCATTGCACCTGCTGCACTAAAGTAATTTATTTCCTTATATACCACCAGCTAAAATCAGGAAGTTTATAAATCCAGTCACTGGCCTACATGGCCATAAAGAGGAAGGAAGACATATGCAGTGAAACTGCATGGTAAAGAACTAAGGGGCATATTAGCAAGGGCGGTATCGCCGCTTTAGCGGCACTTTTTGCCGCTAAAGCGGCGATATTTCTATCGCCCTATTAGCAAGCTGTCGCTAACAGCTGTTAGCGACAGCTTTATGGTGAAAGCAACCATTTTGGTGCCGCTTTGCATGTCAGCGATATATATCACTAATGACATGCAAAGTAGGCGTTCCTGACTAACACGTCATGGAAACACTCGCAGACACAACTTCGCCCTATTATCAACGCGGCCCCAGAACCGCGAAGCGATTAAAAAAGCTGCGCTAACCGCGGTTATCGCCGGTAATTAACGTCAGCAAAAATCCTGACTTGCCTATCTGTATCATGGGAGGTGGATTGTACGGCTAAATCCACATCTCCCTATCAATAAGGATTCCCCTATCGCTGCAGGTTTATCGCTGGATTCCCAGCGATAATCCCGCATTTCGACGCTATCGCCGGATTTTTAATCGCATTGGAGATATGAGTTGAAAATAACGCGATATCTCGGCGATTAAATCCAGCAATAGCTGGCTTTGGCCAAAATCGCGAAAAGCGGGAAATGCAATATTTATCGCGTTTCCTAGATAATATGCCCCTAGATTTTTTTCACACAGTTTCCTCACCTTTTCCCCGTTTTTCGCCACAATTTACCACCCTTCGGCCACCACTCTAGACATGGTGAGAATATGAGAAAAAATGCGAAAGACAAACACGTATTTTCTCATATCTTCCCCACTGGTTGCTCGCAATTCAAGCACGTATAAATACGGTTGTAAGAGTCAAATCAAGCGCCATGCAATTCAATTACAGTATTGCAAATGTCAACTAGTAACTGAGATCTGAGAGCTTTAAAATCAAGCTTACAGCATAGTTGCCAACTGTCCCATTTTTGTAGGGACAGTCCCAGCAAGTTGGAGATTGTCCCGGGTAATATTGTTGCAGAGACTGTTCCTCTTTATTACACACAGGTACGCAAACAATACCTTTCTATCTGCAGCAGCCCTGTGCTGCAAAAAGTCCCAGGATTTTTTTTTCAAATGTTGGCAACTATGCTACAGCGATCTCCAGTATACAGTCAGTGCATTTAATTTTAGTTTAGTTTAGTAATCCTTTCAATGCACATCACATGAGAGCTGTTAAGAACCAGAAAGTTGTTCCCAGTGGCAGCTGGCCACTTTAGCGAGTGGAGGGCGGGCAAATGGGTGGTGGGTGGGTGCAGTAAAAAAATACTTTAAAAAAAATAAAATAAAAGTTACTTACAGTTTTTCTGCAAACACGTCCTCCTCGCTCCTTTTCTCCCCACGTCACGTCAAGAGCCCTAGCTAACTCACTTAGCATTCCTGGTGCTGCTCTCATGCTTCATAAGAGAAGCACCAGGATTGGAGGGAGTGACCTCTCTTGTTGCTCACAAGGAGACTGGAGCCCTATGTTTCTCTCAACCCAGCTGTCCTTAGACAGCTGGGTTGAGAGGTAAAAAGTGCGCATGCCAGGTTGGCTGTTGCAAGAAGGCCGGCCAAACTGACATGCACACCTTTACATTAGTGCACAGGCAGCCCACCACTGCTGCCACTCAGCAGGCCCCGCCCCGTCCTGACACTTGGTTCAGGACGGGTTGACGAAAAATAAAATAGTAATGAATTAACTTCATTAGCATTTTATTTTTCATCTTTGGGGCATTTCTGGGGGTGTTGTAACGGAGGTGCCGCCCCTGGCTGTTGCAGTGACTGTCACCTGTCAAACTCTGCCACTATTTTAACTGAAGCAAAACACTTAGGTAGGAGAAGTAATAAAATGTCAGTCACCAAGCAGGACCTGGCATCATTGGCACTGCAGCTTTTCCATTGTCCAGATCCAAATCAGGCTATAGATAATACAGAGAGACTGACCTTAACTTCTACATGCCTCAGGATTTCTCTCCTCTCTAAAGGTCTTGCAAGTGAAGTTAAAATGATTGCAGCAGTGGAGGAAAGAAACCAAAACTAACTGTTCTAGCAGCAGTCAGACTCTGCAAGAGAGGCCTTAAAGGTTGGTTGCTAGGTGACAGCTGGTGCTGGCTGATGGTCAAATTGAAACAATTTGTAACAGTTTAATGCTCTAGTGAGTTCGTCCCGAAGTAGAAGTAAAAAGCTTCCTTTTATGCACAGTAAATATATCAGAGTGCCCTTGTTTCTGGTGCTGCCTTTGCAACATCAGATACTACCAGTAGCAAGAGCAGTGTCAGGACTCGCAAGGAGCAAGCCTGGAGTAGCAACAGCGACCCTTGGTGACCCCTAAATTATGTCCATGAGTAGGGACACTGGATTTATTATTGCTATAGTTCTGTGTCAATAGTTGTCCGACAAATATTCCTCCACACCAGGTTAGTTCTGTTAATGTGGCATGATAGATGTAGTCAAATATATTGTGCTGCAAATTAAATTGTCATATATTACTGTGCCAATATATATTAATTTACAGTTTAATCTTTTCTTTGAGCACACATAAGTATCTGGTGAAAGTGTTCCTCCCTAAATTTAATTCATTTGTTAATTTAATTGGCACTTTTCATCAATTTCTGTATTTTATCTTAATCATGGAAGTGGTCCTCCTGGATTAATTAATGCCATATATTCCATATAGGAGAGGAGTACCTGTGATGGAGAATCACATATAAATATTCCAGTAGCCCTAGGGTCCGATTCCGAGTTTCGGCGGTGCAGGAGTGTGCAGGACGCCACCACCGGGCCCTCGCACCGCCAATACTCGCCGCCAACTGCCCGCCAGATTATGACTTAAAACTGGTCTAGCAGGCGTGCTGCATGGCGGTCCCGTGGGGGTGCCTCTTTTAAAGGCGGCGGTGCCTTTGAAAAAGGCACCGCAATGGGACTGCACTACAAGGTCCACAACAAGGTTCCTCCATGGCATGGACTCGAAAGTCCTTGCCGTGCAGGAACTGGTGTGCATGCACACAGGGGGGGCATATGTTATGCCCCCCTGTGTGTATCCACATGCGGAAGAGGAACAGGGGGCCCTGTAGGCCCCCCTTTGTTACCTCTCTGCCACTGTGTACATGGAGGAGGAACCGCCAAGCATATTGAGGCCTCTGACTGCCGCAAAACCGCCAGATAACGGCGGTTCCCTGGCAGCAGCGGTGGTCACAGGGTAGTCCGACTGCCCAACTCATAATGGGGCGGTCAGACCGCTGGTGCGGCGGTGGCTGGACTGCCACCGCCGCGCCCCAGTGAGTCTGGCGGTACTCGTACCGCCCGACTCGTAATCATGGCTCTAAAAAAACAGCAATAATATGTGACTGTCTGACTATAAATTCCATGTTGTTGAAGTGGGATCTAAATATTATTTTCTTCTGTCCTCAGACCATCCAGCTGTCCCTGCTCTGGAATCCCAGGGTGTGGCGGGCATGCACCAACACCGGCATGAGACAGCTGCACAAATATGCCAATAGAAAATAGAGGCTGAAGCTGTGGCTTAACGCTCGCTAATTGTACTAGAAGAGGAAGAGGCAGCAGCAGTTGCTCCAGAGCTGCTGAGCCGGTTGAACTGCTAATGCCACCACAGAATCGACACCAGAGTAGGCAGCAAAGCCTACAACCACCAACACCATCACAAAGACCAGCCCAACTGCCCACCCCAGTCAGCCTCACAGGTTATCCTACAAATCTGAGACAAATCAGAGAAACCCAGAGTGAGACCCTGGGCAGATTGGATATCTTAAAGGTACTTAAAAAATGTAATTAAGGAGAGGGCCGGGCCTGTGGTGGGCGGTACCAGTTGGGGAAGGGAGTTTAAATAAGATTTGTTTAGGTGTTTTTCAGGAGTAGGATAGTGGGGCTGGCCGGTTGGGGTTGGTGTACTTAAGAACAGTCGGGGAAAGGGTAGATTAGTTTAGATGTTTTAGGGAGTGGGTGGACCAGTTGCGAGTGGTATAGGTGGTAACAACTGGGGAAAAGTTAGTGTGTGTGTTAGGTGTATTTTAGGGTTTTGGGAGAGGGTGGGCCAGGTGTGGGTGGGGTGACGGTGGTTTTTATGTATAATAAATAGGATTATTATAAATGATTGTTTTAAATAGTTTTTTTACCCATGCATTACTGTTTATAATTGCATCTCAGTTAATTAAAACAGAAAGCTCAATTACGTAGTACCCCCCTACCCAAGACTGAGCCCTACGACCTCCAGTCTACTAGTCCAGTCCAACCTTCTGCTATTAGTGTTGGAATACTGAACACAAGCAAACCTCACCACCGTTTGATGACTACACGTTACTTGAACAGCACCTGCTCTCTCATCAGGAATAGTTGCTTGTACTGCCCCACTCTCTGCATTGACCACCAAGTAAAAGGTAGTTACTTTAGAAGTATCCAGAGGGCTCAAATTATACGTAGTTCCAGTGCCAACTCACTCCTCCTTCACATTCTCAGAAGAACGTCTTTTCTTACCTGAGTAGAAAAAGTGTTGTCTGTTACATTGCCCCCACTGACTCAAGAGTACCTTAATGCATTGAGTTTTCCATAGAGTCTTACTGCTAGTGGTGGCCCTAACAGGACAGGTTCTTCTTACTGTGAATGAAGCTGGAGAAGCAACCAAAGGATTCTCATTCTGCGACAGGCAACTTAACTGAAAGAAAACACAGAGTGGAAAATCCAAGACAGAGACCCTCGGAAATCAACATAGTGTACAGAATTAAATTTAAATAGGTAAGCATAAACCCTCAAGTCCCAGGACTCATGAGAAGGTTACTCCAGTAGAATCTGTGGAGCATAGATTGTAGAAAAAAAGGGCACATTAGCTTTCCTACCCGGGTAGGAGGAGTGGCAAATTCACAATTTTTGTTAATCACCTGCTGTAACAGTTGGCATAGCTTTAACCACATCTGCCCCACCAAGTGTGAGGTTTGTTGATGGTGGAAATTACTTATAAGCACAAAAGATCGCACAACTTGGGGAAAGAGGGTTAGGGATTTCATGAATAGTTGGGTAGGGGGAATTAGGGAATCGTGAGAGATAGACATACACAACATTCATCATTTCCATGAGCACGTCACATCTGTTGCGGAAGTAAGATAACAGTTGAGTTAAGAAATGTAAACTGTCCTTCAGCCTCCAGACTCCCATGTTAGCTAATCATTGCCTAGGCTTAACAAATGCAAATACTCAACTAATACTTTTGAATTTCTAAAGTTTGTGTAGTTTAAATTTGGTTTGCATAGGGAATAAACGTTTTTCTAAATATAACTAAGATTTAAACTTTTTTTTTCATTGAATTTCAATGTTTTATAAAAAACATTTTAATAAAAATGTGTTTCAAATCATAGAGTCCAGTGTCGTTGAGTGGAGTGTCGTACAGTACAGTGGAGGAGAGTGTTGTAAAGTCTATTGTAGTAAAGTGGAGTATTGTAGATTGGAATAGAGTGGAGTAGAGTAGAGTGGAGTAGCATTTAGTACAGTGTAGTAAAATGCTGTATAGTGTAGGGTATTGGTGTCTCATATAGTGGATTCAAGTATTGTAGAGTGGAGCAGCAAGTTGGACAGTGGACTGGTGTGTCATACAGCACAGTAGGGTGTTGTAGACTATCATAGAGTGGATTATTGTGTTTTAGAGTGGAGTAGGTAGAAGTACAGTGTTGTAGATTGGAGTATCGTAGAGTACAGTGGAAGAGAGTGTCTTAGAGTAGAGTGCAGTGTCATATAGTGGAATGGCATATCATAGAGAGGAGTGGAGTGGCGTGTCGCCTAGTATCATACACTGTAGTACAGTGGCATAGAGTGCATGGGCATACAGTGGAGTAGAGTGACATAGAGTGCCATAGAGTGGAGTACAGTGTTGTAGAGTGGAGTTACATACAGTGGAGTAGAGTGTTGGACAGTGGAGCAGCGTAGAGCAGAGTATGGTACAGGGGCGTAGAGTGGGATAAAGTGTAGTAGAGTGGAGTTTAGGGGAATAGACTACACTGGAGTGGGGGTAGCATAGAGTGGAGTAAAGTGCCATATAGTGGATTGGCATCTCGTAAACTATTGTGGAGTGGTGTGGAGTACAGTAGTGTGATGTAGCATACAGTCAAGCAAAAGTGTCATAAATTGGAGTGCCGTGTTATACAGTAGAGTGTAGTGCATCTCCTGCAGTATTGGAAAGTGTTGTAGATGAGAACAGAGTTGATATCGGCATACAGTCTATCACAGTTTTGTAGAGTGGAGTGGTGTACAGTATAGTACAGTGTTGCAGAGTGGATTGGCATACAGTGTTATAGAGTACAATGGCATAGAGTAGCATATAGTGGAGTACTGTGTCATAGCGTATACTGGAGTAAAGTGGGGTGCAGTCGCATACAAAGAGTAGCGTACTGTGTCATATAGGGGACTATAGTATCGTAGAGCGGTATAGCGTGGTATAGAGTGGTGTACAGTGGCATATCGTATAGTACAGTTTTGTACAGTGGAGTGTAGGGGTATTGACTGGAGTAAAATGCCAGAGAATGGCATACAGTGTAGTAGAGTGTTGTAGATTGGAGATGCATTGAGTACAGTAGTGTGTCAAACTGGAGTGTGGAGCTGCGTAAAGTTGATTGTTGTACAGCGGCATAGAGTGAGATAAAGTCTCTTATAGTTGAGTAAAGTCAAGTGGAGTGGCATAACAGTGTGGAGTAAAGTATAATAGAGTGTATTGGCGTGTCGTAGAGAGGAGTGGCATGAAGGGGAGTCTAATGGCATAATGTAGGAAGTAAACTGTTATAAATTGGAGTGGGGTATCGTATAGTTCAGTGGTGTGCTATGTCGTAGAGTTTAGAAAAGTGTCGTATAGTGGAATAGAGTGTTGTACAATTGACTGTACGGGCATTGAGAGGAGTGTAGAGTTGGACAGTGGAGATTATGGAGATAGAGTAGAGTAAATTGTCTTAGAGTGCCATGAAGTGTGGTAGACTTTTATAGAGTGAAGTTATAGAGAGTGAAGGAGAGTGTCATAAAGTGGAGCGACGTAGAGTTGAGTGGCGTACACTGAAGTGGCGTAGAGTGGATTACTGTACAGTGGTATAGCATACAGTGGAGTGTCGTACATTGAAGTGCATAGCATAGAGTTGAGTAAACTTGTATAAATTGGAGCTGTGTCACATAGAGTACAGTGAAATGCTCTGTCATACAGTATTGAAAGCTGTCGTGGAGTAGGGTGTTGTGCAATAGTGTGTACAGGCTTAGAGTCCAGTACAAATTTGGACGGTGGAGTGTACAGAGATACAGTGGAGTTGAGACTAGTAGTCTAGACTGTAGTGGAGTTTTTTATAGAATGGGGTTATATAGAGTGGAGGAGAGTATACTGGAGTGGTGTAGAGTGGAGTAGCATACAGTGGAGTGGAATACAATGGAATAGTGTACACTGGAGTGTCGTCAAGTGGTTTGACGTCCAATGGAATAGGTTGAAGTGGCGTAGAGTGGAGTGGGGGTTAAATGGAATACCATACAGTAGAGTGGCGAAGATTGAAGTTGCGTACAGTGTATTAGCGTAGAGTGGAGTGGGGTACAGTGGAATAGTGTAGAGTGGAGTACAGTGGAGTTGCATAGATTGGAATAGCATAGAGTAGAATAGCGTACATTGGGTTGGTGTACAGTGGAGCGGGGTAGAGTGGAATATCATACAATGGAGTGGCATAGAGTGGAGTGGAAACCAATGGACTCATGTAGAATGGAGTGGCGTACAGTGAAGTAGCGTACACTGGAGTGACATAGAGTGTATAGCGTATAGTGGAGTGGCATACAGTGGAATAGTATAAAGTGGAGTGGTGTAGAGTGGAATAGCGTATAGAGGAGTCATGCACAGTGCAGTGGTGTACAATGCAATGGCGTACAGTGGAGTGGTGTACACTGAAGTAGGGTATGGTGTAATAGCATACAGTGGAGTGGCATCCAATGGAATAGCTTAGAATGGAGTGGCGTAGAGTGGAGTTGCATACAGTGCATTAGAGTGTTGGACAGTGGAGCAGCGTAGAGCAGAGTATGGTACAGTGGCGTAGAGTGAATTAATGTGTAGTAGAGTGGAGTTTATTGGAATGGACTACACTGGAGTGGGGTAGCATAGAGTGGATTAAAGTGCCATATAGTGGAGTGGCCTCTCATAAACTATAGTGGAGTGGTGTGGAGTTCAGTAGAGTGATGTAGCATACAGTCAAGCAAAAGTTTCATAAATTGGAGTGCCGTGTTATACAGTAGAGTGTAGTACATCTCCTGCAGTATTGGAAAGTGTTGTAGATGACAGTAGAGTAGAGTGGCATACAGCCTATCACAGTTTTGTAGAGTGGAGTGGTGTTCAGTATAGTACAGTGTTACAGAGTGGATTGGCATACAGTGTTATAGAGTACAGTGGCATAGAGCAGCATAGAGTGGAGTACTGTGTCATAGCGTACAGTGGAGTAAAGTGGGGTGCAGTGGCATACAAAGAGTAGCGTACAGTGTCATATAGTGGCCTCTAGTATCATAGAGCGGTATAGAGTGGTGCACAGTAGCATATCGTATAGTACAGTTTTGTACAGTGGAGTGTAGGGGTATTGACTGGAGTAAAGTGCCGGAGAGTGGCATACAGTGTAGTAGAGTGTTGTAGAGTGGAGATGCATTGAGTACAGTAGTGTGTCAAACTGGAGTGTGGGGCTGCGTAAAGTTGATTGTTGTACAGTGGCATAGAGTGAGCTTAAGTCTCTTATAGTTGAGTAGAGTCAAGTGGAGTAGCATAACAGTGTGGAGTAAAGTATAATAGAGTGTATTGGCGTGTCGTAGAGAGGAGTGGCATGAAGGGGAGTCTAATGGCACAGTGTAGGAAGTAAACTGTTATAAATTGGAGTGGGGTCTCATACAGTTCAGTGGTGTGCTATGTCGTATAGTTTAGAAAAGTGTCGTATAGTGGAATAGAGTGTTGTACAATGGACTGTATGGGCATTGAGAGGAGTATAGAGTTGTACAGTGGAGTTTATGGAGATAGAGTAGAGTAAATTGTCTTAGAGTGCCATGAAGTGTGGTAGACTTTTATAGAGTGAAGTTATAGAGAGTGAAGGAGAGTGTCATAAAGTGGAGCGACGTAGAGTTGAGTGGCGTACACTGAAGTGGCGTAGAGTGGATTACTGTACAGTGGAATAGCATACAGTGGAGTGTCGTACATTGAAGTGGCATAGCATAGAGTTGAGTAAACTTGTATAAATTGGAGCTGTGTCACATAGAGTAGAGTGGAATGCTCTGTCATACAGTATTGGAAGCTAACGTGGAGTGGAGTAGGGTGTTGTGCAATAGAGTGTACAGGCTTAGAGTCCAGTACAAATTTGGACGGTGGAGTGTACAGAGATACAGTGGAGTTGAGACTAGTAGTCTAGACTGTAGTGGAGTTTTGTAGAATGGGGTTATATAGAGTGGAGGAGAGTATACTGGAGTGGTGTCGAGTGGAGTAGCATACAGTGGAGTGGCATACAGTGGAGTGGCAAACAATGGAATAGTGTACACTGGAGTGTCGTCAAGTGGTTTGACGTCCAATGGAATAGGTTGAAGTGGCGTAGAGTGGAGTGGGGGTAAAATGGAATACCATACAGTAGAGTGGCGAAGATTGAAGTTGCGTACAGAGTAATAGCGTAGAGTGGAGTGGCGTACAGTGGAATAGGGTAGAGTGGAGTACAGTGGAGTCGCATAGATTGGAATAGCATAGAGTAGAATAGCGTACATTGGGTTGGTGTACAGTGGAGCGGGGTAGAGTGGAATATCATACAATGGAGTGGCATAGAGTGGAGTGGAAACCAATGGACTCATGTAGAATGGAGTGGCGTACAGTGAAGTAGCATACACTGGAGTGACAGAGTGTATAACGTATAGTGGAGTGGCATACAGTGGAAAAGTATAAAGTGGAGTGGTGTAGAGTGGAATAGCGTATAGAGGAGTCATGCACAGTGCAGTGGTGTACAATGCAATGGCGTACAGTGGAGTGGTGTACACTGAAGTAGGGTATGGTGTAATAGCATACAGTGGAGTGGCATCCAATGGAATAGCTTAGAATGGAGAGGCGTAGAGTGGAGTTGCATACAGTGCAGTAGAGTGTTGGACAGTGGAGTAGCGTAGAGCAGAGTATGGTACAGTGGCGTAGCGTGAATTAAAGTGTAGTAGAGTGGAGTTTATTGGAATGGACTACACTGGAATGGGGTAGCATAGAGTGGATTAAAGTGCCATATAGTGGAGTGGCCTCTCATAAACTATAGTGGAGTGGTGTGGAGTTCAGTACAGTGATGTAGCATACAGTCAAGCAAATGTTTCATAAATTGGAGTGCCGTGTTATACAGTAGAGTGTAGTACATCTCCTGCAGTATTGGAAAGTGTTGTAGATGACAGTAGAGTAGAGTGGCATACAGCCTATCACAGTTTTGTAGAGTGGAGTGGTGTTCAGTATAGTACAGTGTTACAGAGTGGATTGGCATACAGTGTTATAGAGTACAATGGCATAGAGCAGCATAGAGTGGAGTACTGTGTCATAGCGTAGAGTAGAGTAAAGTGGGGTGCAGTGGCATACAAAGAGTAGCGTACAGTGTCATATAGTGGCCTCTAGTATCATAGAGCGGTATAGAGTGGTGCACAGTAGCATATCGTATAGTACAGTTTTGTACAGTGGAGTGTAGGGGTATTGACTGGAGTAAAGTGCGGGAGAGTGGCATACAGTGTAGTAGAGTGTTGTAGAGTGGAGATGCATTGAGTACAGTAGTGTGTCAAACTGGAGTGTGGGGCTGCGTAAAGTTGATTGTTGTACAGTGGCATAGAGTGAGCTTAAGTCTCTTATAGTTGAGTAGAGTCAAGTGGAGTAGCATAACATAGTGTGGAGTAAAGTATAATAGAGTGTATTGGCGTGTCGTAGAGAGGAGTGGCATGAAGGGGAGTCTAATGGCATAGTGTAGGAAGTAAACTGTTATAAATTGGAGTGGGGTCTCATACAGTTCAGTGGTGTGCTATGTCGTATAGTTTAAAAAAGTGTCGTATAGTGGAATAGAGTGTTGTACAATGGACTGTATGGGCATTGAGAGGAGTATAGAGTTGTATAGTGGAGTTTATGGAGATAGAGTAGAGTAAATTGTCTTATAGTGCCATGAAGTGTGGTAGACTTTTATAGAGTGAAGTTATATAGAGTGGAGGAGAGTGTCATAAAGTGGAGCGACGTTCAGTGGAGTGGGGTGCACTGAAGTGGCGCAGAGTGGATTACTGTACAGTGGAATAGCATACAGTGGAGTGTCTTACATTGAAGTGGCATAGCATAGAGTTGAGTAAACTTGTATAAGTTGGACTGGTGTCACATAGAGTAGAGTGGAATGCTGTGTCATACAGTATTGGAAGCTGTCGTAGAGTGGAGTGGGGTGTTGTGCAATAGAGTGTACAGGCTTAGAGTCCAGTACAAATTTGGACGGTGGAGTGTACAGAGATACAGCGGAGTTGAAACTAGTATAGTGGCATAGACTGTAGTGGAGTTTTGTAGAGTGGGGGAGAGTATACTGGAGTGGTGTGGAGTGGAGTAGCATACAGTTGAGTGGTATACAATGGAATAGTGTACACTGGAGTGTCGTCAAGTGGAACGATGTCCAATGGAATAGAGTGAAGTGAGGTAGAGTGGAGTGGAGTGGGGTAAATTGAAATACCATACAGTAGAGTGGCGAAGATTGAAGTTGCGTACAGTGTAATAGCGTAGAGTGGAGTGGCGTACAGTAGTGTAGGGTAGAGTGGAGTACAGTGGAGTCGCATAGATTGGAATAGCATGGAGTAGAATAGCCTACAGTGGGTTGGTGTACAGTGGAGTGGGGTAGAGTGAAATATCATACAATGGAGTGGCATAGAGTACAGTGGAAACCAATGGACTAGTGTACAATGGAGTGTCGTACAGCGAAGTGTTGTACACTGGAGTGACATATAGTGGAATAGCGTATAGTGGAGTGGCATACAGTGGAATAGTATAAAGTGGAGTGGTGTAGAGCGTATAGAGGAGTAGTGCACATTGCAGTGGTGTACAGTGCAATGGCGTACAGTTGAGTGGTGTACACTGAAGTGGGGTATGGTGTAATAGCATACAGTGGAGTGGCATCCAATGGAATAGCGTAGAATGGATTGGCGTAGAGTGGAGTGGTGTACAGTGGAGTAGTGTACAGTGTAATGGCGTGCAGTGAAATAGCATACAGTGGAGTGTTCTAAATTGGATTGGCATATAGTGGAATAGTGTACAGTGGAATGGTGTACAGTGGAGTGGCGTAGAGTGGCGTAGAGTGGAATAGCATACAATGGAGTGGCAAACAGTGGAGTGGTGTAGACTGTAGCGGCGTACATTTCAGTGGGGTAGATTGTAACAGCATACAGTGGAGTGGCATAGAGTGGAGTGGTGTCCAAAGGAATACCGTAGAATGGAATGCCATAGAGTGGAGTGGCAAAAACTGGAGTGGTGTTCAATGGAATAGCGTGCACTGTAGAGGCATACAGTGGAGTGGCATATAGTAGAATAGCAAAGACCGGAGTGGTGTACAATGGAATGGTGTAGAGTGAAATATCATATAGTGGAGTGGCATGCAGTGGAGTGGCATACACTGATGTGGCGTAGAGTGGAGTTGCGTACAGTGTAATAGTGTAGAGAGGACTGGCGTAGAGTGGAGTATTTGTACAGTGGAGTGGCTAAGAGTGTAATAGCGTTTAGTGGAGTAGAGTACAGTGGTGTGGCGTTCAGTGCAGTGGTGTAGACTGGAATGGCATACAGGGGTAGAATGTAATAGCATACAGTGGATTGGGGTACATTGGAATGTCGTCCAATGGAATAATAGCGTAGAATGAAGTGGCGTACAGTGGAGTGCCATACACTGGAGTGGCATAGAGAGAAGTAGCGTAGAGTGGAGTGGCATACAGTGGAATAGGGTAGCGTGGATTGGCGTAGAGTGGAATAGCGTATAGTAGAGTGGTGTAGACTGGAGTGGAGTAGAGTGGAAGTGCAAACAGTGTAAGAATGTAGAGTGGAGTAGCCTACAGTGGAATTGCATACAATGGCATAGCGTAGAGTGGAGTGCGTAGAGTAGAGTCTCGTACAGTGGAGTGGGGTACAGTGAAATAGCATATAGTGGAGTGGTGTACAGTGGAATTGCATTGAGTATAGAATGGAGTGGTGTGCACTGGATTGGCGTATACCGGAATACCGTTGAGTGGAATGGTGTATAGTGTAGTGGCGTACAGTGGAGTGGCGTACAGATGTATGTGAAATTTTGCAGCAATGTAGATTATGGTGTGCAGAATAACACAAAACAGCAAATTGCGCTGCCTTGTGCTTCTCCAGATTTACCAATCAACGCAGGGCTTTGCATGGCGGCCTTTAATTGCTTTGTAAATCTGACTTAAGTATTGTGTTGCCCATGCAACACCATGTATGATGCAAGGGTACCGCAATAAAGCAATACAGCTAGGGCTAAGTTATATTTTTGCCACTGTATATTGTTTTAACTTTGCGGTATACTGTGGTACATGGCGATGCCAAGCCAGAGTATAATTGCCAGTTTTAAGAAAATGAAAAGGCAGCCATATTGTGTTTACTCCACTTTAGCTGTGTTCTGTGGTAGGGCTTTAGGTGTAGGTTAGTAGTAGGTTTTACTGTAGTACCCTACCTATTACCACTTTAATAAAGTGGTAATAAGTGGGGAAATGTATTTATATTTTTTACATATTTTTAAATAAGTTTATTGAGTACTGCGCTAGTACCTAGTAAGTACTGTATTTTTTAGGAAATGATTCATTTTGTAAGTTTTTTTTTAACTTGTGTGATATTTGCACTGTATTTTTTAGGTATTTCCACAGTACTCTGTACACTTTTTTTTACATAATTAAATATGGTAAAAAATTTGTAAAATATAGTGTGTTACAGTATTTTTTCAATTTTTTAAGCGTTTTACTTTTTTATTTTTTTATTTCAATACCGCAGTACTTCCAAGGTAGTATTGCGGTACTCTGTAAGATTGTTCTTAGATATATAGAAACTTATAATTATTTTTCCCTACCTATTACCACTGTACTAAAGTGGTAACAGGTAGGTAAATAATATAAGACCTAATATAAAACCTAGTACTTACCGTTATCTATGGCCCTAAACCAGAACACTGGCAAAGTGGCCTTAAAACAACATGGCTGCTTGAAGCCTTTGTGAAGGCAGTCATTATCCAATCAGGTAATGACTTGTCATCACCATGTACTGCTGTAGTTTTGCAAAAATTCACAAATTCCGCAAACGTACTGCAGTCACAGATATCACTAAGTTTAAATGCCTTATAACTTAAAAAATACTTACTCTACTTGCCTGCAGTACCCAAAATTTTTTGTCTGTGTACCATAATGTATAATCCTGCCAAATGTCATGTAAATCCTTTCATGTATACATTTTTGCGCTACATTAAAAACAACAGTGTATGGAAAATGCATTAGTGGAAAAATGCGTTTTGGGACCCATTTTTATCTTTGCATCACCCGCTTAACGATTCACCACAAAAATTGACATCATCACAAAATGTAGAAAATGCTATAAGCCTGGACATTTTTGCAGTGATTCGTCAAACGGGTGGAAAGTTTTTAGGGAGCAAAAATACTAGGAATGCCTATCTTTGGGTATCCTTAATTTAACTACAGAGTGGCAATCAGGAATAATGTGACTTCTTTCTTTTTATCTATTTTATTTGTTATGTATTTATTTATCAGTTTACATAATCATGTGACCATAAATGTGTTTTTTAGTTGTTCATGTAGCAATTCTGAAACTTTACATATGCACTCTAGTTTATTTTTTGGGCTTCCTTGCTACTTTTAGTAATATTGTTCTATATATGAAGTCCAAAGTAAATGACAGCCAATGATTGTTGTTGTTGTTGTTGGTGTTATAAAAGTGAGATTATTAATTGTTTTCCTAGTTGCCAATTATCCTCCATATAATACTTTGTATAGCTCACTGCTAGGTCACTTTTCCATTGTGTTACACAAGACAGCATAAGGAACATGTTTTTTGTTTGGCTTGTTGGGCACAGTTTTATTTTGTGAGCCAGAGAGCATGCAAAGAAAATGTATGTAGATAAGATTTATTCTATTTGTTATGTTTTAGTTATTGGTTACCATTAGCACTTGACCATAAATGGGTCTCTCAGTTGTTCATGTAGTAAATATGAAACTTTACATATGCAGTCTAGTTTAGTATTGTGCTACTTAGATATCACAAAGTTGTTTTGCCTTGTAGCTCAACAACCACTAAACCAATGTAGTTGCCATGTGAAAAAAAGCCATCTACATAGTATACAGTACATTCCTGTGAAATGTCATCAAAATCCGCGCTTCCATTTTGGTGCTACGTCCGAAGCAAAAAGTCCACGTTAAATGCATTGATTTTTTTTTTTTTTTTGTCCTCATCAGCCCAGGTCCACAAAAGGTATAAGAAACGAAACTCCGGGGTCTCCCTGGAAATAGCACCATCCGGAGCCCTTTTGTAATCAGACCTAAGATGGGTCACTCTATACCTTGCTTCTTGTACTCCGACCATAGGAAGCCTTACAATCGACCAGACCCTCTCTAAGGCCTCCACCGGGGTAATCAAGCAAAGTGGTATAAAGGCCTAATCATAGGACTATAATTATATATTTACATTTACAAAAGGGTTATCCAATTCTCAAAGGGGAGCCAGAACTCATTACGCTTAAGCTTTGAAGCTCTGTCCATCTTAACCGTATATTTTATAGAAGCTAACCATTCTTCTTTATTCGGGGGGCATAGCTTTAATCCAATACTTACAAATTTCTCTGCGGGCAAGCAATATTAAGTAAAAAATTAATTTTTTTGTATTTTGTGATAGAGTTTCATAATTAACCGGAAGCCCAAAAAAGACAAGGGATATGCTTACCTGGAGTGGTTCTCCAAGTATTAAAGATACCGTATTACTCACATCCCGCCAAAAATCTCAGAGTACCAGGCATTCCAAGAACATATGTTCATCATTGCTTTTTCCTTCCCCACACTTGGGACACCTCGGCGTGACACCTTTCGCAAATTTTGCCAGCTTATATGGCGTCCAATAGACCCTGTGGAGACAAAAGAGGTGGTTCCGCCTTAAATTTGCGGCACGTACTGTGGAGTATAGCATGTTACAAGATACTTGCCATAAGTCTGTAGACTGCTCTCCCGGCAAGCTCTTATCCCACAGTGTTGCTGGCAGGTTAAAGTCTCCATCCGAACTCTCCACTAGGCTCCAGTACCATCTTGCCACCTCTTTTCCACGGGATCCTTCAGATTTTATTAAAGATTCTAGTACGTTAGATTGTCCTGCGCCTAGCCCATCCGTGAGGCTCCAACTTTTAATTTGAAGATATTTAAATTTCAACAATTGCCCATCCGCTATCTCCTGGGCCTCCTCCCAGGAAATCAGTACTCCATCAACCACCAGTTGACCACAAGTTTTTATCCCCGCTTCTTTCAAAGGACGAGCCAGGCAGTCTTTTGACCAATCCGGAGAGCCCGGGAATCCCAAACAGGGGCCAGTCCACTGTAGTAGTTTATATTAGAGTCTCTCCTGATTTTATACCAAGTTATTGCAAAACTTTGCAAAGTCTTAAGCCTCACTTTTTTAAAATAGCGTGGATCTCCATATTTGTGTATGAACTCCTGCTCGCCCCCTTGTACATCCGATAACATGGCTTTGAACATTCTCCCAATATCAGAGCTATCTGGCTTGCTTAATAGACATTTTCCTCCTTTTAATAAAAACACCCAAGCATAATAAGACAGATCCGGGAGTCGTAGCCCCCCTTTATCATATTGCCGTCTAAGCTTTTTCCAGGCAATTCTCGTACCTTTCGACGCCCAGATGAAGCTCGTTACCTTGGATTGGGATTTTTTAAGCCAAATTTCCTTAAAGGCCATTGGAATATTTTGAAACAAAAAAGAAAACTTAGGAAGGATTGCCATTTTTACAAGGTTAACTCTACTGTAAATTGTTAGAGATAGGTGGGACCAGCTAAGTAAGAGTTTCCCTACTGCCTTATTGACCTTTTGGAAATTGATTTCGGGAATTTGTTCTATTTTCTGCACGATTTGGATTCCTAGTTACCTCATTTCTTCCTTTACACAGCTCAATTGCGAGTTAATATTCCACTTCATTACAACAGTTTTGTTTTCATTGATCTCGTAACCAGAGAGCCGCCCAAACCGTGCTGCCAGGTCGTATACTGTTGGTAGTGTTGTGTTAAGATCTGAGGTATACACTACTAGATCATCTGCATAGAGCTCTACTTTTTTCTCTCATTCCCAAAATGTAAAAGGATGTATGCTCTTGTGACACCTTATCTTTTTGGCTAGTGGCTCAATATACAGATTAAAAAGTAGGGGGGACAACGGGCACCCCTGCCTGGTCCCCCTATAGGTGTTAAAACTATTAGAAATGTTTCCATTCACCAAAACCCTGGCAGTAGGATTCTTATATAAAAGAGCTATTGCCCTGCAAAAGTTTTCCCCCAAATTAGAAAGCTCTAGAATTTCCTGCAGATAAGACCAATTGACCCGGTAGAATGCCTTCGTCGCATCTACAGTGATAACTGCCAATGGTATTTTGAAAGTGGTTGCTATGTCAGCAGCACCAATTAAGTTGTAGGTTAGTTCTTTAATGCCCCTACCTTGCACAAAGCCCTTCTGATCCTCATGTAGCAACACGTCCAGTACTCCACTCAGCCTATCTGCTAATAACTTCGTAAAGATCTTATAGTCTGAATTAAGCAGCGAGATAGGCCTGTAAGAGTCGCAGCAGTTAGGTGGTTTATCTACCTTGAGGATCAGAGTGACAATGGCGTCATTCCAAGATTGAGGGATCTCCTTACCCCCTTCAAAAATCTCAGTAAACAATATAACCATTACCGGGACCAAAACTTTCTCCAGTTTTTTATATACCTCTACCGGGATACCATCTGGTCCGGCTGCCTTATTTGCTTTCCCGGCTTTAATAACATTTCTAATTTCAGAATATAGAATTGACCTATTCATTTCTTCCCTTTGGGGTTCAGACAGCTTGTGGGGAACTTCTTGACCCAACCACTTTATCACTTCCTCTCCCTGCGTAACTACATTTTCGGAGTATACTTCCCTGAAATGATTGATCAGAGCCTCTTCTATACCTTCCCTTGACCTGGCTAGGCCCTCTGACCCCTCCAACTATAATTCTTTTATGAAGTTTTTTGCTTGATCGTTTTTTATCTTCCAGACAAGTAACTTGCCACAACCTTCTCCGTAGTTAAAATGGGCCAGTCTGCTCACTAGCCATCTCTCCTGCACTCTACCTTCCAAAACGCCTGCTAACTCCACTTTAAGGGCCTCAATAGCAGCAGCCCCGGACTCCTGTACTATTTCTTTGTCCTGTATCTTTTGTTCTAACCGCTTGATCTGATCTTCAATGGTAGCTATTTCTCCCCTCCGTTGCTTGTTTTTATAGGACTGGATAGATGTTACCCTCCCTCTTAAAAAGGCCTTGTAAGCATCCCATACTGTACCTATTGGGGCACTATCTAAGTTCTGTTCAAAGAACCATTGAGATTCCACCCCCAGTTCTTCCATCATCGCCTCATCAGCCAGTATTGTACGATCAAAGGTCCATCTCCTTTGGCGCAGCGTATTTTGGGGTGCCAAAAGTAGAGAGATGACCGAGTGATCCGACAAATGGGAACCAACCTGACTAGCATCCCTAACCTGGCCCTTTATAACTTGGTCAATCAAAAAAAAATCTATTCTCGATTGGTGACCATATTTTTTATTGTTAATCGTAAAGCTTTTTACAGACCCCTGCCTTTCCCGCCAGATGTCACACCAACCTAGATTCTTTATTGAATTTATAATTAGAGAGCGTGATTTATTATGGGTAGTCGCTCTACTTTTAGTGGAGCGATCTAGCCTGTCATCTAGCACCACATTAAAATCACCTGCCATTATAATAGGGTCCGGGAAGTCCAGCAGTTCCAAGAGTAAATTACTAAACGGGGTAGGATTGTCTAAATTTGGGCTGTAATAGCCTACCAACGTGTAGCTCTGGTTATAACAACTCATTTTAGCTATTACCCATCTGCCTAACTTATCAACTCTGCTATCTTCAATAATTAACTGAGGATTGGATTTTACAAGAATCGCCACTCCTCTTACAGTGAGTTGATGATCCGTGCATATTACTCTCTGAAGCCATCTTCTAGACTTAAAAATCTCCATTGTTTCCTTACTCGTTAAGTGAGTCTCTTAGAGGAATATAATTTGGGCAGGGGCATCCCTTATATATTGCAAGATTTTTTCCCTTCTTTGCCTCACCCTAAGGCCATTAACGTTCCAAGATAATAACTCTATCTTGGCCTTCCTACTAGTACTCATTTTTGATTCATAGCTTTCACCCATCCCTTGCAACCGGAGTTCCTGGACATTGGAAGAGGACAAATATTTTTTTGTATTTTTTCCCTTTGCTCCCCCACCCGTGCCTTCACCTGTGCCCTCCCCTTCACCTCTCTTGGAAAACCCTCCTCTTTCTCCTTCATAGCCTAAGCCTAGCCTAAGCCTTAAGGGGACTTCCCAAGGTTAAAGAGCTCTTCCTAAAAAATATACAAAACCCAGTGAAAGAAGTGATTTTCTTAATCAGGACTATGTGCAAAATACAACAAAATAGGACAAAAAGGACATAAAGAAGATATCAGCGTGTAGGTAGGGGGATAAAGACTATAAAGAAAGTAGTCAAAAAAGAACCGAAACACCGAGAAAAACCATCCCCAGCTTCCTACTTCACACTAGTGTCAGATAGAGATCTAAGGAATTCTTCGGCTTCGTCTACTCTCCGAAAGGTCTGCATTTTATTGTTATGCATCACCCTCAAACTAGCAGGGAATCTTAACTGTGCCGTCGCACCCCATTTTCTGAAAGGTTCAATCAGGTTACCAAACTCCCATTGCTTATTAGCTGTAATTTGGGAGACATCCGATCTAATATCAAAGTTAATTCCATCTACTGATAAATGTTTCTGTTTTAAGGCTCTTGATAATATTTCTTCCTTTATTTTATACGTAAGAAAATTAACCAGGATTCTCCTGGGTTTTGGTTTCTTTGGGTTTAACCTGAAGGGGTCTCTGTGAACCCTCTGCATGTCTTTAACCAGGTCTTCTTCAGAACATTCCATATGCACTGCCAGTTTAATCAGCTGTGCCACAAAGGTCTTGATATCCTCTCCCTCTGACCCTTCCGGGATTTTTAGAATACAGAGATTGTTTCTTCTCTGATTATTCTCCATTGATTCCAACTTTTCCTTCAATATGGCCTCATTCCCTTTTAAAACCATGATCTCCTTTGAATTGGCCTCAGACTGGGGGAAAACATGGCGGCCGGTTGAAACGCGGTCGCGGAGGCTCACGAGGGGAGAGAGTTGAGCGAGTGATTTTGGGATGACCAAGTGGATTTCTAGGGGAAGCAACGTGTAGGATGTGGAATTGGGAGCTTTTTTGTTAAGGACATGGCTGTTCTGGCTCCCTTAACGCTGGTTTGAGCGCTGCCTGGAGATTGTATACGCGAAGGTGAGGAGTTCTGGGCTGAGATTGAAGGTTTACCTGGAGCCCTCCGGCGGGCTGCGGTGGGTGTTTTCCGTTGTTCCGTTGCTCGTGCGAGGCCCCTGGGGGGGCAAGCGATCCCGTGGAGGTTTTGGGACTGCCCGACCGGGTCTCCTGCTGGGCTCGTGCAGCTCGAGAGCTCAGCAGGGGCCGGAGGGCCGTGGCTCGGCACTCCATTCGGAGCGGCTTGGCCGGGTTCGGCAGAGGCAGCACAAGCACGGGGGTCGCGGGTGTCCCGCGCTCCAGTAAATCAGACAGTCGGCCAGCGCTGGAGGAGCAGAGGTCGCTGAAGACGGCGGAGCTGGTGGAGCCTCCCAAAGCTGGGGGGACTGCTAGCTGCACGGCACAGGAGGTAGGGCAGACATTTTTGGGGGTAAAAACGACAAAAACTGGAAAAACTGTTGAGGGGAGAAACGCCGGGGGTGTCTTGGAAGGGAAACTGTGTAACCTTAATATCGACAGGAAAGAGGCTCTTCTCCCTGAAAAGCAGGAAAGCACCTCTTTGAGCACACAAGCTAGTGGTGACTCAAGGGTGGCAGAGCTAGGTGAGCCAGGGGAGAAAGTTGCGCTGCCTGGGGGTTACAATTTAAGAAGTTCGGAGGCTAGGAAAAACGTAAAGAGCACGCTGAATAGAACCCATAAGAGTATTTGCAGGTTAGAGCCTACCCTTTCTCTTAAAGCTGATGAAGGAGAGTGGGTGACCCCGAAAAAGAGATGGTCAAGAGGGAAAAAAAGGGACTTACAGGTATCTAACCTAAAAATTACCCCCTCATTAAGAACATTCTTTAAAGTGGTACCTAAGACTTTGGAATTAAAAAACCCTACTTTGGTTTCGGTAATTTCAAGGGAAAAGGGGGATGGAAACCGAGACATTTTAAGCCCTAACAAATATCAGGTTTTGGCAGAATCTTTTGAGGCCAAAAAACTGCCCCTCCCAGTACCCCCAGAAAAACAAAAAGCAGTGCAGGAAGAGGCAGGAGCGTTTTCCCCTTCTGGTAATATGGATTTGGATGTTTCCCACCCAGAAATAATAAGTAGTACAGCCCCCCCGGAATTTCAGGAATGTGCAGGGGGGGAGCATCCTACGAAAGATGTATGCCATATCCAGATGCAATATAAGCCCCAAGAACAGTCACAATCCCAGTCAGTTTCGGATCTCATTCAGTTACTAACAATTGAGGTTAGGAATAGATTCGAAACTTCCGAAACTAATCAAAAAGAGATCAGAGCTTCTTGTGACAATCTGGAGAAAAAACTGGATGACATCGCAGCTAGGACATCGCAGTTGGAAAGTTCAGTAAGAGATTTAACAGTTAAATGCATTGATGTCCAAATCTTTTTTGAGCACCCTCTTTTTTCTTTAGACCCCTTTACCAAATGGCACAAACCTTTAATCCTCTGCCAATTTATGGGGACAATAGGTGTGCAAAGTTTTGCAGAGATTTGTCAAATGTGTGCAAAGTAACTAAGGAGCAAAAATCCAAGGAATTCCTATCTCTGGTAACCCGAACTATAAAATTACATGTTTGTATATATTACCCAGTGGCAGTCACCACTGGGTAGTTATAGTTAGGATTGTGTTTTTGTAGGAAATGCCTTTTTTGTCTTGCTAATAAGTTTGGCAGAATTTGACGATTCTCCTCGAAAGTCTTTTTAAAAATGCTACTTGTTAACTAGTTTGCATATGAAAAGTTTCTGGGTGATCTGTCAAGCGGGGGCAGAGACAAAAGGGGTGGTCCCAAAACACATTTTCACATTCATTTTTCCATAGGAAATTTAAACACAGCTGCAGCCCAAATTGCGGAACAGATTTACACCAAATTTGGCAGATAGCTAGATCTAGATACAGAAAGAGTGCCTTTTGTGATTTGGTGTAAATCCGTTCTGTAGTTTTTGAGCACTTAATGCAAAAAAAACTTTGCATATTTCATGCCTCGGAAAATCCGCGGAGCTGACACATCTCCTGCTGAGATCTGATTGGCTACCACCACATCAACCAGGAAGTGTTGGCAACCATCTTAGGACTCAGTACGGTGTCCAAAAAGAATGCAAAAAATACATAGGGGCAGGGATATCCTGACCCCCTAGGCCTGGTGATGGGGTCAAAAACTTGTACATTTTGCTGTGAATTAACTGAGAACCCACTGCAAAATGTAATAAAAAACAAGCATGGGCTCCCGGGGAGGGTAACACATTTTTTTGAGGGGGGTGAGGGGGGCTGCGTGGCCCCCCTCTTCAAGCTTCTGAGAGGCCCCTGGGACCCATTCCCTGAGGCTAAGGCAAAAAATAAGGATTGGGGGTCATGCGGCCCCCCCTCCCCGATCCTAAACAGGCCCCGGGGACCCTATATCAGGGGCCAAGTAATAGAGTGAAGGGAGGGGGCACGCAGCCTCCCTTCCTGAGCCTAATAAGGCCCCAGGGTCACAATCCCCAGGGGCCAAAAGGATAATTAAAGGGGAGGCGGCCCTCCCTCTCAAAGCCTGAAAGAAGCCCTGGGGACCCCATTCCCTGGGTTTATGTCACTTTTTAAAAGGGAGGGGAGCCACATGTCCCCCCTCTTGGAGCCTTTAAAGGGCTCGGGACCCCATCTCCTGAAGCCGGCTCACTTACTGTGTCTTGGGGAGCCCCAGGAGAGAGTAGTTTCCTTGCTCGCACAAGCACGGGTAGAAAACATGTTTGCTCCCGTCTGGTGGGAGCATTTTTAAATCACGCCAAACGGGAGCAAACACATACATCTGCTCTCAGCCTGCAGGAGGTTTTGAAAATGCTCCTGCGGGCTAGGAGCAGATTTTTGTTCTGTTTCCCTGCCAGCACTGATGTGTGCAAAGAACAGCTACTCCCTCCGGGTGGGAGCAATGCCAGCTCCCGCACCATATGTGGAACCAGCTTGGGTCGTGGGAGCCATGGGGCTCCCCCACGGCACCCAATGTGGTCCTTGGTGGGCACCCCGGGTGGGCACTAGGGGCACAACCTATTATTAATGGAGGTAAATAGGCTCAGGGAGAGGGGCCACATGGCCCCTATCCCCTTTTAAAATACGGACTGCCCTGGGGGATGGGGTCCCCGGGCCTGAAAAGGCTCAATGAGGGGGGGGCAATGGACACCTCCCCTTTTTTTAATTGTATTTGGCCCTTACACTCACTTGTTGATGTCATCAGTGATGTCACTGACCATGTCATGAGTGTTGTACAATGTGAGGTCATAAGCAGTGCATTGCTGGATGTAAGTTACAATTAGCTCAGGTAAGTATAAGTGCTGAACTATAACGTTCTTGTAACCTTTGTTTTTTCAGTAAATTACTACGTTTTAAAAAAATTCTATTTTCTACCTATAACGTCCCTGTAACCTTTGCTTTTCCCTTTTTTTCAGTGAATTTCTAAGGTTTTTCAAATTCTAATTCCTAACTTTATCGTCCCTGTAACCTCTGTTTTTAAGTGAATTTTTATGGTTTTTTAAAGCGTCTGTAGAGTGGTGGAGAAAGGGGGTGGTACCTCTGACCAGCTTTCAGGAATCCCGCTGTTAAGACTTACTGGAGGTAACAAAAGAGCTTCTTGGCCCCAAGATCCTTTAGCAGCCAAGGGGACTTTATCCCCCAAGCAGTAGTGTGCCAGGAGGTGCCTTTGCTGAGTGGAGGAGAAAGGGGCGTGACTTCCAAAGTCCTTACAGCAATCGTGCTCTGTGGGTCTTACTGGAGGTAACAGGAGGGGTAGTTGGCCCCCAAGAACCTTCTGGAACCACGGCGACTACATCCCCCAACCAGCAGTGTGCCAGGAGGCGTGTTTGCACAGTGGTGGAGAAAGGAGGCTTTGCCTCCGGTAACCGCTCAGCAATCCCGCTTTGTGGGACTTACTGGAGGTAACAAGAGGGGTAATGTGCCCCCCAGGACCCTCTGGAGCCAAGGGGACTTCATCCACCACCCAGCAGTGTGCCAGGAGGCGCGTTTTATAGTGGTGGAGAAAGGGGGTGTTGCCTCTGAAGTCCACTCAGCAATCCCGCTGTGTGGGACTTACTGGAGGTAAAAGGAGGGCTTTTTGGCCCCCAAGAACCCTCTGGAGCCAAGGGGACTTCATCCCCCAACCAGCAGTGCACCAGGTGGCACATTTGCAAAGTGGTGGAGAAAGGGGGCGTGGCATCAAAAGACCTCTCAGCAATCCAGCTGTGTGGGACTCATTGGAGGTAACAGGAGGGCTTGTTGGCCCCCAAGGACCCTCTGGAGCCAAGGGGACTTGATCCCCCAACTGTTATATTTCATATAGGTACCCCGATATAGGTCTAGGTATCATCATAACCCTTCACCTACATTCTCTCCTATACTACATACATAACGGATTTGTAGAACTGACCTTTTACCCAGTTACAATACTACACATAAGTACGTACGGTTTTTCCCTGGACACTGGCCTCATAAATTATGCATGAGGATTCTTAGTTTCTTGGAATCACAGCAGGACCATCATCCCCTGCATAATAACTGTGTATAAAGTTCATTCCCGACGTCATCCTAAGTCCGACACTGGCACAGCAAGGTAGAACCCCTGGGGACACCTTAGGGTAAATAAACACCACATCTTGCTGAGGTAGGGAGAGGAGATCACGACTTCCATGCCTACACACTGACACAAGACGCTGAGATTCCTGCATGCAGATACTCCAGCTCGCAGTGGTCTGACATCCCTTGCGGGGTGTTCAGCTCGAGACCAGAACGGGGTCCCGCAGTCTCACATCAGGTAATGGGGTTGGCTTTTTCCTAGAGGGATTCTTGGCTTTACACCTACTCACATGCTAGGTACCCTTAGGTACATCTAGTTAGGGTGCATCGTAGGAGTATGCATTTTATTGCCATGTATTTTATATACTTGCCTATATTTATGATTTTAGCAAAATGGTAGAAACCTACCATCTGTTTACTTTCTTAGTGCTGCTACTCATTTATATATGCTACTGTCTACTGGTGATTTCAGTGCACTTATTTTATGCTAGAATAACGACTGTTCAATAAATACTTATTGAAAACGTCCCAACCGTTTCTTCTGTGTATCTCTCTGAGAACAAGTGAGCACGAGTGACTGAGCGAAAAGTAAGCTACTGTTTCCACAGTCCTGAGGGATCAGGGTTGTCATGTTCGATAGTTGCCAAGAACTATTCTCTCCTTGGTAAGAGGAGGTTATAGTGACATTGCGAGCTAGCTGGTACACAGGCCAACATACCTGGTGGGGGTGTCTGGAATCAGTCTGTACACCAGTCCCGCAGTGTATGTTGTCTAAACGCGCAGATCCTATATAGGTCTTATAGGAACTACTCGACACAACCAGCAGCACACCAGGAGGCTTGTTTGCAGAGTGGTGGAGAAAGGGCGCGTGGCCTCCAAAGACCTCTCAGCAATCCCGCAGTGTGGGACTTACTAGAGGTAATAGGAGGGCTTTTTGGCCCCCAAGAACCCTCAGGAGTCAATGGGACTTCATCCCCCAACCAGCAGTGGGCCAGGCGGCACATTTGCAGAGTGGTGGAGAAAGGGGGCGTGGCATCAAAAGACTTCTCAACAATCCAGCTGTGTGGGACTTATTGGAGGTAACAGGAGGGATTGTTGGCCCCCAAGGACCCCCTGGAGCCAAGGAGACTTCATCCCCCAAAATCCAGCACGCTAAGAGGTGCTTTTGCAGAATGGTGGAGAAAGGGGGATGGCCTCCAAAGACCTCTCAGCAATCCCGCTGTGTGGGACTTACTGGAGGTAACAGGAGGGCTTGTTGGCCCCCAAGGAACCTCTGGAGCCAAGGGGACTTCATCCCCCAACCAGCAGCGCACCAGGAGGCGCATTTGCAGAGTGGCAGAGGAAGGGGGCAGGACCTCCTGCGTATTGCCGGGCATTTAAAAAAATAATTTTTTTTTAGGGAAGAGGGAAAGTGTAGCCCGATTTCGGCCCCAGGGACCCCCTTCCCTGGGGCCAGGCATTTTTGGAAGCGGGGAGGGGCAGCATGCCCCCCTGCCCAGGCTAATTTCAGCCCCAGGGACCCCATCCACCAGGGACTGGCCTTTCTTTTTTTCTTTGATAAATGAAGGGAGGGGGGCCATGCGGTCCCCCTCCCGGGACCAACATCCCCCTGGGCCTGCCCCCCTGATTTTGGCCCCGGGGACACCATCCCCTGGGGCCCGGCCTCTGTTGTGGGTGCCCTAGTGCCACCCACAGCACCAACTTGCCACTGGTGGGGCTGCGGGGAGCCTTAAGGCCCCCACGCTCCCTGCCTGCCGGCATTGCTGTTGGACTGAGGGAGCTGCTGAACATGCCGCTCCCTCTATCCAAAATCAATTCTGCTCCGCTTTCGACAAGCGAGTGCATTTTTAATGCTCTTGCTTGCTAAAAGCAGAGCAGCGTTTGCTATGGCTTGGCGGGAGTGGTAAAAACCTTCTGCCAAGCCATAGCAAACTGCAATGTCCTGGGGTGGGCACCCCGGGCCATTGCAGGAGCCGGCCCAGGGGGTTGGCGGTCCCCAGGGACATGTATGGCTCCAGGAGAGGGCCCGTGTGCCCCCGTCCTTCCTTGATTAAGGGCCGGCCCAAGAGAGGTGGTTGTCCCAGGGGCCAAGTACGGCCTGGGAGGGGAGCCACACGTTCCCCCTCCCATTTCTTAAAGAACACTTTGGCCCCGGGGAGGTGGTTTTCCCCGGGGCCCAGGAGGGGGCTGTTAGGCCACCCATATCAGAAATTAAAAACCCCAGGGCGGTGGTGGTCCCCGGGGCAGGGGGTGTCCCCGAGGCCACCCCATTACATTAGCCTCAGGGAGGTGGCATTCCCCGTCGCTGCGGTGGTGCCATGCATGCCCCCGCATGTTTATTATTGTTTTCTTCGGGGAGGTGGCGGTCCCCAGGGCAAGGGGGGTGCCGCATGAGCACCCTGCATATTTTTAAAACATGCCTCAGGATTTGGGCTTCTTTTAAAAGGTGCAGGGGAGCCCGCAAGCCTTTTTTATTTTATTTTGCGAATTCACTGCAAAATTAAAAAAATTAAATGCTTTTAACCCCTGGCGAGATCCCTATGGGAAACCCTGACCATATCAGGGAGGTCAGGGAATTTCTTCCCTGCCCCCTTTTTTGTGGGGCTGGGCTTAAAGCCGAGTCCCAAGATGGCTGCCAATACTTCCTGGTTGAAGTGTTGGCAGCCAATCAAATTTCGAAAAGTAAGCTACTGTTTCCACAGTCCTGAGGGATCAGGGTTGTCATGTTCGATAGTTGCCAAGAGCTATTCTCTCCTTGGTAAGAGGAGGTTATAGTGGCATTGCGAGCTAGCTGGTACACAGGCCAACATACCCGGTGGTGGTGTCTGGAATCAGTCTGGACACCAGTCCCGCAGTGTATGTTGTCTAAACGCGCAGATCCTATATAGGTCTTATAGGAACTACACGACATGGCGCCGCCAATGTTGGTATTGGCACTTATTTAACAGGCAAATCTGAGTAGTTCAGTCGTGCTATTCTCAGAGACCCCTACTCACATTTTCCCCAGAGACGTCTGGAGTGGGAGGGAAGAAATCCGCTGCAGCTGAGTAGGAAAATTCCTATGTATTTGCTGTTGGTTTAATCAAGCTTGAAGGACACAGTGTTCCTAATTGTGCATAACACCTTATCTCAGTTCCCTTGAAACGCTCTCCTTTCTAAAAATAATGACTGAACAGAGAGACATAGATGAAGGAAATGCACTAAACTTCTCAGCCGAAGAAGACGATGCAGATGCAATATACATTGCAGATAATGTTAGAAATGCCATCACCCTAAAACTAGTATCATAAGGTGTTACAATTAGGGGTGGGCAAGTGACTTTCGTGATTGAGGCACACGAATCATATAGAACAGAGATATTCTATTCATGGATTAAATTCCAGCAAGCAAATGCACAAACCAAAACATTTCACTACTATGTAGAAGATGATATACCAAATGAGTATAGTCCATATGAGGACATTGAAATTCCACTCACTTACGAAGAACACCCCTACTGGTTTAAAGGCGCTCTCCCCCATACAAGAAATAGAGTAAGACTTGGTCCGCTTGGAAGAGACGGAGCAACATGGCCAGTTTTAGCGGCATACACACCACATCCTGACATTGACACAATGCCAGGAGGAGACTTACTTGTACAGCATAAAGAATTCATAAGACTTTACAGAAACATGACACAGTTTGTGTTGAGAACAATCACACTTCAGCCCACACCGGCTACACAACCAGGACCAGTCCAAACTCCTACAACAAAAATTACACCACAGACACTGCACGCAGTGATGGGTAAAATGCCCACAAAACGTGAACAAATGCCCTTCTGGATAGCACAAAAAATTACACAACTGGAGGCGGTGTTTCCACACACTGGTCCTAAGGAAAAGTATAGAATACTTACTATTTGCTTGCCAATGGGGATAACTCCCTCTATATAGGATTGTACCTCCTGGGGCACAGTCTTCGCTGCAATATATACCAGGACTCATGGTATCCCTTCTTTAGCGGTAATACCAGATGTATGAAGACAAATACAGAACGAGTATGGAGCAGAGCCTGCTCTAAACTTGGGGATGAAGTTGTTAAATAACTTTGCCCAGGTATCTGCGATAATATTGGTGAATATTAAAGGGGAAGCAGCATCAGTGCACTCCATTACAACAGGAGACAGAACTACCTAAAATAATTGAAGCTGCTTATGCAGAGATAGGTAGAGACAGTCTGGGAGCTAGACCTGTAAAACCCCAACTAATGGAGAGTTCAGATAAAGAACTGGCAAAGCAAACACCAATTTCTTCAAAGAAGAAATGGGACAATAATAAACAACAAAAGAACAGATCTCACTCCAGGGGAAGGTCTCCTCAGCAGGAGCCCCCAGAGAGGAAATATAATCTTAGGAATAGAGATAACATTAAAAAACCTGACAGGTATCAGGATACTGATACTCGTTCCTCCTGTTCCTTTCAGGGTTCATCAAAAGACTCAGAGAGGGAAGGACGGTCAGAACAAAGGCAAGAAGAGGGTATAAAGTCCAGAGACAAGCAACGCACTTAATACTACGCTTCAAAGAAAGAAGAAAAACCTAAAGCAAAACCTCAATTTAAAAAGAAGAAGGTAGCAGGTCTCAAAGTTAGACATGCCCAGAATTCTGAGGACTCAGCTACTGAACGGGGAATGGGCTCTGACGATGCTAGATAGCGCGGCAGAGGTAACAATAGCTCGCCGGAACCTGATGGAATTTCTGGTGACAGCGGAGCTGAGTGAACATATCACGGTGGAAACACCTGATACTAGGGTGAGTGTCCCACACAAGTTACATGAAATAACACTCCAAATGGAGGGGGACAAGCCGAGACAAGTTACGGGTCTCTTTTGAGAGAACCTGACTTCGGGCTATGACATCCTATTAGCGGAAAAAGATTGGCCGCCTACTATTGTTATGGAATGCCCAAAGGGGGAAACTGTAATTTTTACAACTTTCTCCGACCTAGTCCCCGCACAGCTAAGACATACATACGCGCAGGAGTGGGCGGTAGCCCTTGCTCCAGCTTTATACTGCAACCACGTAGGGTGGGATGAAGAGTCACCCCACCACATTATTCCAATAAAAACAAACCCAACTCCACAAAGACAGTAGCCATAAAACAGGAAGCTAAAAAATAGGTCAGGGAGATCTTGGATCAACTTGAATACCAAGGTGTAATTGAACCATGCACCTCATCAATGAATAATCCTTTGTTTCCCGTAATGAAACCCGACAATTCATATTGTCTAGTTTTAGACTATAGACACCTGAACCCATGTACAAAGACACAGAGCCGCATTAATGAATAACATGGTGAGGAAAAAATACAAAACAACATTAGATATCTCAAATGGATTTTTCTGCCAAAACATAGCGCCTGAAAGCAGATATTTGACAGCCTTCTCAGCGCTAGGGTCCCAGCGCCAATTTTGTTGACTCCCCCAAGGGTATAAGAATAGCCCGGGGTTATTCTCAAGGAGGGTAACAGAGTTACTACAGAATTTGGATGAAGAAGCATTATCCTATGTATATGATATTTATCTGACAGATGATGACTTAGAGGAACACTTGACCAGGGTGAGCACCATAATTTTGGGTTTTGCCGCTGAGGGCTAGAAATTTAATTTAAAAAAATCGAAAATAGCCCACCTCAATGTCTTATTTTTGGGATATGAGCTTTCAAGTGAAGGCAAAAGCCTGGCAGCCCACTTTTTAGAAAAGTGCGCACTGCTACAACCTCCAAAATCATTAAAAAAGTTACAGTCCATACTGGGATTTTTAATTTTGGCAGAACATACATTTTGGATTACGCAGAGAGAGTAAAACCTTTCTACGACCTAATAAGACCTGACTTTTCAGTTAGACAATGGACACAGGATCACACGAATATTCTTTGTTCCCTACAAGCTGATATGATATCATCAATTCATTTACAGACACGCGTAAACGTACACAACCTGGTGATCCGCGTAGTCGCAGGTCAATCTGGGTACACTTACTTAACCTTTAATGAAGGTGAAACAGTACCAATTGCATATAAATCGCATTTGTACACTAACGCTGAAATGCGTTTTGCTACTACAGAAAAAATTCTGACAGCAGTACATACTGCTGTTGTGTGAGAAAGAGCACTAGCTCAAGGGAAACGAATAATTGTTGTGACCCCGGTACCGGCCTTGGAGGCTGCCACAAAGGCAAGCGTCCCAAATGAAAAAGCATTACATCCAAGATGGATACACTGCAACAGTTGTAGAATGTAGATATGACCCTAGTCTAAAAACACAAGCATTCCTGCAATATGAACAAGAATATCCGCTACCAAATGAAATAATGCCTCTAGATTGATATGAATAAATTATTTATACTGACGGATCTGCTCAACCGGCCATAGGGAGTAAGCAACAATACAGTGCAGCATGCGCTGTTGTAAAAGGTAGGATGCAGGATGGCAAGTTCCGTCCAAGCTGTACAAAAATGCAGTCTCTCGGAGACTGTATGACTCAGTTGGCAGATTTAAAAGCACTGCTACTGGCACTGATAAATACGGATCCCGAATTCCCCACACTGATAGTGTGTGATTCCTTTTACTGTGTCCAGTCATACAACGAATACCTCCACTATTGGGGACAAAATGGGTTCAGAGATTCAAAAGGTGGCACAATCAAACATAGGAAACTATGGGAACAGGTAGCAGAGTTAAAGAACTACCAAGGGCTCACGTGATACATACACTGAGTCATCAACGTGATGGCGTTCACGTTGAAGGGAATTCATTGGCTGATGAAGCCACAAAGGGGGCAGTACGCACTGTGTCCGTAGCTGCAATCACCCGTTCAAAAAAGAGGGTAGACGGTAGCACAATGGTAGCTGTGATTGCTTCGCGCAATAACAGCAAAGCACTACCTAAAGGTTTTCCACTCAAGTAGTCCTACAAGTTAGATGCAAACAACGTTCCATTTGCTCAGATTCCTAGAGTGGGGGATAGAGTAATACCAAACATGGATCGCAGGTTAGGTTTAATCTTGGCTGCACACGAGGGTCTGGGTTCTGCGCACGCAGGAGTTACAGCGACACTTTCTTTACTGAAACAACGCTATTGGTGGCCAGGGTTAACAAAGCAGACCAAAGACTTCGTCTTAAGTGCGATATCTGTCAACAGATAAAAGGGTCCACCGTAGCTCGCCCAGCGCAGACACCATTGTTAATATCAGACAGACCGCTCACATGCATTTACCTGGACCACTGCGGCCCCTTACAATCTGACGGGGCTTACAAGTATATCATGGTGGCAGTGGATTCCTGTTCAAGATTCTTATAGGTATGGCCTCAGCGCTCGGCTGACGCCCGAACTGTTATAAAAGATGTGTAAGTCTTCATAGGGGCATACGCAGTTGGCACATTACATTCTGACCGTGGCCCCGCGTTGAGCTCTAGGGCTTACAAGGAAGCCATGGGAAGTTTGGGTGTAGCATTGCGGTACTCCTCTCCGTACCATCCCGAGGGAAATTCGGTTGTGGAGAGGAAAAACCGGGACTGAAAGCAATCTTTAACAGCTAGGGTATTAGGCTCGGGTGGTAGTTGGGTCAATCACCTATTTGGGGTCCAGCGGGCCCTTAATAACCAGCCAAGAAGCTCTCTGGGAGGTGCAACTCCTTACGAGTTCTTGTTTGGGACAAGAATGTGGGTACCTGATCTCGATTGTGAAGGCACAGTGGCGGATGAAAAACCGTTTGACATCAATAAACGTTTGGCTGTTTTACAGGATCTGAATGAATCCAGAGCCTCCTTAAGTAACGTCGAGACAAAGAAAAGCGCCACTGGGAAAGTCAAGTCAGCCACGGCAAGACCTGCCTGGATTCCTAAAGTTGGGGATCTGGTCAGAGAAAAGATTGTGGACAAAAAAGAATTCGGGCCATCCTATCGAAAGCCTGTACCTGTCCTGGCCGTTGAAGGATCAAGAACTGGTCTTCTACCGCCTCTTGCTGGAAAAGAAATGAGATTCGTCTCAATCAATCTGATCAAACCACACTATGTGGCCGATACTAAATAGTAGGCCTTGTGGGCTCCTGAGTAGCCGACGTCCTCCTCTCGCTACAATACAGGAAGTTCAAACTGAAAGACTGATAACATTTGAAGAGTCACCTTTACAAAGCAATGGAATCAATAACAGTGTAATGGAACTAGTTCCCCTTGACACAAACTCTCAAAATCAGAGTGAAAGACAAATTTCAATTCAAGTTAATAAAAATGTCTACATCAACATGCCTCAACAAGAGCAATCCACAAGTTCAACAAAACCTGCTGAGCTACCAAAGATAGATCGAACTGCATCTGGCTATTTCATCGACTTCGATACCTTTTCATTGGATCCAAGTGAACCTGAAACGACGCCAGCCCAAATTTCTCGCAAACAACGGATCAAAGACTTTTTAACTTTCTTAAAAAAACTTATTTAGTATCACCTTGGCTAGAACTTTGGATAATCACCGGTATTTTCTTTTTTCTTTTCTGGTTAGGATTAGTAATAACTTTCCACTTGCTCATCAATGGAACTTATCTTCAACAGAGCTCTGCAACATCAAAAGTAAACTTAATTTTAAAACCTCATGTTTCATCTCATCGTGAACAAAGAGACTTGTCCTTCGTGAACATTTCAGCAGTTCCTATACCAGATGGTATAGTGTGGGACAAAGTAAATTATTATATATTTGGACCGACCGAGCTTTTAAAAATTCCACATTTGTTTAAGATTTCATTGAACGATATCATTACCTCCAGTACATTTTCTGATGATTGGGATTTTGAAACTTTTAATAACTTATTGTCTGATTTGGAACAATCTGCCGCATTTTCTAGCACTGAAATGTGAGAGGACACATCAGATTTTGACAAAATGTATTGTTACCAACATTATGGTCATCATTTCCTGCATAAATCTAGCAAACCTAGAAATGTTTTCACATACCACCAGTGGGAACATTGCCTTACACCACCGAAAGGTAGTTCAAAAACATTTGCACAGAAATTCTCATATTTTTCAGGGTTTAACACTACTGACCCAACTTCGTACTATTATAAGGTTGCACCTATATCTGCACAGAAAAATATGTTAACAAACACCAAACAGATTTACTCTGCTTCCTATATCACCCAGCTTTCTGAACAGGGTTTTGACTTATGGATGGACACTGTAGACTTGAAACAATCTGGGGTTCCAGGGACTGGCAAGTCCAGGGAACAGAAGCACTATTAAGAGCATGCCTCATTCCACAGCAGATGATTTTTCTGAATGACACTGTGCAACAGACTTCCTGTTTTGGAATAGCCAAGAATAAGGACTTGAACACACCTCAACTTCCAACACCTTTAAACACCGAGGGGAATTTTACGTCAGAAAGAGGGGCTAAGTTGGATAACATATTGCAATACAACAGTCAGACCCCAATTGGAACGGATGGTTGGTTTGGCCCACTGACACAAACAGATGTCAGGAAAGATTCAGGGGTACCACCGAAGGGTTTAGTATCCATAGACCAGACCCACGTTATGTACAACGAGAATATTCGGGGGTAGTGACATCATACAGTGTTGGGAAGTTGTGCCTTGATTGGCTAAATACCTCAACACTACCCCAGGTGAAGCAACACTTGTCCTTACTTACAGAGGATGTGGACTTACAGGATTTTTTATTAGGTCCCAGAAAACCACGTCAGAAGCGCTTTTTGTATGTTGTCTATAACGAAATTTGGAAAATCTCTCAACAAGAAGTTGCAGAGCGATTAAGAGAAATAGATAGAGTTAAGCTAGAAAAGGCGTTAGCCGTAGTTGACAATGGTATGACTACATTAACATCTAACATCCAGGATATATTCACTGGGCAACATTGTATCTTCTGCTATCGATGTAATAGAACAGGATTTTTCCATATTGCAACACGGACAGTCGCAGTTACGTTCTATTATTTTGTTAAGCTGGACCCTGCAGTCATTGCGCACCGGTTATGTGCCTTGGCTTTTTACTAACATTACGTCATTATTTTCTGCATACAATCTAATGGAAAAACAGATGAAAATGGCACAGAGGGAAGCAAACTATACAATGCTGCGCATTGAGAAACTGGACAGGTTACCCTTTACTGTGGCGGAGTCACCGTCCACAGAGTGGTTAATCCACGGCCATATAACATTACCGGTCGCAACTTTTCAATATTGCCTAGAACAACAACAGGCAGGCAGATATGAGAAGATGGGTAAGGAATTTATCAGGGAATCCTGGGATTTACCATACGGATTTCGATGCAGGAGTGGGGATCTGGAAGTGTTTCTAAGCGGAACTAATTGCGAGAACGCTTTTAGTGGATCTCTCATATGCCAGGATATTATGCTACACAGGGCTTGTAATGAGTCTGTGGCGAACTTGTCTTGTCACTTGAGGGGTACCCCGGCAGCTGTGATTTATCCGGTATTCAGGCTTCTCTCGAATGGGAGTTACTTGATGCTGAATGATCAAGGTTGTTGTGGGATGCTTCCGGGCATCGCATATCTAGTCACCGTGAGCTCCAGGGTTACTTGCTGTATGCAAGTATTGTTTCCACCAACACATACAGTCAAGGAGGCACCGTTATGACCATCGCTAAATGTTTCCTTTATACGGTTTGATACTCTGAGCAGAATGAAAGACATGCTTTTACAACAAACCGTGCCCTTAACCTCCGCCCGGGAGACTTTTGATCTCCAGATCGCAAGGTCCTCGGCTGAGATACAGGCACTTATACGTACAAACTGCCCTTTCCATTACACAGAAATGGTAAGTCGTATCTTTAACATGTCCGATACGACGGGTATTGTACACCTATTTAAGACCATAGGCAGTGCTTAATGTGAGCCGGTGATTTCCGGTTCTGAGCACCGGCACTTAATTGGTTTCCGGTGCTCGGCACCTGCACCTAGTTGTCAACACCACACTTAGGGCAGTCTGACACATGGTGGCGCTGCTCATGTAATTTAGAGATGAGCAGTACAACAGTTGTTTAGAAAAACAATATACATTAAAAAATTGCTAATACCTGCCTCCCCAGCCATTTCTTTAGCTTTGGGGACCTGGAATAATCTGAACTGTCGCATTTACATGTGAGAGAGATGGTTAGTAGTTGTTTTGGCAACAATGACAAGGGCGATGGGTGGTGCAAGCTGCAGTGGCCTCCTGGTCAGAGCCCTGGCACTTAATATTTTACAAATTAACACCTTTCAGACGGTCCTCGGTGTTATACCAAACTTTATACACTCCGTCTTTGGAAGCATTTTTTGAGGGCTTCCGCTGATCCTGTTTCTAATAGCAGGAATCCTGATTGTTACCTTTCTGCTATGCAATGGACGTCCCGGCCACTAAGGAAGTAGCAACAGCTCTCCTGGAGCATAAATACCGTGATCGCATGGTACAACATCTGGGCACACCTCGCCTACGGGAACTGAGCGCCTCTTGGTTCCTGTCATTTCGACCAGTCTGGATGGACTGTGTCCTACCTGTTCTCCGATGCCTGTTCTGCGGAGAAGAATGCGTGTTGGACCTCTGTCTGACACTTCCATCTGCTGCTCTACCGGACGTTGATGCTTTACTGGACCCGATAACGGCCCATGTTCTGCAGTGTCCTCAGCGTATTCCCATGTTGTTGGCAGCATTCTTAGAGCCACCACAGGTAGTTTCTGCTCCTGTTGGTATGGACACCGTCTCCTCCAACACTCAGGCCTTGGATGTGGCACAGGCTGCCCCGGCACCTGCTGCAGGCAGTACGGAAGATCATCTGTGCTCAATTGACATTCTTTGTGAGGTGTTACAGGGATCGTCAGCTGCGTATACAGACAGCAGCAATGTTGTGTCTACCAGCAAGGACACATAAACATTTAGCATGTCGCACGCTGGGAAGATTTGGCTTTTAACTTTTTCGAAATTCCAAATTGAAACCTTTTGACCTGCATGGCTTTCAGATGCTTGTAGTTGTTCGGACTATATAAACAGACACTTTAGAGCCACAACTTGACTGATCTTTTGTAGAACACTTTTTAAAGTTTTTTTTTTTTATTAACGCTTTTTAACTTCTCTTAAAACTGTTTTTATTATTTGTTGCGTACAAACCTCTAGACGCTTTGGTAGTACGCTAGAATTTAGTAATGTTGTCCAGTCGGATGAGGAGTGGGTGTTATATTTCATATAGGTACCCCGATATAGGTCTAGGTATCATCATAAACCTTCACCTACATTCTCTCCTATACTACATACATAACGGATTTGGAGGGCTGACATTTTACCCAGTTACAATACTACACATAAGTGCGTAGGGTTTTTCCCTGGACACTGGCCTCATAAATTATGCATGAGGATTCTTAGTTTCTTGGAATCACAGCAGGACCATCATCCCCTGCATAATAACTGTGTATAAAGTTAATTCCCGACGTCATCCTAAGTCTGACACTGGCACAGCAAGGTAGAACCCCTGGGGACACCTTAGGGTAAATAAACACCACATCTTGCTGAGATAGGGAGAGGAGATCACGACTTCCATGCCTACACACTGACGCAAGACGCTGAGATTCCTGCATGCAGATACTCCAGCTCGCAGTGGTCTGACATCCCTTGCGGGGTGTTCAGCTCGAGACCAGAACGGGGTCCCGCAGTCTCACATCAGGTAATGGGGTTGGCTTTTTCCTAGAGGGATTCTTGGCTTTACACCTACTCACATGCTAGGTACATTTAGGTACATCTAGTTAGGGTGCATCGTAGGAGTATGCATTTTATTGCCATGTATTTTATATACTTGCCTATATTTATGATTTTAGCAAAATGGTAGAAACCTACCATCTGTTTACTTTCTTAGTGCTGCTACTCATTTATATATGCTACTGTCTACTGGTGATTTCAGTGCACTTATTTTATGCTAGAATAACGACTGTTCAATAAATACTTATTGAAAACGTCCCAACCGTTTCTTCTGTGTATCTCTCTGAGAACAAGTGAGCACGAGTGACTGAGCGAAAAGTAAGCTACTGTTTCCACAGTCCTGAGGGATCAGGGTTGTCATGTTCGATAGTTGCCAAGAACTATTCTCTCCTTGGTAAGAGGAGGTTATAGTGACATTGCGAGCTAGCTGGTACACAGGCCAACATACCTGGTGGGGGTGTCTGGAATCAGTCTGTACACCAGTCCCGCAGTGTATGTTGTCTAAACGCGCAGATCCTATATAGGTCTTATAGGAACTACTCGACACAACCAGCAGCACACCAGGAGGCTTGTTTGCAGAGTGGTGGAGAAAGGGCGCGTGGCCTCCAAAGACCTCTCAGCAATCCCGCAGTGTGGGACTTACTAGAGGTAATAGGAGGGCTTTTGGCCCCCAAGAACCCTCAGGAGTCAATGGGACTTCATCCCCCAACCAGCAGTGGGCCAGGCGGCACATTTGCAGAGTGGTGGAGAAAGGGGGCGTGGCATCAAAAGACCTCTCAACAATCCAGCTGTGTGGGACTTATTGGAGGTAACAGGAACGATTGTTGGCCCCCAAGGACCACCTGGAGCCAAGGAGACTTCATCCCCCAAAATGCAGCACGCTAAGAGGTGCTTTTGCAGAGTGGTGGAGAAAGGGGGCATGGCCTCCAAAGATCTCTCAGCAATCCCGCTGTGTGGGACTTACTGGAGGTAACAGGAGGGCTTGTTGGCCCCCAAGGAACCTCTGGAGCCAAGGGGACTTCATCCCCCAACCAGCAGCGCACCAGGAGGCGCGTTTGCAGAGTGGCAGAGAAAGGGAGCAGGACCTCCTGCGTATTGCCGGGCATTTAAAAAAAAAATTTTTTTAGGGAAGGGGGAAAGTGTAGCCCGATTTCGGCCCCAGGGACCCCCTTCCCTGGGGCCCGGCATTTTTGGAAGGGGGGAGGGGCAACATGCCCCCCTGCCCAGGCTAATTTCAGCCCCAGGGACCCCATCCACCAGGGACTGGCCTTTCTTTTTTTCTTTGATAAATGAAGGGAGGGGGACCATGCGGCCCCCCTCCCGGGACCAACATCCCCCTGGGCCTGCCCCCCTGATTTTGGCCCCGGGGACACCATCCCCTGGGGCCCGGCCTCTGTTGTGGGTGCCCTAGTGCCACCCACAGCACCAACTTGCCACTGGTGGGGCTGCGGGGAGCCTTAAGGCCCCCACGCTCCCTGCCTGCCGGCATTGCTGTTGGACTGAGGGAGATGCTGAACATGCAGCTCCCTCTATCCAAAATCAATTCTGCTCCGCTTTCAGCAAGCGAGTGCATTTTTAATGCTCTTGCTTGCTAAAGCAGAGCAGCGTTTGCTATGGCTTGGCGGGAGTGGTAAAAACCTTCTGCCAAGCCATAGCAAACTGCAATGTCCTGGGGTGAGCCGGCCCAGGGGGTTGGCGGTCCCCAGGGACATGTATGGCTCCAGGAGAGGGCCCGTGTGCCCCCGTCCTTCCTTGATTAAGGGCCGGCCCAGGGGAGGTGGTTGTCCCAGGGGCCAAGTACGGCCTGGGAGGGGATCCACGCGTTCCCCCTCCCATTTCTTAAAGAACACTTTGGCCCCGGGGAGGTGGTTTTCCCCGGTGCCCAGGAGGGGGCTGTTAGGCCACCCATATCAGAAATTAAAAACCCCAGGGCGGTGGTGGTCCCCGGGGCAGGGGGTGTCCCCGAGGCCACCCCATTACATTAGCCTCAGGGAGGTGGCATTCCCCGTGGCTGCGGTGGTGCCATGCATGCCCCCGCATGTTTATTATTGTTTTCTTCGGGGAGGTGGCGGTCCCCAGGGCAAGGGGGGTGCCGCATGAGCACCCTGCATATTTTTAAAACATGCCTCAGGATTTGGCCCAGCCGGGGGCTTCTTTTAAAAGGTGCAGGGGAGCCCGCAAGCCTTTTTTATTTTATTTTGCGAATTCACTGCAAAATTAAAAAAATAAAATGCTTTTAACCCCTGGCGAGATCCCTATGGGAAACCCAGACCATATCAGGGAGGTCAGGGAATTTCTACCCTGCCCCCTTTTCTTTATTTTTTCCTTTTTTGTGGGGCTGGGCTTAAAGCCGAGTCCCAAGATGGCTGCCAATACTTCCTGGTTGAAGTGTTGGCAGCCAATCAAATTTCAGAAAGATCTGCGAGTCCACAGCAAGGACTCGTGTCCCCAGATATCTATATTTTTTATACTTAAATATCTTTGAAACTACTGAATGGATTTACACGAAATTATCAAAAGCACACTTTCTGGACCAACATCTAGCTTTCTGCCAAATTTGGTGTAATTCCGTTCAGAAGTTCAGGCTGTAAAGTCGTGTTAAAAAAATGAAAAATCCACATAGACATAACATGGAGAATACTCGATTTGGGACCCCCCTTTTCTCTCGGCCTCCGCTTGACAAATCACTACGAAACTTTCAACACAGCAGCTAAACCAAAAAGGGGAAGTTTTTTGAAAATTTTGTGAAGATTTGTCAAGGGGTGCCAAAGTTATTGGCAAAACAAAAAATGCTTTTTCTATGGAAACTTTGGACATAACTATAACTACCTACTGGCTATTGCTAGTAGGTAATATATATATATTGTTGACAGTGGGGAGGGCAGGACCTCAAGCCTCAGCTCTTGCTGCGGCAGGAAGTTGCCAACATCACCGACAGCGCCCGGAGGCGCCTACTTAGCCCCGCTGGGCTCCAGCTGCGTGGGACCTGAAGCTTGTTGCCGATGGTGGGGCAGGACCTCGAGCCCCAGCTCTCCCTGCAGCAGGAAGCCAACAACGCCTGGAGGCACCTACTTAGCCCCTCTGAGTGGGACGTGAAACTTGTTGCCGGTGGTGGGGGCAGGACCTCAAGCCGCAGCTCTCCCTGCAGCAGGAAGCCGCCAATATCACTGACAGTGCCCGGAGGTGCCTACTTAGCCCCGCTGGGCTCATGCTGTGCGGAACGCGTCCCGGCGCATGCCTGGGCATAGACCGGCCCAAGAGCGGGTCCGTCTGTGCCCGTCCGCGGCCGGACAAGGCTGGGCTGGGCCACCCCTCTTGGTTTCAGCTCCTTATTCCCTTCTAAAGTAGTAGGTATGTTTTAACTCCTCAAGCCTGATTAATTATTTACTGATCATTACTGTTTTTATTCAATGGTAAAAAGGAAAGTCGTGGGAGACAAGGAGGGTTCTCTTAAGAGACATCAAGGTACTACCTGTGACTCTTTTTTGGTGCGTGCCGCAGGGATTCTTGATAATGAAATTACATTGGCGGAACATCACTTATCGTTGGATATGGGGGACATTAATTTACCACTCATAGACTCTGATTTGTGTAACAACCGTGACATTATGCGAAATGAAACCACTCGAAGGGTTGAAACTGATTCTGAGGTCCCATTAATTACCCAGGCCTGGCCCCACCCACTATCATCAACAGCTGGTGGGCCGATGACGAAAAGGAAGAAGTTCAAACATGCTGCCCCAAACCAAGTGATAAGTACTATATCCCCAAAAAATCTTAGATGTACTACAGAATGGGGGGATATGTCCAACATACCTTTTTTTACTAACATATCCAGGACTCTGACTTCCACCTCAGACACTCCATTGCGGTTAAATTTGGACTTGGATAGTATAATAAGCAGATTTGAGTGTGTATTGACAACTATTGGATAGACTTGGTAAATTAGAGAATTCTGTGCGATTACTTCAAAAATCTATCGATAGCATCAGAATAAAGATGGCCTGGAGAGGCCTGCATTATGGAATAATAGCATATCTGGAGGTGAACGGGAGGCTGTTAGACCAAACACACAGATCCAAAATCAGTCTAGCATTGTTGCCCAGCCTACCCTCCCAACTACCGCTTGTAATAGGGGTCATGGTACCAGTGTCGGATTGGCTCTAAATGGAGGTTTGATGGTAGGTAGTTTACCTAAAGTAGGAGAACGTAACAGAAACGGACCTGGGGGCAGGGAGGATGCCCCCCCCCAAAGTGGCAATGATAGATCTAATCCAGGGCAATCTAATCAAGTAGATGGTGGAACACAAGCCACCTCAAATCAGGTGAGACTGGATCTCCCCCCTGAGTGCTGCCCTTTTGTGGCAATTTTAACAAATGTCCCCCGCCTTTCTGATAACAGTAATGAGTCAATGGTTCAATTAAAAAAAGTCTGCTACTGGTTATTATGTAACACTGATTTCACGAATTTTAGTTATCAAGACATTTTATTTGTTAGAAGAGTGGACTGGGTTGGAACCTCTTGCAAACATACCTATGGTGATTGTGTTGTGGTCCATTGTAGATTTCTAGACCTCGCGGAAAAATTGATTAAATGCGGTGGAAAGTTACATTGGCAGGGTGGTGGCCATGGGATTGCCACTGGGATATTTCCTTAGACATCTCATGCATATTCGCGCAATCACACCAGTTAGTGGCCCCTCAGCACAGAATACTCATTGGGGTAAAGAGCCATTTGCAATAGCAACCTGTAATAGGTTCCAACCACTTTCTGATCTTGATAGCTTAGACTGACTCGAGATGGGTAATGCTGAATCTGAGAAGATGCCTTCTTTAGAATCAATAAGTTGCTCACAGAGGGATAGTTCACATAGAGAGAGCACGCCAACTAACCTGCAATTAAGCTCATTTTGCCATCAAGCACAATATAAGCCAGATCTAAATTTAGAAAAAGATAAGGCAGCAGAGGGCTCTTTAATGCAGGGGATCACAAGTGCCGATGAAGAACTTAAAGTGATCTCGTGGAACGTTGCCGGGCTAAGGTCTAAACTGTCTGACTCTAATTGAGGCGAGCTAGTGGACGGGTGTCATATATGCTTGTTCCAGGAAACCTGGGCGACTGAACCAATCCACAGGGTGGGGTACACTACTTTCAGTGTTCAATCCAGACCATCGCCTGCAAGCAGACCCGTTGGTGGGTGACGTATCTGGATCAAGACAAGTGTGTCCTGCAAACTATGCAGCCTGAAAATTGAATCGGCTGACATACTGGGTCTTGATCTAATATCTCTAAAAGGGAAGTTCAAAATAAGGTTAATTAACATATGTAATCGCTTTAGTAATCAGAATAAGGAGTCTACCACAATATCAACGCTATCCAACTTCCTTGCGAATTCAGGAAGGGAGCATTACCTTATATTTGCGGGGGACCTTAATGTTACATATGAACCAGTAGATTTTATACAGGATCTTGTTCAGGAGGAAGAGTTAGCAAGAGGCATAAAAAAGTTGCAGATACCCCCATTTATGAGATGCACAATGGTTGGTCAACAAATATTGTCCTTTACTCTCACTCATGGGGTCCATGCTTGTAACGGGCAGGCGCCTTCTGATCAAGATGCAGACTTCACTTTCAAAAGGGCAATTACATGAAGCAGGATCAATTATATAATGGTTGATCTAGATTTGTGGCCGAAAGTGTATGACATGGCTGTTATAGCCAGACATGAAAGTGATCATAATGCACTGTTCATGGGGTTAGTTGATATTCCCTATTTGATAAATGACATTGGTCCAGTGACTTTGCTCATAGTTACCACAAATAACAACAGGCGGATCAAATGGCCCCATGTAGTTTCAGATAAGAAGTCTCTAGCCGGTATTTTCACCGAGGTAGCCCAAACTTTTCTCATTATGGGAGATTCTGCTCATAATGACCCAAGAATTGTGACTAGTTTCTCCCACCTCCTTACGGTCATAAAGAGTTACTTCTGTAGACAGTGTCAAACCATCTTACATAGGCAGAAAGATGCACCCTGGTACAACGGGAATTGTCGACAAGCTAGAACAGTGCTAATCTCTGCTGTGAAGAAAGGAAATAGTAATGACATAGCAGAGAGAAGAAGAGCCTATAGCAAAACACAGGTTGAGGCAAAGAGAAGTTATTCTGGCATTTACTCTCTAAAGGAGCAATCCATATTCAACCACATGATTGGGAAGATTATTTCTGGAAACTATACACCGGGGAAAGTATGGAGTTGGATAATGAGAATACTAAGGATGAGATGCATTATTTATTTGAGACAGAAGTAGGGGATCCAGTTAATTTTACCTGGGAAGAGACTGTGGCTGCAATTAGTACCTTGCAATCCGGAAAAGCACCAGGGTTAGATAGAATACCTGGAGATCTTTACTGCTCTGAGCCAAATATATGAGGTTTTATACTCCACTCTGCTTTTAATGCCATTGTGCATGGGAGGACATTCTAGGGACTTGGAAGGGTGCTGAAATGATCCCTATATTCAAGAAAGAGGGTCATTCCAACGATAGGCCAATCAGCCTCTCAGACAATGCACAGAAAGTTTTTTGTAAACTGATCATGACTCACCTACACTCTTGGATTGAGGAAAATAATCAACTGTCTCACTTGCAAACAGGCTTCAAGGTATCCACAAGCACTCTGGATCAGGTGTTCCGTTTCCTATTGCTCAGATGGAAGGAAGTTACTATTAGGAAGGGACACCTGTATGTTGTGTTTGTGGATCTCAAATCAACCTTTGACTCCATCAGTCGTACCAAATTATGGGTCGCTTTGAGGGATCTTGGGATGCTTAGAAGCCTGTTACAACTTATAGTTTGCTTGCATCAAGACAACTATGCCCAAGTCAGGTGGAGCACAGACGAGGATCTAACAAAAAACATAAGTGTTTCAAAAGGGGTCCGTCAAGGTTGTGTTTTTGCTCCAACCCTGTTTACTTTATATATGAATGGGCTAATCAATGCATTGTTTGATTGTGGGGGTGATCCCCCTTAGTTAGCAGGTAGATTAATTTCTTCTCTCCTCTTTTCAAACAATATGCTGCTAATCTGGAAAACCCCAATGGGCATGCTGAATGTTTTAAATAGGTTTGCAACAGCCTGCAACGATTTTGGCCTTGAGATCAATTGCTCTAAGACTGGGTTCATGGCTTTTAATCCTCATAAATCTTGTAAAGGGAAGCTGAGGCTGAGCTCGAATATTTTAGATCAGGTCAAGGTCTTTGATTATCTGGGAGTTAGATTAGCCAGTAATCTGGCATGGCCTGCCCATATACAAAAGAGCAGACTTGCAATCCAGCATGTAGAGACTGCAATTGTTAGGAAACTAAATTGATCTTTCTTCTGCCCAATTTCTCCTGCAATTGAAATTCATCGGGCCAGAGGGTTGGGCGCTGCTCTTTATGGTGCTGAGTTGTGGAATCAGACGAAGAGCCTAGAGGTGGTGGAAAATAAATTCATAAGATCACTTTTAAACCTTCCAATAAACATGCCACTATTCCCGGTCCGGTTAGACCTTGGGTTAAAGAGCATCACACACATTGCTGTACTAAAGGTTTTGGTGTTCTGGTTAAGACATTGGACCAGTAGAACTCAGATCCCAGTCAAGGAAGCAGTAGCTGAATTACAAATCCTCGACAAATGGGCCAGGCGAGTGGAATGGTTTAGGGAGGTTAAGCAGTGGTTGTTCAAAATGGGGATGGGGGTGTTGTGGGAGGATTCAAAAACTATGTTGAAAGAAGTGTTACCCCTTTTAAAAAAAAGATTTTCAAATTACACTCAGGTATTATGTTTCAATGCTGTAGCACCCGGCACTCTAACTGATAGGTTTTTAGATTTTAAAAATTGCTTTCAGTTTAAAATTTTTATGGATGAAATCAAACCCCCACATGTGCACTTTATTTACAATTTAGGTTTGGGATTTTGCCTTTGAAAGTCATTAAAAGTAAATGAAAGAATGCTACTGTAACCCCATTGTATCCCGTGTGTAGTCTTAACCCCAAATCTTTAGAACACTTCATGTTTATTTGCCCATGGTATGTACATATTAAAAAAAGGTGGACAATCCTGGCATGTCGACTTTTGTCATTTACACGACCAGCAGAAGCTCTACGTGTGTTTAGATCTGACACTACCAAATGGCTAGTGTTTACATTAACAAGATGTTTGCTATATACTGGCGGGTCAGGATTCAGATGTTATCAACTTACACGTAGAATGGCTGTGATTTGAGTGTTCTCCAGGCCTGGGCGTCGTTCGCAGAGTTTTGCTGCGCAGAACTCCGCGAAGTTACAAAAAACTCCGCGAAGTTCCGCGAGTGGCGGAGTGCAGTGCGAACTGCAGTTTGTGCTGGTATTCCTGCCGCTCGGGTAGTAACTTGCGTGCGGGGAAAAAACTCCGCTGCACTTCGCAAAGCGGAATTTTCGAGCTCTGCGGAGTGCAGCAAACTCCGCAAACGGAGCGAAGTTCACCACCCAGGCTTAGTGTTCTCTGGAGTGGTTTTTCTTCTAAATCAGAAATGATGATGGAAACTGACCTTAATTAAATTGGATGATCTAGTTCGATGGCCACGAGCCAATTTGCCCTGGGATCAAAAGAGGTTATTTTTATACATACTTCAGTATTGACAAGTATGATATGTTCTATCTTTTTTAAATTATATAATCATAATGTTTTTACGATGTCTATTTATATATTACTTGCAATGTTTTATGGGAGTTGTGTTTTTATGTGAATGATCATTAATTGATTGAATAAAGTTACTACTACTACTACTACATATATGGATACATATATATATAAAATAAATTAGTTGTGTCTATTTTTTTGTTGTGTAATCTATTAGTCAGGAAAATATAGTTCATCCTCAGCGGGAGGATGACCACTTGCCTCAATTGCTGTCATCATCCACAGTTGTGTCTTGAGGAGCACTATAACCTTTTGCCATTAAGTGTTTGTTTATTTTAATCATTGTCAATCTCTCCATGTTTTGAGGCAAGAGAGCTCTAAAGCCACACTGGCAACTGGTCATAATAGATATTTTGTTGCCAGTCTGCTTAGTCCTGACCGGTATTCTTTCTTCAGACAAGAAAATGGGGTCACTGTGCCTGACAGAAAAAGGAGAAAGAGAGTCTAGGTACTGGACAGAGTGAAGGGGACAGTCAACAAGACTGTTTCTTGTTGCCCTCACACATCCCTAGGGTTGTCATGCTTCATCATCGGGGGGGTGCTCCTCATTGGGCCGGCGCGGCAAAGCCTTACAGGTCCCCCGAAGGGTCACTGTGGTGGAGATCTTTTGGTTTCTGTCGCTGTTTGATGAGTGCGAGGGATGTCCTAGTGTGGTGGTGTAAAGTGTGTGTGATAGAGTGAGTTAAAACTGACTAGGAGATATCACCTCAGCCTTTAATGTATGGATTTCCCTGTCAGATTAAAAAACCTGATAGGTTGGTGCTACTAGAGGGGTTGCAATGTGCCCTCGTAGCTTAGTGTGTTTTCCTTAGTGAAATCAAACATGGGTCAATATGTTTCACGCCCCAATTGATCAAAAGGTTCTGTGGTGCTTCTTCAGGACCTAAAACAAGGGTGAGTTGCCTACCCAACACTTTGTTTATTAGTAAGTAGCCCCCCTTAAAGAGGGTGGTACCTACTTGTATTTTGATTCAAATGGTCGTCCGACCTAGAGAGAGATAAGAAAGACAGGGCAAACAACAAACACAACAGTGTTACAATGTTTCTGGCATAAGAACATTTTATTGACCAGAAGATCCCATGTCGTGGACCACTGTGTTCGCCTGGAACTATAAAAGTTACCAGACGTGAAGACACATACAAATACATAAAAACAAAGAAAAAATCAATAGGTAATCAATCATGTGCCAATCTTTTATAGCGCTTTTCATCATCATATAAGATAAAACTTGTGCTTGCCTCTATTTTATTAATGTTATTGCAGAAAGAGATATCATAAACAAAATGGAAATACTTCATGCCACCGTGAGCTATAATCAAATTTTAATTGTATCAAACAAGTATACAGTTCCTTCAGACAGAGGAAGATAGAGAGAATAAATGACTGGTCGGTCCAATATCCACATGATAGGATGGGGGCCCGCTCCTTTTGGAACTGGGGCCCTCACACACCCAATTGGGTGTCATACTTCATCATTGGGCTTGCTCCTCATCGGGCCGGTGCTGCAGTGCCTGACAGGCACCCGTAAACAGGCTCTTTTTCGGAGATCTTTTGTTCCAAAGCCGTAATGTGAAGTGAGGGTGTAGGGCCGTGAGGTGTAGATGAATGTGTTGATGTGCAAAGTGTATGGGGTAGTGCGGTAAAATAGACTAAGTAGTACTCTCAAGTCAATTTTAATAAATGAGTCTGCTTGTCTAGTTTAAAAATGAAAATGGCGAACCTCTGAGATAATGTTCTCTGGTTGCCATAGGAAAAGGTCAACATGTTTCTTGCCTGATATGTCACACAAAGTGATCAAACAGCAATTCGTAAGGACCAAAAATTGATTTTTGTCATCTACACAGTGGTTGGAATCCTAATTAGTAGTGGGGTTAAACCAATCACTAGTAGAACCTACATGTTGTGTACCTTCTTAGGAATACTGACCCAAGTAGGGTCTGCGTCGGTGGCAGAGAGAGGGTAGTCGCTCAGTTGTATCATCACACAGATGCTAAATTAGCGTTCCCTCTGCCATTATTGAGGAGGCCTGAGAGACTGAGGCTAAATATGTTGCTCTTTCTCTGATGTGGGCAGGGCCTAATATCGGCTGCCAGACCGATCGGCATAGGTCTGTAAGGCAACAAGATACTTACAGTTTTGGATGTGCATGTAGATGCCTGCACCTACCCTCCTCCTCTGCTCTCCCTAATAATGGTGGAGCAGGCGGTGTAAGCTGTATTAGTAGCGGTGTCGTTCACCGGCATCTAGCTGGTCTTCCAGGCTGTTCTTTCTTCCCATGTCAACAGGTCAATGGGTCTTGATCCAGGTACACCTCTGTTGAGCCTTCCACATTTTCTTGGACCATCTTCTGAATTGTCATTGGTGCTGCCACTTGCTATTCCTGTGTTGCCTGTGCCTCTGCAATTGACTTAAGTCTTTCCATTGGAAACCAAACTATTGCATGGGTTGGCAGTGAGCTTTGAGCTGTTGTTGCTGTAGGGTAATTAGGAAGCAATGATGTTGTTTGGTGTTTCAGAGAATACGAGCCAACAGCACTGCCCTCTCTGGATGTTGAATGCTGCACTTCAGTTATATGCTGGCCTCAAATTTGCAGTCATTCTTCTTCTAGACCATTCACTTTACTGACAATCCAGGACTTGGAAACGAAAAAATCCACATGTGTTAGACGAATAAAAGTCGGCAGCTCTTTTTTGTGCTGTGGATCCAGTATCGTGGCACAGATGCACTCTTGGGGAAACTCTTTTTGCAGCTTTGATTAATGTTTAAGCGAAGGGTTAAACCATTGGTAAATGTTTGTTCCAGATTTTGCAAATGATCCGGAAGCGGATGAAATAATTGGATCGCTTAGCTCATGGTACTCTCCTCATGCTGACTTCCTGTGTCATTATCTTGAAAGGAAGAAGCATTTGTAGCAGGCTCCCACTCCACCCCGCATTTTTCCACCTCCATGGTAATGGCTTTGGCAGCTGCATACCCTCTCCTTTGAATTACATAATCGTTGATAGAAGCTGCTAAATAACAGGTGTTGCAGCATGAGTAGATTAAGTTCCAGGTTATTGTAACCTCATATAAGGTAGGCCTGGGCGGAGCTTGTGAAGTTTCACTCTGTGAAATTCCGCGAAGTTACATAACAACTCCGCCAAATTCCGTGGAATTCCGTGACCAGGCAGAGTATTGCTTAAAAAGAAAAAGATAACCGAGGTCTTCATTACATACCTTAATTATGGTAAACCCAGATTCTCAGCACAGTCTCTGATGAAGAGAGGACAAGAAACAATGTTTCCTTTTATTCTGTTAATCGACCATGGCTTTGAGAGATCCGGGCTCTTGTCATGCCGAGGTCCCTGTAGTACACGGTCGACATAAAAGCTGCAAACAAAGGAAAGGCACCTTTATTTTAGACTGCTCTGGAAGCTTTTTGTTTTGTTTAAGGAGCGTGCCGTGTTAGGAGTATAAGCCAGTCCTAACAAAAGCCATGTCCACATAATGATGCCCTGCCAGGTTATTGTAGTGAATGTCGTGGCTCCTTTGACAACTTTCAGGAAAGCTTTTATTGCCCAAAAAGTTCAAAGGGAACATTTCTTAATCTGCCTGAATATTACACTTGAAAAAAAAGTAGTTTGTTTAATTCCCACCAAGGCATTCCTTTTCAGAGCAGCAATAGTCAGTCCCTCCTGTTTTCCCCTGAATCACACGTCCCTGTTTCGGCCATGCCTGGAAAACAATACATCATACATTGTCCAAAACTACTCGTGCAGGGAGGTGTGTTCAACATGAACTGCAGTGGCACAGGTGTTAGTAGCGAGCACGTAGTTCACTGAGCTATCTTGATGACTTGTACAATGGTTTACATTGCAAGCTAGATACCATAAATGTACACAGAAAACACATAATTTACTGAATCCGTAATGTTACCTATTGCTCAAAATACAAACATAACATACCACTTACGCTTCGATTGAGCAAAATCCGAATCCGATTCTCTGAAACTAAAAGGCAGGCTTGCACTACCCTTCAGCAAGTACCAACCAGGGGAATTGCCTCGTAACTAAGCATCTCTGAATGAAAGGTACACATTAAACCGCCCCAATGGCCCGTACTGTAATTGCCAGAGTCCTCATGCACATTGCCAAATATATGCTGCAATTACTGCATAGATTTAAATGGTGTTCATAAAGAGCTTCTTTTATATAGCATTCACCTAAAATGGTTCTGCCATTTTAATGTTATGCAAATTAACTGAGGCTTAAGATGGCACTGCTGGGATTTGAACCTATGAACTGCTCGTCACACAGCTAGCTTGAGCAAGTTCTCAAATTGCTGATCTACGGGATTTGCCGGCAAAGAAACTCCTGTGTACTTACCATTATAATACAATAGCCGGTTGTGACTGAGTTCTACAGAGCAGCAACCCTTCGACATTAAAAAATGGATTCCCTTATAGGGACACAGGCAGGGGAAAGAAAAACAGGAGTGAGGCATCATGGGGAAAGGAATCAAACTCGGAAATGTGAGTGGGCGCGCAACAGGCACTGGCATGGGATGGGGCATGGTGAATGGGGCACAGGGAGAGCAATGCGATGACTATTAGCTGACAGAACAAGGAGCACAGAAAATATGCCGGCAGAAAAGAAAGAAGCAATCTGTTAACACACCACAGCCACAAGCAAGGTAAAGAGGAGGCTTCCCATGAGGCAAACCAGTGACACTGGGGAAACTGCGTTCCCACACCTTGTGCAAAAACCCTACCAGCTCTCCTTAAGTCTTTAAAAACACTCCGCCGGTGACACTAACATGGGCGCTCCAAGCACAGTACCGCTGCTCAAAAATAATAACACAGGTGATTCTCCTCACCTCGCAAGTCATGCTCTGCTTCTCCTTCTGAAGTTTGTGTTCCTCGCAATCTCCTCGGTACTACTGGGCTCAGTTCACTCTGCACCTCTGCAGGCCCTGGAGCAACACGTGGGCAGATTGGAAGACATGCCTGCTCAGTCATTGGCCGCTCCAAGTTCTTCTTCAACGCTCTTGTTCCGCATTGGAAGACTCTTCGCCGCAGCCATGCATGTGCGGCTAGTCAGCACAGCCTAGCAGCCACGTTTGTTGTGGTTTTAAAATGGGTGGGTGGTGAACTCCGCTACGTGGTGGTTTGCGGAGTTTTTGCTGAACCCTGCACCCCAAGCGGAGCGCGTAGTGGTAAAACTCTGCGAACTCCGCTGGCAGACCAAAGTTTGCTGCACACCCCTAATACAAGGGCATTTACAGGTACTTTATTAGCACGTTGAATGATCCTCAACTGCTTCTAGCCTTTGAATGAATGACTAATGAGTGCAAATTCTTTGGCAGGTGACCATTATGTTGCTGTCTGTTGGAAAGTGGATTATTGCCACTGGCAATAAGGCCACTAACTAACTAACTAACTAATGATAGGACTCAGCATAGGTCTTAGAAAATTATTCCCATGCTCAACCCTTGGTAGCTTGGCTGCGAGCAGGCAGGCTTAACTTCAAAGACAGGTATGTAAAGCATTTAAAAACACCAATTCAGTAAATAATTAAGACACAATGCATAATAAAAATCCAACACCAATTTATAACAATAGGAAATATTTTTATCTTTAAAATGACACCAAAATGACAAAAATCCAACGTAGGGAACCGGAGATATGAATTTTGAAAGATTTAGCACTTTATAGCACCTTATTGGGATATCTGGTCGTGATAGACCGGCTCAAAGTCAAAGTTTCAGGCCGACCGCGATGGAGCCCTGAGCGGCTACCCCTCGCAGTAGGTCCCGGTCACAGTTTTTACCTTCAGACTTAGAAACTTTTCTGGAGCTTTTTCTCGTGGGGTCCCTTGATGCACTTCACCAGGCCGGATTCGGTGAGGGTTCGCCGGCCTCTGATTTCTTCTACTCCCGGTCAAACTCTGGAAGTCGGACCTACGGAGCTTTTAGCGAGACGAACCTGGATGGCTTGGCCGGCTCGCGGTTGAAGGCAGGCGGCTTGGCTGACCAGGTTGAGTCGGTCCCGCTATGGAGCTTTTTTTCAAAGTTGCTCCAAAGTTCTCCAAAGTCCTGGAACTTCTTCCTGAAGTTCGCCAAAGGGTCCCAAAGTGTCTTAAACTCACTCCAAGGGTCTGGAAGCTCTAAGATGGTCCTTGAAAGTTGAGGACTTCAGTTCCCACAATCCACTTGGACAAAACCCTTACAAATCGACTGGTAGTTTTCCAGGTTGCGGATGCTTGGTGGTGATGATCCAGGTGAGCTCTGTTAACCTGTAGCTTGCAGGGAGTCCACTCTTTACTCTTTTTCACAGCAAGGTAGTCCACAGGGCTGTAGTTCCAGTTGGTGCAGTCCACAGAGGGCAGGCCTTAGAAATTGCACATCAAACTTCTCAGCGTGGCACAACGTCTTGCTTTCTTGAGCTTCAAGCAGCAGATCTGAGGGGCTCTGCCCTTCTCAGATACTTATTCCAAGTTCTCTGGGTCAAGCAGGAGGTCACTCCTGACCAATGGGAGCAGGGCAACTCCCCAAGGATATGACCACATCCTGTAGAGTGTGACATTATTTTGTCCCAGAGTGCACTAAATCTTCCAAATTCATAATGGCTGATTTTCCAGCAGGGAGGTAAGAGCTGGCTAAACACACCCCTAGGATGGCTACTTTCCATAGACTCTCCCCCTTGCATCTTAACCCAGGGCATATAAAACTCATTTTATGAGGGGCCACCTTATAAATACCTGACCCCCCACCCCTGGCACACCTAGGTGAGACCCTGGGGGTTCCTAATATGCCAAAACATTGTAGGTTATCCACTTTTAAGTGCCCTAAACACCAAAGTTGAGTTTGGGCACAATTTACTTTTTAAAAGCAGTCATGGAACCCAGGGCTGCTTTTAAACTGACCTCAGGCTTCAGCAGTGCACACATGCAAGTGCAGAAAAGGCTGCTGGCCTGTAAACTGCCATGCCCTACTACATACTAGGGACTGATAGGTAGTTTCAATTCCCCTGCCCTATTATGTCCTAGGGTCTTATAGGATAGGTCATGCCAATCACAGGGGTACCCCAACCCATAGTGTACCCTAGTGTATGTAGGTGTTTTAACTGTATTCTAAGTGTTTTCAGCATAGCACTGGCCCTGGGCCTGGTTAGGCAAAGCCCAGGGTCAGTCAGAGTCAGTTACCACCAGTACCAGTCAGCAAAACGTTGGGGGGTGCCCAGGGCACAGGATGACTTTGCAACATAGCCCCACCCCAAACGAAAGGTGATGGGTTACTAACCTACACCCTGGTAGTCCTCATCAGCTAAGTGGAAAAACCTGGAAAGTCCATCTGCATTTGCATGGGCAAACCCAGGTCTGTGTTCCACGGTAAAGTCCATTCCCTGTAGGGAAATGGACCACCTTAACAGCTTGGGATTCTGCCCCCTCATCTGCATGAGCCATCTGAGAGGCCTGTGGTCAGTTTGAACACGAAAGTGAGTCCCAAACAAATATGGTCTCAACTTTTTCAGGGACCAAACCACAGCAAAAGCCTCTCTCTCAATGGCACTCCACCTCTGCTCTCTCGGAAGAAGTCTCCTGCTAATAAAGGCAACTGGCTGATCAAGGCCCTCTTCATTTAGCTGTGACAACACTGCCCCAATCCCTTGCTCTGAAGCATCTGTCTGAACCACAAATTATTTTGTGTAGTCAGGGGCCAGCAACACTGGTGCTGAACACATAGCAGCTTTCAGAGTGCAAAACCTTTCTGACACTCTGGGGTCCAATACACCTTTATGGGCCTCTTCTTAGAAGGGAGTTCTGTTAGGGGCCCCACAATGGTCCCCTAACAGAATTTTGAACAAACCTTCTATAGTGCCCTGTCAGTCCAAGGAATGCCCTGACCTGAGTCTGGGTAACAGGAGCTGTCACAGGAGCTGTCCAATCCAAAATAGTTTGGATTTTAGCTTGGATAGGCTGTACATGGCCCCCACCTACCAGGTGGCCCAGGTACACCACAGAACTCTGCCCTATTTGGCACTTACTTGCCTTAATAGTCAGGCCTGCCTGCTGCATGGCCTGAAGCACTTCCCTTAGGTGGCTTAAGTGATCCCCCCAGGTAGAACTATATACAGCTATATCATCCAGGTAAGCTGCACTGAACTGTTCCAACCCAGACAAGACCCTGTTCACCAACCTTTGGAAGGTGGCAGGTTCATTCTTTAAGCCAAAGGGCATTACCATGAGCTGATAATGTCCCTCTGGTGTGGAGAATGCTGACCTCTCCTTTGCTCCATCAGTGAGGGCAATCTGCCAGTAACCTGAAGTCAAATCAAATGTACTCAGGTACTTAGCAGCCCCTAACCTGTCAATGAGCTCATCAGCTCTAGGTATAGGGTGAGCGTCAGTCTTTGTGACTGCATTCAATCCTCTGTAGTCCACACAGAACCTTAACTCCTTGGGTCCCCCCTGAGGATTAGGTTTAGGTACCAGCACCACTGGACTGGCCCATGGACTCTCAGACGGTTCAATTACCCCCAATTCCAGCATCTTAGCAACCTCAGCTTTAATGCTGGCTCTGACATGGTCAGACAACCTGTACAGTTTATTTTTGACAGGTAAGCTGTCACCAGTGTCAATGTGGTGCACACACCACTCAGTGATGCCTGGAGTCAAAGAGAACAGGCCAGCAAACTGCTCCAACACTTGCTTACAGTCTCTGTGCTGCTGGTCTGTCAACTTGGGAGAGAGTACAACCCCCTCCACTGACCCATCTTGCACATTAGTGGAGAGGAGGTCGGGCACTGGCTCAGTTTCCTCCTCCACACCCTCATCAGTGACCAGTAACATGGTCATGTCTGCCCTGTCATGGTGGGGTTTCAATCTATTCACATGCAGGACCCTATGAGGGTTCCTGGGGGTGCCAAGGTCAACCAAATAGGTAACCTCACCCTTCTTTTCTAAGATTGGATAGGGCCCACTCCACTTGTCATGGAGGGCCCTGGGAGCCACAGGCTCCAACACCCACACCAATTGTCCTGGAGTATACTCAGGCATAGTAGCCTTCTGATCATACCAGTGCTTCATGAGCTCCTGGCTGGCCTCCAGTTTCCTGTTTGCCTTGTACATGTACTCTGCCATTCTAGATCTCAGGCCTAGCACATAGTCAAGCACATTGTCCTTTGCTTCTTTAAGAGGCTTCTCTAAAGACTCTCTCAGCAGGCTCAATGGCCCCCTCACAGGGTGTCCAAACAACAACTCAAAGGGACTGAAACCAACCCCTTTCTGTGGCACCTCCCTGTAGGCAAACAGTAAGCATGGGAGGAGAACATCCCATCTCCTCCTGAGTTTCTCTGACAACCCATTTATCATGCCCTTCAGGGTTTTGTTGAATCTCTCAACAAGACCATTTGCTTGTGGGTGATAGGGGGTGGTGAAATTGTAGTTGACACCACACTCATCCCACATAGCAGTCGGATAGCTGGACAGGAAGTTCGTGCCCCTATCTGATACCACCTCTTTTGGAAAACCCACTCTGGTGAACACACCAAGCAGTGCTCTAGCCACTGCAGGAGCATCAATGGTTCTAAGAGGGATTGCTTCAGGGTACCTAGTGGCATGGTCCACTACCACTAAGATATACCTATTCCCTGATGCAGTAGGTGGGTCCAGGGGACCAACAATGTCCATCCCCACCCTTTCAAAAGGAACCCCAACCACTGGCAGTGGTATTAGGGGAGCCTTTGTCTTGCCCCCTGCCTTGCCACTGGCCTGACAGGTGACACAGGAGCTGCAAAACTCCTTTACTTTTTCAGACATATGGGGCCAGTAGAAATGGTTCACCAACCGGTTCCATGTCTGTCTGTCCCAAATGTCCTGCCAAGGGGATATCATGACCCAAAGTCAGGATGAACTCTCTGTACTTCTGGGGCACCACCAACCTCCTGGTGGCCCCCTCCTTGAGGTTTCTGGCCTCAGTATAAAGCAGTCCATCTTCCCAGTAGAGTTTGTGAAACCCACTGTCATCCCCCTCCTCTTGCTTAGAAGCAATCCGCCTCAAGCTCTCAAGGGTGGGACAGTCTCTCTGTCCCTTACTGAACTCCTCTCTGGAGGGTCCACCTGCTCCTGTCAGTTCTGCCAAATCTGACAGCTCTGGCAGGGATGGAGTCCCTCCCTCAGAGGCTAGATCCTCCCCATCAGGGTTAGATTCTTCCTGCACCTCTGGAGTTCCCTGGGCTGGCTCACCAGGCCCAGTACCCTTGTCCTTGGATGCTTGGCCCTTTGTTCCAGGGTCCAAGTGTCCAGCCCCTCCCTTCTGGCTAGTCTGTGACCTAGTCACAGCACATACCCACTCAGGGAGCTCCAATATTTTCATATGGAGTCCTCTCTCCACCTCTGACCACACAGAGGCTTCAAGATCATTGCCCAGTAAACACTGGACTGGGAGCACCTTTGACACAGCTACCTTCATAGGGCCTGTCACACCTCCCCATTCCAAATCCACCACAGCCATAGGATGGAGTTTGGTAGTGCTGTCTGCATAAGTCACCTGGTGAAACTCACCAGGTAACAACCTCTCTGGAGGCACCAGCTCATCCAGGACCATAGTTACACTAGCCCCAGTGTCTCTGATAGCCTCAACCTCAGTCCCATTCACTTTAGGCCTCTGCCTGTACTTGTCCATGTTTCAAGGTAAGGCAGCAAGGGTTGCAGTATTCACCCCACCCAGGGACACTAAGGTTGCTTCCACCACCTGACTACCCTTCTCTGGGGCACCACTCTCCACCCCTACACTTACACTGGCAATCCCTGTGGATGGCCCCTTAGGGGGGAGTTTCTTGGCGCAGACAGCATCTCCCTGTTTGTGCCCTGGCTGGTTACAGTCAAAGCACTTACCCACCTTTGAGGGATCAAAGAACCTACCATTCTTTCCCTGATACCCCCTCCCTTTGAATTTGGGTTGGCTCGGGGCCCCCCTCCTTGTGCAGGTTTTTGTGGGTCTTTGGAGGACTCCTTCTGGTTTTGACCTTCCTTCCCTTGGGCTTTCCCTTAGAGAGGGACCTGTCCCCCTTTCTTCTGGTCACCCCCTGGTGCTGAATGGAAACCCGGGTTCTCACCCACTCATCAGCTGCTTCCGCCAGCTCTCTGGGGTCTGTCAGCTTAGAGTCCACTAGATACTGGCGTAACTTCTCTTCTGCACAATGAGTCAAAATATGTTCTTTCAAAAACAAATTATACAATCCCTCATATGTGTCAACTTTGTTACCAACAATCCAGCCTTCCAGTGCCTTCACTGAAACGTCCACAAAGTCTACCCAAGACTTTGAACTCAATTTCTGGGTGCCTCTAAACTTCACCCTGTACTGCTCTGGAGTCAGACCAAATCTCTTGACTAAGCATGCCTTCATCTGCTGGTATGATTCTGCATCCTCTCCCTTCAGGGTCAGGAGCCTATCCCTCCCAGCTACTGGAATCAACTCCCACAGGAGTGCACCCCAATACATAGAGTGGACCCTACTCATTCTAAGGGCCCTCTCAAAAGCTGCTAGCCACTTGTCAATGTCATCCCCCTCTGTGTACTTGGGCACTATACCCTTGGGAAGTTTGGGATCAAATCCACCACCCCTGGACATCTCAAAATCTTCATCATTTTCACTGCCACCATTTCTTTTGAACGCCTCCTCCCTCTCCCATTTCTTCTTAGCCAATTCCAATTTCTCCTTCTCCAAGGCAATCAAAGCTAATTGAGCCTCAAGCTGTCTCTCTGCAAGGGACAGTGGTGGTTCCTGAGTAAGGGACCCTTCCCCACTCCCACCATCTGGAATCATATGGCTAACACTAGATAAAATGGAAGAGGCATCATCCTCACCCTCCTCTTGGATGAGGTTGGGGGGACACCCTCTATCCCCCCTTGACTCTCCTCAGCTACCCCAGCCCAGGCCTTTAGGGATTCAAGCAACCCTGCCTTCCTAAGCTTCTTGGAAGCAGGCAGCCCCCTAAGCCTACACTGTTCCCTAAGATCAGCCATCTTGAACTGGGACAGTTTAGCCAGGTCCAGCTCCATGGTTCCCTAGTTTTGGGTCACAACAACTAGGCACAACAGACTTAGAACAATTTGGAAAAATCAAAACAATGGATTAAAAACAGTTTAGTCCAAATTCCAAAAATCAAACTCAAAAGTTTTGTTCTAAGGCAATTTAGAGGATTTTTATAATCTTAATTCACTTTACTGAAAGGTGTACTTTTTAAACACAAGTCCTCATCCACACCGCTGAGCAGACACCAAATGTTGGAAAGTGGATTATTGGTAGGGGCAAATGTAGGTCTGCCACTGGCAATAAGGCCACTAACACATGATAGGACTCAGCATAGGTCTTAGAAAATTATTCCCATGCTCAACCCTTGGTAGCTTGGCTGCAAGCAGGCAGGCTTAACTTCAAAGACAGGTATGTAAAGCATTTAAAAACACCAATTCAGTAAATAATTAAGACACAGTGCATAATAGAAATCCAACACTAATTTATAAAATTAGGAAATATTTTTATCTTTAAAATGACACCAAAACGACAAAACTCCAATGTAGGGAACCGGAGATATGAATTTTGAAAGATTTATCACTTTATAGCACTTAGAAACATATAGCACCATATTGGGATATCTGGTCGCGATAGACCGGCTCAAAGTCAAAGTTTCAGGCCGACCGCGATGGAGCCCTGAGCGGCTACCCCTCGCGGTAGGTCCCAGTCACAGTTTTTACCTTCGGACTTAGAAACTTTTCTGGAGCTTTTTCTCGTGGGGTCCCTCGATACTCTTCATCAGGCCGGATTCGGTGAGGGTTCGCCGGCCTCGGATTTCTTCTACTCCCGGTCAAACTCTGGAAGTCGGACCTACGGAGCTTTTAGCTGGACGAACCTGGATTGCTTGGCCGGCTCGCGGTTGAAGGCAGGCGGCTTGGCTGACCAGGTTGAGTCAGTCCCCCTATGGAGCTTTTTTTCAAAGTTGCTCCAAAGTTCTCCAAACTCCTGGAACTTCTCCCTGAAGTTCCCCAAAGGGTCCCAAAGTGTCTCAAACTCACTCCAAGGGTCTGGAAGCTCCAAGATGGTCCTTGAAAGTTGAGGACTTCAGTTCCCACAATCCACTTGGACAAAACCCTTACAAATCCACTGGTAGTTTTCCAGGTTGCGGATTCTTGGTGGTGATGATCCAGGTGAGCTCTGTTAACCTGTAGCTTGCAGGGAGTCCACTCTTTACTCTTTTTCACAGCAAGGTAGTCCACAGGGCTGTAGTTCCAGATGGTGCAGTCCACAGAGGGCAGGCCTTAGCAATTGCACATCCAACTTCTCAGCATGGCACAACGTCTTGCTTTCTTAAGTTTCAAGCAGCAGATCTGAGGGGCTCTGCCCTTCTCGGATACTTATTCCAAGTTCTCTGGGTCAAGGAGGAGGTCACTCCTGACGAATGGGAGCAGGGCAACTCCCCAAGGATATGACCACATCCTGTAGAGTGTGGCATTATTTTGTCCCAGAGTGCACCAAATCTTCCAAATTCATAATGGCTGATTTTCCAGCAGGGAGGTAAGAGCTGGCTAAACACACCCCTAGGATGGCTACTTTCCATAGACTCTCCCCTTGCATCTGCTCATTCTTGCCTTAATCCTAGCTCTGGCTTTGGGTCAAAAGAGTAGAGTTGTAAATGACACTGAGGCCGTCCCCTTCCCTTTGAAGACCATGGTTTACGACTCCTCCCCCTGCTCTGGCATTCCTGTGTAGCAGCACACTGCCCTCCCAGCAGAGCTGGTTAACCCCAGGGGCTCTTTATCACCTCTTCAAGGCAGCCTGGCTAATCCACTTAACTCTGACCAATCAGGACAGACCACTGGAAGGCTGAATCTGGACCTACAAACAAGAAAGTCTTATAACTTCTTGTCTGTACATTTTAGGAGAAATTCAACAATATCATATTGTTGGATTTATCACTACCATTCTGGGAAGTCTTTGAATGGAAGTTCTATCATTCTCCTATCAGGAGTTATTAGTTAATAACTTCTTGCCATGTTAACCTATGTTTAGCAAAGAAACAATGGCTCCTGTGGATTAATAAAGATTATTCTTAATAGAGTATGCACAATAGCAATATACTGGGTTACAATGATGTCAGAAAGAGAGCTAGCCACATACACCATGGATGCGATCAGTTTGTAGAAATGTTTATGCAATAAGAAGGTAAAGTCAACAATACAAAAATAATCATAATTAAACATTAGTGAATTGTGTCCCAGTGAAAAACGGTAGGAACCTAAACTAATGGTGACATATTTTGTGACATATGTACAAGGTTTCCTTTCAAAACATTTAAGCGACCATTGAAAAATACATTGTATTGAACAGCACTCTATGCAATGATAGGTACTGAATGATGGTTCGCTTTTGTAAACAGTCGACGGCGTTTCGACCCTGTGTGCAATGTAGGGTCTCTTCAGGACCTAAGAATGTAGGGACACCTAAAAGAAAGGGGAGGATACCGTCAGTATGTGGCCATAATGAGCAACTGCGTGCGTCAAGGGAAGGAGCAGTGTATGTAAAGTACCTGAAAGTTATCCTGCTCTGCCTAATGTGGAGAACAGTGTCACCGTGAGTGGAGTGAAGAAAAAAACTCACAGGGAACCCAGCCGGGCGCTGTCAAAAGGTAAGAAAACACGTTGGAATCTGATGACACATGCTGGCAGTGCCTAATCAACATATGCAGGTGGATGAACGAAATAGACTTACCCCATATGAGGGTAGTGGTAGGCAGGCAGAAAGAATAACACGACCGGGAACACCTCGGTGATAGTGAAGGTACTGGACATGTAGAAATGACGAGCGCTGTATAAAGAAGAATGATATGACTGTGTGGACATGCAATAGCTGTACTTAGTACCTGAAACAGCAAGATTGCAAGAACAGACTTACCCGTGTGGGTATGTCTGAGCGCTGTGGGCAAAGGAGCAGGACCGAGCACTGAAACTGTGCGTGGCTACACGGGCAATAGCTCCGTTTCAACGTATAAATAGATGGCTATCATCCATCAATCAGGATCTGAAAACAAAAATACGAGGAACTTAGCGTGTCCGAATTACATGGACGCTCTGAATAGTGTCCGTAGTTAACAGGGGGTGTTCCTGCTGCTCTTACCTTGATAAGGCTTGGATAATAATATGCCTGCTCCCAGGGTACTTCGGAACAGAAGCGCGTCTGTCTCTCTGTTCGGTGCGATGACAGTGAACAACGGGCCGCCTAACGATAAATAGGATGTCTGTTCCCGCCATTTGGCGGTGGAACAGACATGGCTGCAGAATCCGGTCAGCCGATTCAATCTGATGCTCTGTGTGCGTCAGTAGAGATGAACGACAGACTAATAGAGAAAGTTACAGACTATTGACATAGTTGTAGCATCCACTGATGAATTGCTACTTTGGTGGGCATGTAGCGTGTTGGTCTAGCAGGGTGGAATTAGATAATTTGCATGTGTATGCTTCTGTGTAGGTGAACAAGGGACTATGGTGTTCTTGATCGATCAACCATGCTTCTGGATAAATAGATACTCCATTGGGCATGTGGTGTTTGGGATTAACAGGCAGAAAATAAACAATAACAATGACAATAAGTATTAATAAGTGTATGCGGAGCACAAAATTATGGCACACGACGTGTACGTGTATGTACATGCAAATTCATGAATACCCGTATCCCAATAATGGTAACCGTAATTTAATATTGATACAACATGGCTACCTGTGATCATGATAAAATACTGATACATATTACCATTTCTGCCTACATGACTTAGTTGTACAATAATAATGTGTTAGTCTGGCGATACAGCGCACCAGTCTCCATGTTGTGTGAAAACATACAGCCTTATTATGTACTTTACGGTGGGAATACAGAGAACCGTGCGTGATGTCACGTACTGAGTACAGTGTGATGTCTTGCAGTCAGACTCAAGGGTAGCAGCAATCAACGTTAGGTAACATCATTGTTTCTCAGTTATTTACATAGTGAGAATTTTCTAAACAAATTGTGATGTATATTGTGGTAGTCAGGTACTCAGTGTTGTAACGAAGCCACGCCATTCTTCGGCAGAGTTTAACCCTTGTATGATAGAGTCCGTACGTTCTATCCAACGACACTCTAGTCGTTGTAGAATTTGCGTGAGGTCTCCTCCTCTCGATGGAATAGATGCTTTATCTATAACTTGCCATCTGATATCGTCTGCTGTGTGCTTTTTGTCAGAGTAATGATTTACCAAGGGGGCGTTAGCTACAGAATTTCTGATTCGGCTACGGTGTTGTCCTATTCGTGCTTTAACTGGTTGTTGGGTTTGCCCAATGTAGGGCAAGCCACAAGGACATGTTATACAGTATACAACATTTCTTGTATTGCAATTGGCAAAAAATTCAAGTGTGTGTTTTACGTTTGCGTGTTCAAAAGTTTTGGTGTTCAAAGTGAAGGCACAAGCTACACAATTACCACATTTGAAATGCCCTTTGACCTCTGGTAGGCCCCAAGTAGACTGTAAAGATCTCGTTGTTTGTAGTGGGTTTTCCAAAGATGATCGGATAAGGTGGTCTTTTAAATTTTTTCCACGTTTAAATGCAAACATGGGAACTTCAATGCTGGAATCTATACTTTTGATGATGTGCCAGTTTTTAATTATCAATTTGCGGATTTGGTTGGTATGTGTGCCAAACGTAGTAACACAGATAAGTCTGTTGATTTTGGTCTTTTCTTTGGGGATGAGTAATGATTCCCTAGGGGCAGAACCAGGCCCTTTTCATTGATTTCTTTATTAGCCTGTTGGGATACCCTCTTGCCATCAATTTGTCTTTCAATGTGTTGGCTTCTTTCATGTAATCTTCTTTTTCGCACAATTGCGGCGCAGTCGCATGAACTGCCCGAAGGGTAGCCCATCTCTGAGTGCGCGCGGATGGTGACTTTTATAGGCGAGTAGTGTGTTACGTTCTGTAGGTTTTCTATGGAGAGAGGTGTACAGCCCTCCATTTTCATATTGTATGTTCAAGTCCAGGAAGGCTATACTGGATTTGTGTATTGTTGAAGTAAAAGTAAGGTGTTGCTGTATGGTATTTAGATATGCAACAAAGTCATTAAAGTCAGAATTGGTGCCTGACCAGATGAGAAAAATATCATCTATGTACCGCTGCCAGGATTTAATGTTGGAGCGGTACAAATTTGTGTTGTTAAGGACAAATTTGTGCTCCACATGGTCCATGTATATATTCGCCAGGTTAGGAGCAAAAATTGCTCCCATACTGGTTCCGGAACATTGTTGATAGTAACTGCCTTCTGACACGAAATAGTTATGTGTTAGGGCGATCTGTAAAAGTGAAATGATGAAAGCAGTGGGTACCTGAGTGGGTCTAGGTCTGGTATCTAATAAGCTTTCTATCACCTGTATACTTTCTCTTTGGGGTATATTGGTGTAAAGAGAGGCAATGTCTAGGGTGGCCAGCCAATCAGTGTCGATGTTATAGGGCCTATCTTCTAACAGGTTAATCATATGCATGGAATCTCTTACATATGTTTCCTGTAATGGGACATAATCTTTGATGAAGAAATCTATATATTTTCCGATGGGTTCTAAGATTGAACCACATCCAGAAAGTATTGGGCGCCCTGGGGGACTTGTGGTACTTTTATGTATCTTCGGGATGGTGTATAGAACCGGAGTTCTAGGATGTTCTGTATTGAGAAACTCGAATTCTTTCTTACTTAAGAATCCTTGGTCTTTCCCTTCTATGGTTATTCTCAGAATCTCTTTCTTTATTCTGGCCAGTGGGTTACTGTCTAGTTTTTTGTAGTGTTTTACTTCTCCTATTTGTTTCCTGATCTCTGTGTCAAAGTCATTTCTATTTTGGACAACGAAATAGAAATGCTCCTTCCCTTGATGCACGCAGTTGCTCATTATGGCTACATACTGACGGTATCCTCCCCTTTCTTTTAGGTGTCCCTACATTCTTAGGTCCTGAAGAGACCCTACATTGCACACAGGGTGGAAACGCCGTCGACTGTTTACAAAAGCGAACCATCATTCAGTACCTATCATTGCATAGAGTGCTGTTCAATACAATGTATTTTTCAATGGTCGCTTAAATGTTTTGAAAGGAAACCTTGTACATATGTCACAAAATATGTCACCATTAGTTTAGGTTCCTACCGTTTTTCACTGGGACACAATTCACTAATGTTTAATTATGATTATTTTAGTATTGTTGACTTTACCTTCTTATTGCATAAACATTTCTACAAACTGATCGCATCCATGGTGTATGTGGCTAGCTCTCTTTCTGACATTGTAACCCAGTATATTGCCATCGTGCATACTCTATTAAGAATAATCTTTATTAATCCACAGGAGCCATTGTTTCTTTGCTAAATTACGTACCCAGGCTCTGTGTGAGTAGGGTTCCCTTGTCCTTTGTTCCCATGTTAACCTATGTGGCATGGGATTTGCAATGGGAAAAATGACTTGGGCCATTTTTCCAGCACCAGGACTTACAAAAACATATTTTATAAGTACTCCCCCTATATCTACAGGTCCCCCACCCCATGGACCACCTAGGGGACATTTTAGGGGTTCTGAATCTGTAGAAATAATGCAGATCCTCCCTCCACAGTGCTCCTAGCATCAAAGTCGAATTTGGGCTGCACTTTATCACATTGTGGGGAGTAAAATGTGAAATTTCACTTAACCCAGGGCATATAAAACTCATTTTATAAGGGTCCACCTTATAAATACCTGACCCCCCACCCCTGAGACACCTAGGGGAGACCCTGGGGGTTCCTAATATGCCAAAACATTGTAGGTTATCCATTTTTAAGTGCCCCAAACACCAAAGTCGAGTTTGGGCACAATTTACTTTTTAAAAGCAGACATGGAACCCAGGGCTGCTTTTAAACTGACCTCAGGCTTCAGCAGTGCACACATGCAATTGCAGAAAAGGCTGCTGCCCTGTAAACTGCCATGCCCTACTACATACTAGGGACTGATAGGTAGTTTCAATCCCCCTGCCCTATTATGTCCTAGGGTCTTATAGGGTAGGTCATGCCAATCACAGGGGTACCCCAACCCATAGTGTACCCTAGGTGTATGTAGGTGTTTTAACTGTATTCTAAGTGTTTTCAGCATAGCACTGGCCCTGGGCCTGGTTAGGCAAAGCCCCGGGTCAGTCAGAGTCAGTTACCACCAGTACCAGTCAGCAAAAAATTGGGGGGTGCCCATGGCACAGGATGACTTTGCAACACTGCCCAAATCTTTTTTTTTAATGAAGTCCTGTACAATCAGGTTTATGAAATGCGCTAAACATAGAACTCTGAAGTATCCTCCATCAGCCATGGCTTTGACAATTTTACTGCCAATGTCAGTGGCAATTAATCTAATGTTGGGACCTCTGGGTTGAAGCCATTTGATCAATTTAGTATTAAATTCTTCCAAGATATTGGCAACTATGTGCATCTTCTCCAGGGCAAACATCACAATTGTCAGCGTTGAGACCGGCAGATAGCCGTTACTTCACTCTCTTGATGGAGATCCAGTGTGCAGTGATACATATGTAATCTTTTGTTTGACAGCTGGTCCACATTTCCATTGTGAGGTGAGGTGAATTAACTGAACAGTGCTCTACTGCATAGTGTCGCCAACCAATTGCAGCACTTGATGGTGCAGCGCTGTCACAGCAACAGTGGAAAAATAGGTATGACTTAGACCCTTCCATTTTGGATAGAGGGTCTCCAGTAATTCAAGAACCCTTCTCCTTCCACGAAAGAAAAATGAGGAAGTCAAGTGCTAACATTTTTGCCAGCTTCCCATTTTACAGATGGCCTTTCTCATTGGGTCGGTGGTACTGGGACTCTTTGGTGAACATAGCCTTGATTATTGATTGTTATAACTGTCTTCTTTATGATGCTTCCAGTAGTAGTGGCATATGGGGAGCAGGTAGGTTTCTTGATGGCTTTAGGGTGACAAAATCCCTCTGTCCCTTGTGCTATTATAAGGTTTCTGCAGGTGATGCACACTTCTATGTGACAGGCACAAGGCTGCTTTGGCTGCCATCCTCCTCTTCTTCTTAATCACCATCTCCTTCAACGAGTTAAACTTCTTTTCTCTCTCACCACCACCAGCTATGTTTTTGAGATGCTGTGCCCACACGATTACGTGCTGATTGTTTATACGGAAAAGTATACAGAAAAATGATGGATGGAATGCTTGGAATTATCTCAGTGACTGGTAATTACTCTGGGCCACACCCCAGTCCATTATTGTTTTTAATGCCACCTCAGTTTGGATTTTTCAGATGGGCTAGTTGTCTCTTGGTACCATAATGTCCACCTGGCTTACCACAACAAACCTTTTTTTGTGTGATTTGCTCCTCATTTGACCTATGGGAAAGAAACTGGGAAGTATGATGACAAAGCCTGAAGAACTTGGTTGAGATGGAGCGAGGCGGCTGTGTTGGCCTTTCTTTAGGGTAGTTTGTGACTGTGGTAGGGATTGTGGTTGCTGCAGGGTTTTGGGGTCTTCTTGAAAAGATGGAAGCAGACGCTGTTGGTGGAACTGCATGACTAAGAGTAGGTTCAGTTGAGGTGAACTATACTTTCTATGTGCCACTCTCTAACAATTACTGGCTCATTATCGCCTTCCTCACTACCAAGGATTTCGGGACCCTTCCTTTTCCCTTGTCTCTTGTGGCATGTCTCAGACTCAGCCGGAGTCCTATCCAATTCCATAACATCAGAACCAAACTGAAGGGGACAGAAAAAAAGGCACATCTCTGTAAATATAAGATAAATATCACACATGTACTGTTGGTTACATTGTAGTTTCCATTTCCAACAATAGAAAAAAGTGCACAAACAACATGGACCAGGCTGTTTACCTGACCTACATGAGACGTATGACGTGTGCGAGGTGCACACAACACACGTTTTCAAAAAACCTCTCACCAAGTACCCCACACAAGAATAATACGGTTCAGGCAATTTTGCCTGATCTACACGGGACGTGTGATGTGTGCGTCATGCACGCGTCACACGTTTTCGGAAACTTCTCGAACTACGTACCACGTGCACGTAGGCACGAACCGACCCAACTAACAAACAGTGTCTAACCGCATTTAAAACCCGATCACGCCACACAGAATCAGGATGTGGGACGACCGAGGAAGACTAGGTATCAGAGGGTGAAATACCTTGATGAAGTAAGTGGGCATTCAAAGGGGGAGAGCCTGATTTCTAACCTCTAACTTCTAAACTTGTAATCGCTAAACCTAAAAAGATTCTAAAGGGACATCTTCTCTTTCAGAGTGTGACTACAGTGTCCACCCCCTCGGCTGATCCCAGGTGGGAATTAGCTACCGTCGCTAAAGTTAGTATTCATACTTACCGCTACGTTTTTCTCGAACTAGCATGTTTGTTCCTAAAACAAGGGGTATTGATCAAATAGATCAGCCCACACCTAAGAGTATTACTACCTAAACAACATGGTGCTTAAGCGGAGTCGGCCACACCTCTGAAATAACTACAGGGATGACTAATGAGGAAAAGCACGGGGCAAGTGTCTATCATCCGAAAACTTTATGTGTTGATGCAACAAAGATAACCCGCATTATTATACATTATAATATGCTTCAAACTCAGTTGTAAACAAATACCCCACCGGGTGCACACCTTTAACGCTATGTTAATACAAAGAGTGTGTTTAATCTCTATTTTTAACATGTTGGTATGTCTTGTATGTCTTATATGTACTAGGGACGAAATGACAATTCATATGGACAGCGGCTAATAAGATAAAGAATCCATTTTGCATACTAAAGACAAATACATTTTGGGCATATAACTAATTGTTATTTGTACTAAGAATTTTATATATGACTCAGAACCAAAGAAAAGACCAAGTGGAGTTTATCCACCTGTGCCCAAAAGCTATTTTACTACTGCCTATACTCATGTCTATAAGGTGAATGTACCTATATTATTATTTATTCTTTACAGAATAAAAGCGACACAGAGTCTTTCCAGTGGGTTGTAAGTACAATCCACATTATAGCCGCTTGCCTTAAGGTGCGTGTGGGCTTGATTCGTTCCTGACAAAAGCCATTTGACCCTACGGGGCACACAAGAACATGGCTGAAACATGTAGACCTTCCACAGGATAAGAAGGATCAAAATTATATCCTTCACATACCCGTCACTTTTTTAACATTGAACAATACTCTCAATAATAAAATTGAGGTAAAAAAGACAGAGAGTATTTGAGCCAATTTTAAAAACACACCTCACTTGAGCACTTTTCACTCACCACCACCACCTCACCCTGAAAAAACAACCAGCTCTGCTGTAATCATGCGTCGCAGCACACCCTGGAAACATTCGGTGACCAGTGTGAGAACCCTGTGATGAAGCATGTCACCTACTAGGCAGGTGAGTGAGGGTTCTTTTTCAAAACCTGAGGGTTTCCTAGGCAGTATACACACCCACAGTTTAGACTAAGGTGTGTGCTTTATAATTGACCTGTTCTTTTTGTTTTGATACTATTACTTGGGAAGAGGAACGAGCTAGTCTCCGGACTTCTCATTCTCATATTGTTGTTGAGATATTTTAATTCCAAAACATTCCGTTATTATTGTCTCGTACACTCTTTCAACAACTGCGCAAGCAACTGATCAGACTGGCATGGGCGGGGAAACAGCCGCGAGTGCAGTGGGATTCACTCACACTGCCCTATGACATGGGAGCCCTAGGTGCCCCGGACCCCGAAATGTACTACAGAGCAGCATAGAGTACATTTGCGCACTACTGGATACATGGCCCACAAAACACGCCATATCTGTACCTAGAAAGAGACGTGGTGGACCCGCTGACCCTGTCTCAGGTGCCCCATCATGACGACAGGAGGTCTTCGACTCACTTGGGACCACTGCACAGGCATGGCATGTGTTACTACATAGGCAAGCAGGGGCCTTATTGTATGCACCGGAGATCCCACTACAGTGGTGTCTGTAGTTTCAATGGGTCAAGAGCAAGGGGCCAGAAAAGGTTTACAAACTTTGGGTATTCGCACGATGGGGGAATTTTTTACAGAAGCGGTGGTGAGCAGTTATGAAACAATCCAAGAGAAGGCAGCACAAATGTGAGGTATAACCCAATATCACTATTATCGGGCTAGGCACACTTGGCAAGAACTATTGGGGGAGGACATGATGGAGCCACAAACTATGGGTACTTTTACAACCCTCATAAAGTCTGAGACGCCATTTAAATTAATAACTAAATGTTATTTGAACATGCAGGAAGCCCGTCGGCCAGCAGTACTGAAAGTAAGACAAGAATGTCAAAGGGACCTGGGAAGCCCACTAAGCGATAAAGAATGGAAATACTGCTGTGCTAGAACAAGAACGGTCTCCATGAATGGGCGACACAGACACATACAATACAAGTTTCTGCACAGGGCTTACTATACACCTTAAAGACAATATAAGTACGGGATGAGAGAAGACTCGAAATGCCAAAGGTGCAGGACTGAAGAAACAGTGTTTATGCATCTAGCCTGGCGCTGTCCAGAGATTCAGGACTACTGGCAAGAAATATTCCATGAGCTAGGAACCATAATCAGTGTGGACCTAGAACCAGATCCAAAGTTAGCGTTGCTAGGATATGACCTAAACATGGGGAAAACCACACGCTCATTAATTGCTACTGGTCTTTTGCTAGCTAAACTGCAGGTGGCCATGAGATGGGCGATAGGGCCGGCACCCAAACTTGCGGACCGGCACACAGACATGCTGTATTGCAACACCCAAGCAGACACGTACAATGAGCTACTTCCTCCCACCGGTAGACCTAAAAGCTGCTGAGGACCCTATCAAACATACTTAGTGAGTAAGGAAATAGGGACCGAAAATGTATAACTGAGGAGAATGACACAACGGTAGCCTAGATGGTGCCGGCAAATTACCGTCTGAGTGCGGCTTACATGGATGCGCAATAGGGGGGCAATGACTGCTGAACAGTGGCAGGGGAGGGATTGATGCTAGAGAAATGCTTGTTTTGTGCATCCGGAACATAACAGTATCTACCAAAGTGTGACGTAGTGTAATATCATGAACCGCCACATGGAAATGTATCAGTATGACCGTTGAGCATGATACTGCATTGGATGAAGTAATAAGTGACTGTACTGCCTGATAATGTTGTTGTTTTATGTTGTGGACAAAAGCCTTTTCCCTCCATCAGTTGGGAACATTTAATACTGCCTGGGCAACTGTTTATCTCATTGATACCAGTTTCATACCTGAATGCAGCAATCAACAGCGGAAACATAACGTGTGAAGTGTCTGCCACAGTGCTGCACCATGTGTGGCATGTTTTCTTTAACTTGTGATCCTTTTGAGCTAGAAAGTATGCAGCAGAAGGTGGTATATTTATCTTGTATCATAAATCCATTTTTATGTGGCACATGCCATGGCCATATACTGTGTTGTTTCAGCGACCCTGACTTACGTGGACCAAGTGAAACTCGTCTTATTTTTACCGTTAAGTAGTCCCACTACGTCTTGCCACCATTTTTGCAGTTTCAATACTTTTGTTTTCCAAATACAGAATAGCTGTTTTATTTATTTTACAATTTTACTTTATATTCACAGTTAGCCGAATTCACAAGATTTGTTTGCACAACCAATATTATTATAGGTGTATCAAAAATGGTGCCTGTGGCTCAAATGGACCATTTCTCTGCTCTCCACTTTGGCTACAATTACAGAACTTTTTTAGCCCGGTCTCTCTACAGTGCTCTGGAAGAAAAGGGTCTTTTACTGGTTTGGATTTATTTTAGAGCACAGGCCAGGTGCAGCTTTATTCGCGTGTCATATGATCCAAGACCTGGAAGGTGCTACTGTGCTCTCCTGTTGGATCTACTAGCAGCCTTTGATACAGCTTTTGAGACAAATGATGGGTGGCAGTTTGCCAGCTATAGGCTTAAAGAATAACACTGACAAATTATTTCGGTCTTTTTGAAAGATTGCACCCTGAGGGTGTTTTTTCCTTCTTTTTCATAAGTGTATAATGAAAAGAAATGTTTGGCACGCCTAGGGATCATCTGTCTCTCCTGTTCTTTTCAAGCTACATTTTGAGATCCGTGGGTGTATTATTAGTGTGTTTGGTTTACAATCAATCTCCTGTGTTGATGGGAGGTAGTTTCTTATTAAGACAGAACCACATTGAAACATGCAAACTATCTATGAGGAGGCAAGATGGCGTTCGACTGACATCTCTGCTGTGAGGCTCCGCTGACCTTCCCCTGTTCTCGGATGTCTGCTTTAAAAAAGCCTTTTTTAAACTGATCTGGAAACTCCATGAATTGTTAAATAGATCGTAACCCTACGGAGTGCTGCAGAAACCCTTTTCCCGTGGATTTCAAGGTGTTTTTATGTGCTCGCAAAGACCCGTGCTCTCACCTCTCCCCTGCCTCGAGGACGTCAATCCAACTCGGGCCTCCAGGATTCATCCTGGCCTGCGCAAGTTTTCATCGGAGCGGCAGAACCGGCGGAATCGACAGAAACGCGGGAGTGCTAGGAGCTTCAGTGCACTCACCGCCAACAGTAAAACTCAGCAGGTTTCCTACGGCCGGTGGCAATCCAGACGCTTCCCGAAGAACGGTATTATTGTAGTGCTACTTTGTATCACCAGCGACGCCAAACAAGTAAGAATGACAGGCAAGGGTGGCGAGAGCTGTCAAAGCGAAAAATGCAGCCGCGAATGTATCCCTTGCGCTTGTTCCCCCACAGACTGGGATAACCCTTACTACTACCCGGCAGAAAAGACTGGACACTTTGGGCAAAAAAAGCGCTGTGGGGGGAGAGAAAGGGGAGAGAGGCGAGAGCTTCGATAAGACCACTGGGGATAATAAAAAGAACTCTGAAAAGTCATTCAAAGAAGGCAATACTTCTCAGCCTCTAATCACTGCTAGTTTTGGTGCCGCAAAAGCGGGTGAAAGTGCCCATATCTTACCGCCCGAGAACTCGAATGCTCCTGCTAAGCCGGAGGGGCAGGTAGAGGAAGAGCAGACTGCCCTGGGGCCACCAGCGGCCCAGTTTGAATTACGGCCATCAGACACCCCCGCTTCGTCTGGGGATCAAGCCGAAAGCAATATATCTTTGGCCCAGGCGACGGAGGGTGATTTTGCCAACACAGCCAGTCCCAGAGTTCTTATTGATAATTCAAATGCCTGCATTAACATTACTGCTGGAGCTACTGCGGATTCTTCATTGTTGCATATGGCTAGTCACCTACTAAGAATACCCGATAACTTAGAAAAAGTTTACTCTCTAACTGAGGAGTCAGAACTATCTGACATTAGCATCTCGCTATCCAGTGGGGAGGAAGGCAATAAGTGGTATAGTAGCTCCAACACGGACCCCCAGAGAACTAAGTCCGGCTTAAAAAAACTACAAAAAAAGAAAAAGGAGGGTTGCCTAAAAAAGAATGTTGAGGAAAGTATCAAACATTTGAAGTGGGACTATAAGGATACACCGCTTACGATTTGCTCTGACTCCCTTGTCGCCTCGGGCGGAAATCAAACAGTTATTGGCAGTAATAAAACGATCGACCTTAATGATCCTATAAGTGATCCAGCTCTGGCGGTCATCTTACAGTCTATCAAGAGCTTTAGGATGAAGTTAAAGTGGATAGTCGTAGGTCACGTTTGGCCACCAAGAAGCTACAAGGGGCAGTCAGGAAAGTTGGTAAAACCTGTGCCGAAATAGTAGATCGCATGGCTTCAGTAGAAGTAAGGACGGAGCAATTAGAAAAGGAGGTTGTCACTCTCAAAACACAGCATGACGAGCATGAGGGAATCGTTAAAGATCTTATGTGGAAGATGGAGGAGCAGGAAAATCGCCAGAGGCGCAACAACCTCCGCTTTCTAGGGATTCCGGAAGGTGTTGAAAAAGATGATCCCAGAGGCTTTATGATTTCATTGCTCAAAGGGGCTTTCCCAGAACTTCATTCCTGGGACTGGGATAAAGAGATACAGCGGGCCCATAGATTCCCTCTGTCTTCCGCCAAACGAACCTCGACTACTCAACAACAACAACAACATCCTCGTGCCATGCTGTTATTTTTTGGCAATTTCCTATTGCGTCAAACCCTCTACGACTTGGCCAGACCCACAAATCGGCGATCTTTTGATGGTAGAACATTTTTTACTAGACCGGATTTTGCTCACGCCACGGTTGAACGCCGATGGAGACTCCGGCAGCTCTTTGATCCGTTTCAGAAACTGGGCGCTGTGGTATATCTTCAGAATCCGGCCAGACTAAAAATAGTGTATAATGGCTTCTCTCGCAGCTTTGTTTCTGAGGTGCAGGCTAAAAAGTACTTAGAGGAATTCTCGGGACATAAGTAGGGGGTCTAATACTCTAATACTGTAATATTGTTTTGTATAATGTATAGATAGTCCTATTCACCCCCATTTAAGGAGCCCCGGTGGCTATTTCCTTAAGGATAATTGAGTTAATGGAGCCAAAACCCAAGAGTCTCTTTTTGCTGTGTTTTTTTTTTTGTTTTGTTTAGCGCTTTTCGCATTCCATGGTTTTTTTCTCTTGTAATTTTTTTAGAAAGTGATACTATAGGGGGAGTCTCAGCGGGCTCGCGGGGCTCTGTTTGTCGGATGTCAAACCCCTGGCTACGCCAGGTTACCTCCAAAGTTGGTGGTGGGTGGAGGGGTGGAGGGGTGGGGGGGTGGGTGAGGGGTGGGTGCATGATGGGTCAGACAGGATGTCTAAAAACGTTATGATCGATGTTATTTGGATAAGCTGGCATGATGGTAATATCAGGATACGGAGTTACAAATGGTTCTTTCAAAATCGCGTGCATATAGATTATACTCAAAGGATAATTAGATGGGAGTGCTAAGGGTTTTATCCATGAACATCTGCGGTCTTAACGACATTAAAAAAAGGCAACTAGTTACCGTTGGTCTACAGGCACTGGGCACCAATATTATATGCTTACAAGAAACTCACATTGAGGGTTCCCAAACACATTTATTAAAAACACTGGGATACAGGTTGATTTGTGCCATGACGCAGGGTGCAAGGGTGCCGGGGGTTGCTATTTTAGCCAAAGGCGGCGATCTTGTTTTTACTCATTCTAAAGCGGATAAATTTGGGCATTGGGCGGTCACAGAATTTCAATATGGGAATGGGCTAACAATAACACTCTGCGCGTTCTATGGTAGTAATTGCGATGATCCACTCGTCATTGAAGAGATCTCTGCGGAACTCACGCATTGGCCATTACCTCTAATGATATGCAGGGATTTCAATATTAATCTTCCCATTGATTGGTCTATGGAAGACGGGTGGCAATATGTTGGTCGTAAACCTAAGGTATTTAAGGCTCTGAAGCATATGTGTCGTATGCACGGGTTGGTGGATGGTTGGCAGACTTTGAAGCCTAATGATCCTGGGTATACCTTTTTTTCCTACCCACATCTTACTCACGCAAGAATAGATTATATATTTTTGTCCAATTCACTTAAATCCAATTCTCAAATGGAAAAGTTACCACGGGCCCTGTCGGACCATAATCCCTTAATTTGCACCCTAGAAACGGGAGGAGGAAAAATAACACCTAAGTCCTGGACCTTTGAGAAAGCCCTGCTTCTAGATGACGAATATTGTGCTCATATGAGGCAGTGGATCCCAAACTTCTTATTAGACAATCTTGGAAGTACCTCTATTGAAGTTGTTTGGGATGCGCTCAAAGCAGGGATCCGTGGGGAAACACTGCAATATTCGCTACACGCCAATAAACTAGCCAGGGAATCCATGAAGGCACTTTATGAGACCTTAAAGCAAGCAGAAGAAGAACTAATAAAGGTAACAATAGGGAACCCCGGTACAGAAGCAGTAACAAACGCACAAAGTCAGGTGGCAATTGCTAAAGCTGCAATCACGAATATATTCACCGATAAAGCTGTTAAAAAGGCGCTATCACAAAAAGAGATGATTTATGAGATGAACGAACAAATAGGGCATCAGCTTGCCGTTCGCACAAGGCAGCAGTCGTCATTAAATCTGATTCGTGAGATTTCTGATCCGGTGGTAGGCCAACTTACTGACTCTGAACATATAAGAGATGCCTTCTGGCGGTTCTATCAGGAACTATACACGGAGGGGGTGAGAGGGGATTCAGAGAAAATCACAAAGCTACTTAGATAAGGTAAACTATGATCATTTTGATGAGGTTGATCAGGCCATCCTTGAAGAGATTCCCAATCCAGAAGAAATTTTAACTATAATTAAAAGTCTGCCAAAAGGGAAGGCAACTGGATTGGACTGTATTCCCTCGGAATTTTACATTACTTTCCTTGATCAAATTAAAATTATTCTAAGTGACCTTATCATTCATATTTTTAAAGGTGGCCAAACCCCTATCTCTTGGTCCAGAGCCAAGATAGTCATCTTTCCCCCAAAAAATAAATCTCCTGCACTATTAGGTTCTTACCGACCTATCACTCTAATTAATGTAGACTCCAAGGTTTACTCGAAAGTTCTAGCTAATAGAATTGCTCCTATTATTCACAAAGTTGTCGCTAAATGCCAACACGGCATTGTCCCAGGGAGATCCACAATCAACCACATCCAGCGTGTGCTTACGTTATTCGACAGTATGGAGCTGGCAGGAGACCCTATGGCATTGGTGCTTCTCGATGCCGAGAAGGCCTTTGATAGGGTCTCCTGGCAATTTCTGTGGGCCTCGATGTCCAGGGTTGGTGTACCGGAGGGGTACATTCAAGCGGTTCAAAAATTATATGTCAACCCTAGGGCTGTAGTGATGGTGAATGGTAGCCTAACCAAGGAGTTAATTATATCTCGGGGAACGCGGCAGGGTTGCCCCTGCTCACCTTTGCTTTTTGCAATATATATTGATCCCTTTATCCGTAACTTAGACTGTAACCATGAAATTAAACCTATCTGGTCACAGGAGTTTTTTACCAAATCCCTGGCATATGCGGATGACATTGCCATTTTAACCGCAGATCCCAACACAGCTATGAGAGTAATTGAAAAAGAAGCTAATCACTTCGGATTAGTATCCGGATATGCACTGAATCATGGGAAAACCCAGCTTGTATTGAATAAAAATTGCAAGATGGATGATCCCCGGGTTACAGGCAGCGCTATTTACCTAGGAGTTTGTATATCATCTCAACTAGACGATGTGGTTGATCTAAATCTCAAACCCATGATGGCTTTAATACAGAAAGATTTACGTCGATTAGATAATTTACATCTTTCCATCATTGGCAGAATTAATGTGGTGAAAATGATGTTTTTTCCCAAACTGCTGTATTTATTTAGAGAAATCTGTCTCGAATTTTCAACTTATTGGCTTAAATCAATTGAACGTGGATTTTCTAGTTTTATCTGGGCTTATGCCCAACCTCGGCGGGCCTATAAACTCCTTACCCTCTCCAAGGATCGTGGGGGGTTAGCGCTCCCCAACCTAAAAGCATACTACTGGGCCTCTGTGCTATTATACAGTAGAGAATTATTATGGAACCTTGGGGAGGTGGCGGTCCTTGGTAACAATACACCATCTACCTTTCAACTACTTCTTGGAAATAAGAGTAAAGGATACTTGTGGCGACATCTGCATGATAGTTATCATAAAAAAGTTAAATTTAAAACGCTTTATAGTGGGTTCAAGGTATGGAAAGCTGTAAGGCGATTACTAGGAATCGGGCGAATCTCGTTCTACACTCCTTTGAGGGATAATCCCAGCCTTCCCGAAATTTTTTGCGATGGATATATACAGAAATGGAATCAAGCCGGAATTGTCCAAGTGGGTTGTCTCCTTGCCCCTTCCGGCATTCAATCTTTTGAGGCACTTAAAAAGGATTTTCATCTGGATTGGAGAGATTTCTTTAAGTACCTCCAAGTTAGAGATTTTTTGTCACGGAAAGTGGGGGGAAGAGTTTCCCTTGGTAAAATTGCTCTAGTTGAAAAATTAAATGGCAATAAAGCAAGCACTATTGGGGAAATATACTCCCTTATCAATGAACGGTTTCCAGATGATCTGGAAAAAACCTCACAGAAATGGCAGGAAAAAGTTGGCCTATCCATCGAGGAATTCAACTATGCATATTTATTGTCACGAACAATTCTTATGTCTACAAAACTCCAAGCTCAGTTCTTTAAAACTTGTTTTTTCTTATACTATACGCCAGACAAAATTGCCAAGTGGGGGAGTGGCAAGGGGACATGTTGCCCTAGATGTGAGCTATATGAAGCTGACAGTGTACACATTTTCTCTACTTTTATTGGTCTAACATCATTGAAGCATGAGATAGTGCAATTTCTGACTGCCGTACTTCAATGTGATATTGTACTGTCTAGTGATGTAATATTATTAGGGGCAACGGACCCTGGTCATGCAAGACCAGGCCATGAACTAGTCTTTATCGCAATGGCAGTTTTAAGATTGTGTATCGCTTCAGCTTGGCTGGATCCTATCGTCCGTCTTTCCAACAGTGGCTAGCTAGGATGTTAGCAATTTCCAATATGGAGGTGGCCATTTATAAACGGAAGGGTAGGCAACTGCGTAAAGAGGGATGAAGATCTGGACTCCTTTATTAGAATGGTGCCAAGCTCAAGGCCGTATGTAATTGTTTGTAAAGATTTATTTGCATCAGGTCTGTGCATCCCTTCTTTTTTTTTCTTTTTTACTGATCTCCTTTTCACTCTTTTTTTTTTTTAACCAATATAACTAACTGTTTCATCGAATCTACGGCTTTTTGAAAGATATAATGCAAGTGTGTAATGTATTAAATGTATTAAATGTTATACCTGTCTGACTAGGGAGGGTGGGGGGGGGGGGGTGGGAGTTGGGGGGGCGAAAAATTGTGTTGGGTAAAAAAACCTAATAAAGATATTAAAAAAAAAAAGAAACATGCAAACTATCTTCTTGTATGTCTAGGGAAGAAACAGCAGTAAGGGCCTGATTACGCTATTGGCAGGATAGGTTACTCCATCACAAACGTGAAGGATATTCAGTCTGCCAAATCACAAGTAGTGTATAGGGTGTAATGGAATTGTAATTTGGTGGACGGGATATCTGTCACGTTGGTGACGGAGTAACCCTGTGCGCCAAGATCGTAATCAGGCCCTAAATGTCCATCAGTTTCTTTAAATTGAATTGAAGAAAAGTTGAGGTTATGCCATGGACCTACAATACGTGGTAGCCATCCATGGGCATCCAGCCCAAACCTGCTGATAAGGTAAACAGTTTAGGAATCCTCTTAGATAAAGATCTCAGCTTTGACAAACAGCATCATGCCTTAACATTAGCATGCTTTTTACAGCTCTGGATCCCAGTGAAAATGCTACCCTTTATTCTAACTGAAATGTCCACTACAATAAAGGTAACTCATATAAATTCTCACTATGATTACTGTGATGCACTGTTTCTAGGCTTGCAACTGGAGAACCTGAATCAACTTCTATTTTTACAACACTTTGCAGTTCAATCGTTCAAAAAGCTGAATAGTAAGTACCATAGGGCTTATTTACAAGAAAGTGCCGCAGTGCGGCACCACAAGCTGTTTGGCTGCGCCATGCTGCTGCACTTTCAAACCACAGGGATACATCATATTTACAACAATATGATGCATCCCTGTGCGTTCCCCTGTGCTAGCACACAATCGACTGCCATGCACCATGCAGGAACCGGGTGCCTGCATTGTGGGGAGAAAGAGGTGATTTCCTCTTCCTGTGTGTGTGCAGAATGCAGCACCCTTAGAAAGAGGAAAAAACGAGGAGAAATGTAAACCTTTCTCCTCGTTGTGCCTCTCTACACCACCCCTTGGGTGGCGTAGCATTTTGACGCATTTCCAGGTTTACGAATTCTCATAAATCTGGAAATGCGACAGAATACATGGGTGTTGCGTGGGAACACCCACAGCAATGCCCATGTCATGCCCCTTTCACGTAAATCGTTTCATGAGAAGGGGGGCCATATTTACAAGGACAGGAAAAGCCACGCATGGTAGCTTTACGTGTCCCTGTAAATATGGAACAGGAGGTTGCGTGAGCGGAGCGTCACAAAAAGTGACCCACCGGTGGTGCAAGGGGCTTGTAAATAAGCCCCCACATTTCTAAGGCAAAATGTTCCATCCTTTGGCTGCAAGCTCAGAAGTATATCTGGGTCAAAGTAAATTTCCTCCTTCATATAATAGTCTACGGTGGTGTCCCTAAACTGATCCAGAATGTGGCTTCTTCTTGTATTCTAGGCAAAACGATTCAATCTGAATCAAATCTTCTTCTGGGAGTTGTGTGCATTAAAAGAGTAAGTAATGGTGGGTGTTGTCCTAGAGTGTTGGCACTGCCTATTGGGAATGCATTACTTCCTGACCTTAAATATTTTGACAACCACAATACCATTAGGAAAGCCCTAAGGACCTACGTTTTCTATTAATCACTTTGTTGTCATGTAAGCTTTTCAAATTCACTGTAGTGATTGGCATCTCAATTATCACGCGTGACAGTATTTTGCCCATTGTCTGAGACTGCATAAGGAAGTGGGGAAGAGGGCCTAAAGAGTCTGTATCAAGCTGCCACGAGGGCCCACCGCACAAGGCCCTTCAGGGAGATGTTGGTTCTGGGGTAATCAGTGAGAATGGATAGAGCATCTTGACTCGTGCACAGATAGGGTGACTACCGCAATGTAAAACATTACAAATCAAAGTGCCTGAGTTTAATGTACTAGCAGCAGTGCATGCAAACAGTATTTGTTCATCCCAGTGGTTGCAAGCGTGCGCCAGTCTTTTTGGCTTTGCACTTCCATCAATTTTATAATGGTCTCTTTGTGACAAAGCGAGACCTCTTGTTTGTGCATCCACCCGGTGTTCCAGTGTGCAGGGACGTGGCAGAGAGGGACACTGCACACTGCACCACACCCACCAGCACTATGTAGGGTGGGAGTACTGTGGTGTAATGTAACTCTGAGCAGGTGCATGTGTTGCTGTGAGCTGCCAAGCTTTGCAGCTGAGGGAGTTGTAGTATGGCACTGAGTTTCACAGGTAAAGAAGCTGGGACAACCGACCACAGGCCCAGCGACTCTCATCACCCATCCTTTTTTATGTTTCTTTTCAGCAATGCAACAAGAGGCAGGTCGAACTTCCATAATGTTATACCAGGTGTGCCATGGATAGCTATGCATGCAGGTCATTCAGAGGAAGTTTCCCTCCTCTCTCAACCTTGTTTAAAAGGCGACCTGTCTCCCTGACTGTGTAAATTCTCTTTAGTTACATAGGGCCAGATATACAAAGCATTGTTGTGGTTGCAAACGCTTGGGGTCTCAAAAATGCTTTTTTCCAATGTACAACCACCAAATTGCGATTAGGTAGCAAGTTACCGGATGATAGTTCTGGTTTGCAGGCTACCATCCCTGTGATGGCTGCGATTGCAAGTGGGTTGCAAATTGCGATCTACCCCATATTCATGAGGTTTGTCGATTTGCAACCCACTAGGAATCGCCATTTGAAAAATAAAACATTAGGAACTGCGATTTCCAAATTGCAATTTGGGAAGAATTGCAATGTGGAAATCGCAATTCCTAATCTTAATACATCTGACCCATAGATGAATGTTTTATTTTTTTAATTTGTTTTTATTATTATTTTACAACAACGACAGAGGTGAAGCGAACAAAGTTACGCATATCACATTTCCTTATATATACTGTAACCAGCCAAAACAACAGTTACATTCAAATAGGAGGCAGTATGTAAACAAAGCCTTTAACATCTCCGAGAAGGAAGTGGTGCCGAAGCTGACGGGGTGGGAGAACCGTACCTCGGCTAAAGCATTGGGGTCCGTGGCGCCTCAGATAGATGAATCGTAATTATATTAGCATAGAGTTTTTCTTGCTTTTACTGCAAATTCTCGTTTTAACATGGCCACGTTTATCCTTCTAACCGTACATATCTTGCATTTCCAGGCTATTGAGATAGGCAAAGAGTCACCGGCAGTAAATCTGCTCCCAGGAGGGCACATTAGTGCAGTGCTACCAAGTGCTACGCATCGCGAGTTAGCCTAACACATTTCAGTGCTTCCCCTCCCCCCATTAATGCACTGTAATTAAATGTCAGGTCAATTAGAGCTCCTCTTGGATTGCTAGAGGCACTCTCAGCATGCCAGTGCAAAAATAAATTCAACTGCCGTCATGCTTCTGAGAGCTAAAGGCAGAGATCAGGTCGAGGAGAGGGGAGTTTTCCTTGCTAACAGCTCTCACTTTGTTACACCTTTTAGTCCAGAAGGTCAGAGACGATTTAAGCCATGCACAAAGTGGGCAATTGCCTAGGGACCCCCACCTTCCAAGGTGCCCTCTGAGAAGGCGAACGTCCTGTGTATCTAGCTGACCTCAGTCTATTTCCATATCTCAGCCTTTCTCCTCTCTGCCTACATCTACCAGAGTCTCTCTTTGCGCAGTGACACCTTAAGGATTCCTGAGTGCCCTGGAAAGATATATTTCAACTGCTTTGTGTGAATCTCGTTTCTGAAAGTTTTTTTTATCATTATGCGAGCTTCAAATAGCAGAACATGGGCAGTAAAGTTACAAACAGATACCCCCAATATATGTCTGGCCCAGGGCCCTAAAAAATCCCTAAGACGACACATTCCTAAGATCAAACCCTAATGATAGAAGCATCCTCCAAGCCCTGTGTTTAGGGAGTTGGACGTACTGCAGGATGCCATTAAGCAAACAGAGAAAGGTGTTATGTTCCCCGCCGGTCATGGTTAAGCGAGGCATGTGGCCTTGTCCAAGGGCCATGGGTGCTGGAGTATTATGTTGTTCTCTTTTCAGGTCTTGTTTCCGTATTCGGTATCACACAAAGTGGTGTCTCACATAAGCAGACTGAAAATAACGATATGTCACACGTGCACAACCTCAACACTTGTCAGCTATGTTAGTGGCAGACTATAGGCTAGCCTAGAACACTATACATTGCTCACAAAAGGTCCTTGGCTGTCCTAGCTTTAAAAATGGCACATAGAGTCCCATATTCATCAATGGAATTAAACCCAACTTAAGATGGCGACAGTAATTCCATCCAAAACCTTGTTACTGTCAATGTTTGACTGAGATTACACCTCCAGACATCAGACTGCATTGCATATTCTTGGCACGCTTTATAGGAGAAGAACATAGGGGCATATTAACAAGCGGCAGCGATAATTATCGCTGGCCGCTCTTAGCGAGAACTTTTTTATCGCCGGCTATCGCTGGCAATTATCGCCATGCTATCGCTGTATTAACAAAGCATAGCGCAATGGCGATAATTTTCCAGCGATAGCGGTGTTTTCCATGGAACATCGCTGGTTTTCCAGCGATGTTCCATGGAAAACGGCGATAACCTTGCTGATACGACCCTGTGGTCGTATCAGCATAATCCACCCCCATTGTTAGGTATAGGTAAGTCAGCATTTTAGCAGACGTTAGTTTTTGGCGAAAACGTCTGCTAAAATGCGTGGGCCTCCTTGTAAATATCGCAATGTACATTACGCGATATTTTACAAGGTAGTCCGTCAGGGGTACGCCCAGTGACGCCCACTTTGCATCTCATTAGAGATGCAAAGCGAGGCGTCTGGTAAACGGGTGCTAACATACGCTAGTGCATGTTAGCACCACCTTGTAAATAGGGCGATAAATATATCGCCGCTTTAGCGGCAAAAAGTGCCGCTAAAGCGGCGATAATGCCCTTGTTAATATGCCCCATAGTTGTGCATATTTAAGGTCTTCCTCCTAAGGGAGCAAACGTCAGTATATAATGCTGTCAATATGCTTCTGTACTTCACGTGCTATGAGGACGATATTTCCGGTAAGTGACAAGGTCACCCTTGGTTCGCCTTCAGGGCATAGAGAGTGTAATCTAGGTAGATGAGTTCTGAGTGTAGCGTGAGGTGGCAGAGTAGTGTATGTGGACAGCTGTGCAGGTACAAAATTTGTGTTTTGCACAGGCAATGCTGCACCGTTTCTGCTGTTGCTTCAAAAGCTCCAGTTGCTGCTGTTCCTTCTTCTAGCATACATGCCAAAATTTTAGCAGAGGGACGTTGTAGATTTAAGAAAAATAATCGGGATAATGTATTTCCTCCATTTACTTCTATTGAAGCAGAGACAATTTCAGGTGGAGGACAACCAAAATAAAGCCTTTTTTTGCTTCAACAATTGGGAGCCTCCCGCCTGTATCGGGTCTATTGGCATGTTCTTGGGCCAATGACTCTAGTGGTGTGGATTGCACTATTTATTGGCAGTTTCTTGAAGGGTTGGATTCCTCACTGGTAATCTTCATTACTCCTGATACTAGTCTTCCTTGTCACAGTCCTTACTTGTTGGTGGATGGCTCCCTCTCCAAGGCAGCCTCTCCCATAGCGCATATGCTTCTCCCCTTTCTTTACATTTTGTAAATTTCATAGTCTTTCTACTATTTTTAAGTCTGGCCTTAGAGACAGCTTTAGCTGTCTTGCCAGACTATTGTTTTAAGAAAAAAATATTAAATACCATACATACATACACACAGGGGCTTTATGCCACCCTTCTTTATCCATTGGTCTGTTCAGTTGTTGTTCACATTTTGCTTCCTCCCACCATAGCATACAATATGGGATAATGGATTTGCCCACTTTAGGCACTGTTTCCTCTGACTCATGTGCACAAGTGCCTAATATATATATATATATATATATATATATATATATATATATATATATATATATATATATATGATGTATGTATAACTGATTTTCCTAAATGGCAATATAAACGGCAATATTTATTTTCCCTTTTGCGAGGGCATGTCATCTCCCGAGCTGCTCGCTGCCCGGATGAAGGCGTAAGCGGAAACGCGTAGGGGTTCTTGTGGGATGTTGCCCTAAACTATATTATTTAATATGAAAATAAAAAGTCACCAGCACCTGGACCTGTTGTAGAGCTTGTCTTTGGAGTGACGAGGAGAGTGCACCTGGACCATTGGAGTGGTGATGGTCGTTGGGTGATCATATATATATATATGTAGGTAAGTATAACTTATTTTCCTAAATGGCAATATAAACAGCAATATTTATTTTCCCGTTTGTAAGGGCATGTCAACTCCTGCACACAGCTACCGAGCTGCTCGCTGCTGCATGCAGTGCTCCTCATTCAGCACGGTCATTTCTTTGAAATCCATGTATTTTCTCATTCTTTAGCATTTATTACATTGCAAAATGTCTCGTTTAGAGACAACTTAGCTATCTCAACAGCCCCATGTAATCCAAAAACGTCAGAAATATAAACAAATCATACGGGAGGGGCTATTGGTCGGCTCTGATTCATTGATCTGTTCAACTGTCATTCACATTTTGCTTCTGCCACTGCATATGGTGCTGTGTCAGTGGAGTGTATTGTGCTGTAAGATAATGGCTGATGAATTTTTGCTGTTACCCACTAACTGTGACCTAGAATGGAGGTCTCTTTAAGATGGTGGAAGACAATTCTGAATTTTCCCGCCCAGATTAAATCTTTAGCCCATTTCTACATCACCCTACAACATCAGAGACCCAATTTATCCCCCCGTGGTTGCTTTTTTAGGTCGAGACTAGCGGCAGCGCGCATGCACTGCTCGCTCTGCGAGACTGCTGTCATAAAAGTATTGAAGTATTGAAGAGAAGCCGCGCCCACTCTCCGCCTTTATTTTTCATTGGCTTGTGTCATTGTCTTTCATAAATGCTGCCTTCAGGTTCGTTAATAGGCTTGTTAGTCTCTCCTTAGCACAGCCTTGTCTTCATTTGTACCCTCCCATGGCTACTGGCCCTTCTACTTTGGTTGTTACACGGGACCTGTTATTTAGTCTGTAAGCACTATTTACTTTATTGAGTTTCTCTTACTGCAGGCCGGACATTTGCTGCTTCATCTGAAACCGCTTGTGTTTTTTTAAGCAGCACGGCCGCCCCCGTAACTCGGGAGCCTGCTTTCAATCACTTTAACCCAGCATTATCTCGTGTTCAAACCCCCCCCCCCAAATAAAATGGATTTAGAAATGATTAGCGAATTAAGTCATGTAAATTACAGGTAGCACATAATCCTGTGCTTATGGGCTGAAGCTGAAAACAGCACATCTGTGTTACATGCCATCTGTACTAAAGCCACCTGACAGGTTGTTTTCAAAAGCCTTTTTTATTAACAACAACAACACCACCACCACCACCAATACCACCACCACCACTACCACCACCATCAATACCACCACCTCCACCAATACCACCTCAACTAACAGCACCACCACCAATACCACCACCATCGCCAATACCACCTCCAATACCACAACAACCACCAATACCACCACCACCAATACCACCAATACAACTACCACCACCACCACCAATACCACCAAAAGCACCACTAATACCACCACCAATACCACCACCAATACCACCACCATCAACACCACCACCTCCACCACCACCAATACCACCACCACCACCAATACCACCACCACCAATACCATCACCACCACCAATACCACCACCACCAACACCACAACCAATACCACCACCAATACCACCACCAATACCACCACCAATACAACACCACCAATACCAACACCACCAATACCAATACCACCACCAATACCACCACCAATACCGCCACCACCAATACCACCACCACCACTAATACCACCACCACCACCAATACCACTACAAATACCACCAACACCAATACCACCACCACAAATACCAATACCACCACCACCACCACCAATACCACCAATACCACCACCAATACCACCACCAATATCACCACCAATACCGCCAACAATAACACCACCAATACCACCACCAATACCACCACTAATGCCACCACCAGCAATACGACCACCACCACCAATACCACCAACACCAATACTACCACCACCAATACCACCACCACCAATATCACCACCAATACCACCACCAATACCACCACCACCACCAATACCACCAATACCACCACCACCAATGCCACCACCACTACCACCACCACCAATACCACCACCACCAATACCACAACCGCCATACCACCACCAATACCACCACCAATACCCCCACCAATACCACCACCACCAATACCAGTACCACCACCAACATCACCATTACCACCACCACCAATACAACCACCACCAATACCTACACCACCAATACCACCACCAATACCACCACCACCACCACCACCAATACCACCACTACCATCAATACCATCACCATCAATACCACCACCAATACCACCAACAGCAATACTGCCACCACCAATACCACCACCAGCAATACCACCACCAATACCAACACCACCAATACCACCACCACCACCAATACCACCACCACCAATACCACCACTACCAATACCACCACCACCACCAATCCAATACCACCACCAATACCACCGCCAATATCAATACCACCACCAATACCACCAATACCACCACCAATACCACCTTCACCAATACCACCACCACCATCAATACCACCAACTCAACTACCACCAATACCACCACCAATACCACCACCAATACCACCACCACCAATACCGCCACCAACACCAATACCACCACCAATACCACAACCACCACTACCCCCACCACCAATACCACCACCATCACCAATACCACCACCAATACCAACACAACCAATACCAGCACCAATACCACCACCAATACCACAACCACCAATACCACCACCAATACCACCACCACCACCAATACCACCACCAATACCCCCACCAATACCACCATCAAAACCACCACCAATACCAACACTAATACCACCACCACCAATACCACCACCACCACCAATATCACCAATACCACAACCAATACCACCACCAATACCACCACCACCACTACCACCACCACTACCACCACCACTACCACCACCACTACCACCACCACCAATATCACCACCAATACCACCACCACCACAAATATCACCACCAATACCACCACCAATACCTCTACCACCAGAACCACCACCAATCCCACCACCACCACCACCAATACCACCAATACCACCACCACCACCAATACCACCTCCACCATCAATACCACCACCACCACCTCCACCACCAATACCACCACCACCAATACCACCACCACCAATACCACCACCAATACCACCAGCACCACCAATACCACCACCACCACCAATACCAATACCACTGCCAATACCAATACCACCACCAATACCACCACCACCAATACCACCACCACCAATACCAGCACCAATACCAACACAACCAATACCAATACCACCACCACCAATACCACCACCACCAATATCACCAATACCACCACCAATACCACCAATACCACCACCACCACCAATACCACCACCAATACCACCACCAATACCACCACTCATACCACCAATACCACCACCACCACCACCAATACCACAGCCACTACCACCATCAATACCACCACCACCAATACCACCACCACTACCACCACTGATCCAGCGCGGCTAATATAAATTCTTCTCCTTTGGACATGACATCCAGGTAAATCACTCTTTAACAACTATAACATATGACGGTGGGGCCCATAACACTGCATAAACATTCACTCACTCAATGTTTCCCTGGGTCACACCCACTTCCACCAAGGAGAAGGTTTAAACTGCTGGAAGAAACGGGATACCTTATTAAAATAAACAGGATATTTTCTTAAACATCATACACAAACAGTTTTTAATCCTGTCGGTTCTGAGACATCAAGGTATTCCGCTCTTTGGTCGATGGACCAACTAGTAAAATAAGTTGATGGTGATTAAGACCAGCTCAATCACATTCAAACCTATTAAACATTACACTTATTATTGAGCTGAAAGAACCAAAGACTCATAGTTTTAATTATAATAAAGTTTATCTACTTTCTTTAAATGCATGAATAAGATTCAAATTTATTAATCGTTATAATACATTTCAATATTAATATAAGAAATAAGCTTTAGAAAGAATTTATGCATACCCCTTTTTGATGAAGAATAAAGGTTCACCAAAGCAGATAAATTGTTGATCACAGCATGGAATTCCCAAATCTGACTGTCTGTCCCGCTAAACAGGCCTCCTCGACGGACCTCCTATACAGGTTTCCCGCATCGGTCTCGTTCCTTCCCAGTCAAGTTTAAAGTTCAAAATGAATATTTCTATCAAGAAAATGGCCTATAGAAAATAGCAGCAGTTTCTCCAGCATCAACGCTCAGTGCTCAAAAATTATGGATGAATAGCGCTCCTCCTACTTAAGAGCAGGTCCTCTTATACCCTACTACTAGCTTACTAAACATAAAGTTACAATCTTTGGGGGCGAGAATCACGCTAATTGGTCCATTGGAGGGGTGGCAAGAATCATCCCATTGCCCTCCTTGTTCTAACCGGTTCTGAAATTGTTTATGATTTAATCTTTTCGCACGACCTTTGGATAATAGCAGTCCGATTGACAGTTCATTTAATGTTTCTTCTTTTTCGCAACTCATTTTAAACAGTCCATTGTTAATTCACTGATGCTCATCCCCGGTTCTCACGGATTCATGCGGAGTCTTTCTTGGCATTCACCTCATGTCAGGTCAGCCTGTCCTTGTCACTTCTCACTCTGGGCTCGACTTGTACCCACGTGACATGTTTTTGTGGCTTTCTTCCGTTTAGAAGCCATCTTTGCGTCTGCGCATTGAGCCCATCTGCCTCGGCAGCCATTTTTACAGCACAGCCTAACAGGCCCGAACGAACTATCATGAAAACAAACACAATCGTAATTAAAATAGAGAAAATAAGCCTTTCTGTTTCCCAGCCGTCATTCTAAGTACCCCAATTAGGTGTTACCTAGCAAAGCGACATTTAAGGCCATGTTTACTTACCATCCACTTTCTTTTGCCACAATACAATTTTGCTACATAGCACAAATCATGCAATTTTACTCTAATTAGTATGCAAACTTCTATATTAGTATTAATTCACATTTACTATTGTAAATAGGTTACTTGCACCTAGATTTGCAGTTACCTCTTATATAAATGTTTACCAAATAAAATGTAAAATGTTGATTAGTCGATCAAACAATTAATAACATTAATTTATTAGGATGAATATTAGGGGGTTCAAAAAAAAATTCATTTACCTCGCACCATCAACTCCCCCTTTGGTGATTTTTAATATCACCACAATAACCCATGTTACACAATTTTTCAGATAGAATGTTTCTTGTCCACTTGCTTTTGTTAGTTTACACATCAGTATCCCTTTCATCTTGCCTTTTGTTCTTTCAAACATGTTTTCTTTTAGTTCTTCAAGTTCTATTTCACCCAATTCTCGTTCTCTTTCTTTCTTTATCTTATTTTCTTTTTATTTTATTTTGTCTTTTTCTCCTTTTAATACATATAATAACTAATTTCACTAATAACACCACTAATATTACTACTGTTGCTGATATTAAAACTTTCCCTACAATAGAACTACCTATTTCAGTGAACCATTTTGGTATTAAGGAAAAACTCTTACCTAGTTTCTCCCAAGCATTTTCAACTTCCAGTGGAGCAAGTTCTTTGTGCAACTCAGTAATATTCTTTATATACTTCTGTATATTTTCACTTTTATCTGGAATGTAAGTGCAACAATGTTGGACTTTCAGCATTCCACAGACTCCACCCTCTTTTGCCAAAAGAATGTCAGGGGCAAGTCGATTTTGCATCACCATGGCTCTCATGGCAACCATCTCGGTATTTACCATCAAGAACCCTCCAGCAGTATTCGTTGATAAACGATCTACTACTGTGGACAATTTCTGAATTTTAAATGCATTCAAAGATATACCCACTGCCGGTATCATTGCTCCAAAAATGTCACCAACTATTTCTGAAAAACTTTACCTTTTTCTGCGTGTGGATGTTTCACCCATTTCGTGTGTTCCTTTTTCTCCTCTCTCCACATGAAAAATCTTTGGAAAGACCAGCCCTAAATAGCACGACCCATACCAATGGTCTGGCAACCTGTAATAAGCTCTGTTTCCACAAATATAATAGATCCCTGGAAATATCGGATCTTTTCCTCCTTTAAATCCCCATCCTCCTAAAATTTTGTAATTATCTCGGCATTCACTGGAACCCACGAAATAGTTATCATACCTAGTTCTATTTCTACTAATACACAAATTTCCCTGTTGGGGCCAATCTAAAGTCATAGCTGCATTTGTCTTTTTCTTATCATTACTTTCTCTTTCAAACGCCCAAAGGGGTGTTTTTGTCTCCTCTTCTATTACTTTCCTTTGAAACTTAACTCTCCTGTCTTCTACCATCTCTAAAAATACTTTTTCTTCTTTCTTTAATTCACAGGTGAGATTATGCTTAACTATATATTCTAATGTTAAATCTTTATTTTCTATGAAAAATTCAGCAAACATTCTTGCTTCTTTCACTTTGTTCAATTCAGGAATTATAGGAATTCTTGCGAAAATCTTATTTATGTCAGTATAATAATATTCTAATCTACCTGTTTTATAAAATAAACTTGCTAAAACACTACATGTTATTCCATACGTCAAAGGAAGGTGATGATAGGTCACACCTTCTGAAACAGACGCAGGTAATTGCATACAAACATAACAATCTCTCACATCCATTGTTTCTACATATTCATATAACAATTTTGTGAAAACGTTCTTTGAAAAATCAGTTATGGATCTATCCTTATGTAACTCGGCACCATCTATTAATGTTGCTGTGTTCTGTATGTTAGCTTCTTTATCCTTTTTCGTGTTATTTTCCCTTATGGCAGTTTCTTCTACAGCTAGTCTAATTGGAATGGTGATTGCTAAGATAAGCCAGACAAACATTATTAATCCTGTACAATAAAAACACATTCTACACCATCTACGTAAGAAATCACATCTAGATTTTCTATTATCTGTGTCTACCATTCTATTCTATTACTTATATATATATATATATATATGTACAGAAAATGTGTCACCACACCTCAGAATGACGTATCAGCCACTCTACCCTTTCACTTTGTCTCGTTTGGTACTTTCTTTTAGTTCTTCTCAGAACTCTTCCTTGTCTTGTTCAGGTTTTGGGTGTCCAGTCCGGTTTTTCTTTTTAATCTCTTCAAACTTGTTGCACTTCACTTTCACCCATTGGTTTGCAGCTTTCTTCTGGGTTCTCGTGAGTGTTATCTTCTTCTTTGATGTCAGTCAATGCGATGTATAGCCACTCAGGTGACTTATATTTCAAATTAGGTTTCTTCACTCTTTTCGTTTTCTGCAATTGTTTTCCACCTTGTTTTCCTTGTTCTCTTTGACTTGTTATCTCATTTACTTGTTCTGCATTATCTCTATTTAGATTTATAATTTTGTATCTCAATCTTTTGACTTCGTGGGGCCAATTGTCTCCTTTTCTCTGCCTTTTGGTTCACTTTCCTTTTCCTCTCGTTCAGCTCTCCAAGTCCTCTTTCTTGGTCCTTGTCTCTGTTTTCTCTCTTCTTCACTTTCTTCTGATTCTGTTTCAGACCTTATTTCACTTCCTCTTATTTTGAACTTTATGATTTCGTTTTCATCTTCTATCTCTGAACCTTCTTGTTTCTTTTCTGTTCTGATACTTGTTTCTATCGCTCCTCGAGGTTCTTCCGAATTCTCGTTGGTCTCTCTGTCTATTTCTAAATTTCCCTGTTCTTTTATTTGTTGGTCTGTCCCTATTGCTCCTTGGGGTTCTTCCGATTCTTCTTCTATTTCTCTTTCTGAATCTATCCCTCCCTCGTCTAATTCGACAATTTTTAAAGGAACTTTACCATAGCTTGTGCTTGGCTGATCAATGTCACTTTCTCTTGGTTCAGTTTATTTATTTATGACGTCAGTTTTCCATTTATTCTTTAGCTTTTCATCACAATCTGAATCGTCTGTTTCAGATGCTGAACTAGTATCTGATATTTCCAGATGTCGACTTACAGGTCGATCTTCAAGTTCTGGAACCTTCGTTATTTCAACTTCTTCTCCTGTTGTCAGATTTGTACCTGGGTCTTCCAGATGTCGACTTACAGGTCGATCTTCAAGTTCTGGAACCCTGTTTGTTTCGACTTCTGCATCGGATGCTGAACTGGTATCAGATATCTCCAGATGTCGACTTACAGGTCGATTTTCAGGATCTGGAACTCTAATAGTGTGGCTGGCATGCACCCAGTTTTTCACTCCTGCACATTTGACGGCAGTTGTTGTTACTAGGATTACTTGTCGTGGTTTATCCCAGTGAGGAACCAAACAGTTTCTTCTTCTGTGGACTTTTATGCGGACCCAGCCTCCTGGACTCAAATCATGAGCTGGTTTTCTTTCGAGAGTGGTCGCATCCGGTCCAACCTGATGAAACACAGAATGTACCACATCAGCCAATCCTTTGCAATAATCCAACACGAGATCATCAGTTATAGTCAGCAGTTTGTTGACAAGTACATGTGCTTGTCTCATTGCTCGTCCCATGATTATTTCGTGGGGACTCAGACCTGTTTTTCTGTCAGGTATGCTTCTGATAGTCATTAGCACCAATGGTAGGGCATCTGGCCATTTGAGTCCTGTGGCTTGACACATTTTCCCCAACCTATTCTTTATTGTTCCATTCACTTGTTCTACAACTCCAGAAGCCTCTGGTCTGTATGCACAGTGCAATTTCTGTTGAATGTCAAGAGCTTCACATATCAGTTGAATTAGCTCATTTTGAAAATGTGTTCCTCTATCTGTTTCAATCGTTACTGGAAAACCATACCTTGGAATGAATTCTCTCAGCAGGAGTTTTGCTACTGTAACTCCATCATTCCTTCTTGTCGGATAGGCTTCCACCCAACGAGAAAACAAACAAACGACCACAAGAACGTATTTCAGTCTATTGCTTGGGGGCATTTCGATAAAATCCAGTTGCATTCTAGTAAAAGGACCTCCTTCTCGTTCTATTGTCCCTAGACTCACTACTGTTTTCCTTCCTGGATTTATCTGTTTACAGATAAGACATCTTTGACAAAGACTTTCAGCTATAGCTCTAAATTTCGGGTTATACCAGGTTTGTCTGAAAAGTCGGATCATGGCATCCCTTCCAATATGAGCTTGTCCATGGTACATCCGTGCCATGTTAGAAATCATGCTATCAGGCATAACTGGTCTTTCATCTTTATAAACCCAAACGTCATCTTCCTCCCTTTTTCTGCATCCTGCTTTTATCCAGCTATCTTTCTCCTCATCATTTGCTTCTTCCTGTAATTGTCTTACCTCATCCCATGTTTCAACAATGTTAGTAAACAGCAAGGGACATGGAACATGCTCTCTTTCTCTTCTTCTGTTCAACGAGACAACATTTCTAGCACAATATTGGGCTATCTCGTCGGCATACCTGTTGCCCACAGGTAATGTAATCCGCCTTATTTTTGTGTGCAGCACACTTCACCACTGCAATCTGTTTAGGCAGCTGTATCGCCTCAAGCAATTTCTTCACAAACTCACCATTTCTAATTGGAGTTCCTGCAGATGTCAAAAAACCTCTCTGGGACCAGATCTGTCCAAAATCGTGGACCACTCCGAAGCCATGCTGGCTATCTGTGATCACCGTAATTCGGACATTTTTTCCCAGTTTGCACGCCTGAATCAGAGCAATCAGCTCAGCTACTTGGGCTGAACGTATCCCTCTCAAACAAGATGCTTCCATTATTGCAGCCACTGTACACACAGCATACGCCGCCCTCAAAACTCCTTCACTTGTCCTCAGGCATGAACCATCCACAAACATCACATAATCTGATTCTTTTAAGGGCTCGTCCTTAATATCAGGCCTTGGTTTCGTACAGAATTCAAGCACCTTCAAGCAATTGTGATCGACTTCATCTTTGTTTGCTACACTCTCTTCATCCGGCAGTGATGTCCAAGGATTCACACTTGTGCATCTGTCAATGGTTACATTGTCTGCACTCAAAATCACTTTTTCATACCTAGTCAGCCGACTATGTGTCATGAATTGAGTTTTGGTTCTTGTCAAAAGAATTTCAACAGAGTGTGGTACATATACCCTCAATGGATATCCCATCACAATGCCTTCACTCTGTTCCAGACTCACACAAGTAGCAGCTACTGCTTTCAGACAGCCAGGCAACGCTTTTGCTATCGGGTCTAAAACAGCTGAAAAATATGCAATAGGTCTTTTCATTTTTCCATGTCTTTGCACTAAAACTGAAAGTGCACATCCATCTCTTTCACTACAATACAGTTCAAATTCTTTCTCATAATCAGGCATTCCCAGTGCCGGTGCTTCACACAACCTTGTTTTTAGTTCTTTGAAGGCTTTCATTTCTTCGTCATTCAATTCAAACGGATCTTTGACATCCTTTTTTGTCAATCGCTGTAAAGGTTTTGCAATCAATGAAAATCCACTTATCCACTGTCGACAATACCCAACCATTCCAAGGAACATTCTCACCTCTCTTTGTGTCATTGGAGCTCTCATTCCTCGAATAATCTTTATTCTCTCTGTCGTTACCTTCCGTACTCCCTTTTCAATCTTGTGACCTAGGTATTGAACCTCTTGTTGACAAAACTGTAATTTAGACGGGGACACCTTATGTCCTCTTTCGGCTAAATGGTTCAGTAAAGCAATTGTGTCAGTAACACATGCTTCTTTGGTCCTTGATGCCACTAATAGGTCATCAATGTACTGAACCATCACAGATTTTTCAGGCATTTTTAAACTTTCCAACGATTTCTTTAGGATCTGGTTAAAGATTGAGGGACTTTCTGTATACCCTTGAGGAATTCGGCACCATGCCAAAATACGCTCTCCGAACCGGAATGCAAATAATGGCTGGCTATCTGGATGTAACGGAATAGAGAAAAATGCATGACACAAATCAATGACTGTGTACCATTCTGCATCGCATGGAATCTGATACAGTATTACAGCGGGGTTTGGTACAATTGGACAACAAGGAATAACGATTTTATTGACTTTTCGCAAATCTTGCACTATCCTATATGTCCCATTTGGCTTTTTCAGTCCCATTATAGGTGAATTACATGGACTGCTCATTATTTCTTTCAAGATTCCCTGTTCAATCATTTTATTGATTACAGGAGTTATTCCTTCAATAATTTCTGGCGTCAATTTATATTGTGGAGTATTTGGGTAATTTGTGCCTTCTCTTACAGTAATTTTTACAGAGTCTACTCCTCTCATTAACCCAATGTCTTCGCCTGTAAAATCCCATACCTCAGGTCTGACTGTTTCTTTTAACTCAATTGGGATTTTCTCTACATCAAACACAGGAAACATGTCATTCACTCCTGGCTATAATTCTGCCATTGTCATTTTATATAGTACATCTTCATCTGGTGTCTGAAATGCAATCCCATCCGGGGTACAATAAATGGTACAATTCATTTTGCAAAGTAGATCGCGTCCTAGTAAATTTACGGGACTGCAATCACACACCACAAATCGGTGCATTTCTCTGAATGGTCCGACTTTCACCTCTACCAGTTTAGTAAGAGGCGCCTTAATCTTCTTGTTTGAAACACCTACGACTTAGATATTTTCACCTGAGAGAGGAAGGTTTGGAATTTCCACTGATCTAACAGTAGAACGGGTAGCTCCAGTGTCCACAAGGAATGTCACATTTGCACCATTCACTTCTCCATCCACAAATGGACCGGTCTGATCTACCTCTAGAGTTGCGCCAAGTACGCACTCTTCCTCCTCTCCTAGGCACCGTCATACACTTTCATCCGATTCATTCCCATCCTGTCGTAACCAATACTGCGATATTGCAGCTGTGCGCAGCAATCGTGTTACCTGCTCTCCTCCGTAGAATCCTGTCTCTGCACTGTATCTCTGAGGGTTTACACTCTTGGGGAGAGGTGGTTGTGGCACCTGACTCTGTTGAGTAACTACCTGTGGTTGCTGCAGCTGTTGGTAACTCACCTCACTCTGCACCTGTGGATTTAATGATTGATTTTCCGTATTAGCTTTTGGAGGAAATTTACACTTGTTTCTCCAATGCCCTAATTTTCTGCAGTTGTGGCATGGCCACTTCTTCTTTGCTTCTTCTATACTCATTTGACCTTTGCCTTTACCTATATTCGGTTTTGATTTAGTTTGTCCTGTTTCATTAATCTGATTTTTCAGTTGTGCTTCTTGTTTTTCTGCAACCTTTACTTGTGCCCACATCGCTTTTTCTTTTAACTTACGCTGTCTACACTCAATGTCATCACTACAATATTTAGCATACCTCAACACCTCGTCCACTGTGCTGTTCTGCCAACATATCATGTGCTGCTTAATCATTTCGCTTATTTCTGGTTTTCAATCCATAAACAAATCTGTATACAAAATGACTCATGTCCGTCTCATTCAGAGTCTCATAACCGCTATACTGTTTGAAAACCAAAAGTAGCCTTTCATAATAGGCGTGTACAGATTCCTTACTCTCTTGCGTAGGTCTATCAATCTTTACCCAATCAGTTTCTTTGGGTGGAATTTTGTTTTTCAAAAATGTAATAACCTGATCGTACTTCCTCATTACTTCTGGTCCTGGCGCTCCTGTTTTTGAGTCTCTTGGGTATTCTACTGTCGGCCAATCAATGGTAATCTTACATTCTGTCCATAAATCGGCTGGTACTACAATGTCAAACAATCCATCCAAATCTATCCACAACACTTTCGAAACCTTGACGAACCTTTCCACCTGTCTGTACCATTCTACAGGCTTTTCTCTCAATTTTGGAAAGTCATTTGTAAATGACAGTATATCTTGTCTGGACCACGGGACATGTACATAACTACCTCCTGGAGTTTCTCTCATCGGATACTCCCGTACGACTGCTTCCTTATCTGTCACCGCAAAAGCCAAAGACGCTTTGTCGGTTGTTCTCTCATTTCTTTTAGTCCACCTGCTTCTCCATCTGTCCACATCACCCCATTTTCTCAACAAAACGATCAGTTCTTTTATCTGGGTTAAACGTCCTGATGTATTCAAATTCTCTATATCTTTCTCACAAAAATCTACCCTATATGGTTTCTGCAAACTCCTGACTTTTACAAATTCTACTCCTAGTTCATTCGCTGTCTCTTCCAATTTGTCATGTACATTTCTAGCTCTCCAGGTAATGCTCTTACATAAGAACATTATCTCGTCGTCCTGATATGTTTTCAATTTTTCTATACCAATAGTCCCTAAAATCAACTCCTCCATATCTATCTTTAGCCTGATTACATCCAATGGTTTCGGTTCTGTTTCTTTCTTTTGAAAATTTTCATCCATTCACTTAATTCTTCTGGAGTTGGACCTACAGGTGTACTATTTATTTCTATCCAGTTTCTATTCCTTTCTGGCGTTTCAGATGCAGACTCAGTTCCCATAGGAATCCTTTTTATCTCACTCTCATTTACTGTCAGGTTAGTAGGTGGGCTCGGTCTATATGAGCTGACCAAATTTCTTGCCTCCTCAATTTCTGTATTCATCCCTTCTCTCATTCTTTGCATATTTGAGTTCATTGGGATGACTAAGGAATGCTCATCTATTCTCTGGTTCTCAAAAACTGGTATTACTGGTCCTATTGTCACTGGCACAGTCACAGCTTCCATGTTCATTGTTAACTCTCTTATTTTCTCAGTTAATTCTCTTGTGGTTTTTGCTAACTCAGCTGCATTGCCACTGTCTGACTTTTCACTTTGTGGGGTTTCTAGCTGTTCATTTGACCTATTTATATCGTATCTTCGTTCTGGACTTTTATTCCTCCCAGTTTCCATTGGCGGTGCATTGGGTGTCACCACCGCAGAATTCTGTTGATATGGAGGTGGTTTTCTGTTTAATATATCTTCCAGCAATTCATCCTCCGTTTCGCTACCTCCATACCCGTACCTCTCTGTGACTATATGTTTCTTTTTCCCTGTACACTTCCTTCCTGTATCCTCTTCAACTGTTAAGGCTGGAAACAAACCTTCTGTCATGTTAGCATATCTCCAACACTTCATCCTGTCCTCATGATTCACTCCCCATAATCTTCCAGGAACTAAACTATAATTCTTTGCACCTCTGTGTCTTTCTCGTTCATACATCTCGTCTTCCCATTCACCTAACGCTTCAAACTGTGTCGGTCTAGGTCTTGGCTCAAGTTTCATCATTTTCTCTCTCAAATTTCGAAGTACAGCAATGCTAAATGATCCATTCTCCGGAAAAGCCAATACTCCATAATTTTGAGTATATTTCGTCCAATTTTCTAACCAGATGCAAGTATGGTAACCATATTTCAGCATCATATGGGAAGCTGGCGTTTTCGGCAGAGGAATTACTTGTCCCTCTCTAGTCACTACCTTTTTGTCCTTCTTGAAAAAGTTCTTAATTTTCGCCATCCATGACGGTTTCTCTCTACAATACTCATAATAAGCCATGTTCACGATTCTCTCCCTCCGGCAAACTCACAACTCTGCTCTGTTCTTCTATGTGCTAATCGGACCTATCCCAGCGCGTCTCACACTAACGCACCAATCCGATGCCTCTACGTCACTGCTCTTCAGACCTATCCCAGCGCGTCTCACACTAACGCACCAATCAGGGCGTTTTCCGTGTTTCCAAGGCACTGTCCAATCCCAGCGCGGTCTTTTGTCAACGTCAGTTCTACTCTTGACCCCTCCTTTACAAAAATTATCGGCAGTTCTTGTCTTGACTAAATCTTATTAGTTACAATGTAGAACACATTTCCATTGCCTGTTTTCGCTAAACAAAAGAGATAGCTTAGTCTACCTTACAAGAACACAGTTTCATTCGATACGTGTTGCACTTCCCTCTACCTTACCCTTCTTTCAAGCAAGGGGTAAACCCGTTTCTCTGGGGATAAAACACATGTGGAGACTACACTGCTCCTGAGAATTAAGGCCAGAGTTTCACAAGAGAACCGGTTGCTATTTCATTCATACAAGTTTTATACAGAAAATGTCCCTATCATAACACAACCTGTGTTATCACCAATTTGAAAATCAGACAATGCACTATTCCATGTGACTTCTCTTGCCACACGTGTCCACTTCCTACTTCCCGGAAGCTTCAAAATTTCCGACTTACATATAACATAATACAATTCGACATGAAGTGTTAGACATGAAATAATTCAATAATCAATAATCAATAATCACCAAACTAATCTATAGTAACCATAACTCTGCTACCAAGAAATCTGATCCAGCGCAGCTAATATAAATTCTTCTCCTTTGGACATGACATCCAGGTAAATCACTCTTTAACAACTATACCATATGACGGTGGGGCCCATAACACCGCATAAACATTCCCTCACTCAATTTTTCCCTGGGTCACACCCACTTCCACCAAGGAGAAGGTTTAAACTGCTGGAAGAAACGGGATACCTTATTAAAATAAACAGGATATTTTCTTAAACATCATACACAAACAGTTTTTAATCCTGTCGGTTCTGAGACATCAAGGTATTCCGCTCTTTGGTCGATGGACCAACTAGTAAAATAAGTTGATGGTGATTAAGACCAGCACAATCACATTCAAACCTATTAAACATTACACTTATTATTGAGCTGAAAGAACCACAGACTCATAGTTTTAATTATAATAAAGTTTATCTACTTTCTTTAAATGCATGAATATGATTCAAATTTATTAATCGTTTTAATACATTTCAATATCAATATAAGAAATAAGCTTTAGAAAGAATTTATGCATACCCCTTTTTGATGAAGAATAAAGGTTCACCAAAGCAGATAAATTGTTGATCACAGCATGGAATTCCCAAATCTGACTGTCTGTCCCGCTAAACAGGCCTCCTCGACGGACCTCCTATACAGGTTTCCCGCATCGGTCTCGTTCCTTCCCAGTCAAGTTTAAAGTTCTAAATGAATATTTCTATCAAGAAAATGGCCTATAGAAAATAGCAGCAGTTTCTCCAGCATCAACGCTCAGTGCTCAAAAATTATGGATGAATAGCGCTCCTCCTACTTAAGAGCAGGTCCTCTTATACCCTACTACTAGCTTACTAAACATAAAGTTACAATCTTTGGGGGCGAGAATCACGCTAATTGGTCCATTGGAGGGGTGGCAAGAATCATCCCATTGCCCTCCTTGTTCTAACCGGTTCTGAAATTGTTTATGATTTCATCTTTTCGCACGACCTTTGGATAATAGCAGTCCAATTGACAGTTCATTTAATGTTTCTTCTTTTTCGCAACTCATTTTAAACAGTCCATTGTTAATTCACTGATGCTCATCCCCGGTTCTCACGGATTCATGCGGAGTCTTTCTTGGCATTCACCTCATGTCAGGTCAGCCTGTCCTTGACACTTCTCACTCTGGGCTCGACTTGTACCCACGTGACATGTTTTTGTGGCTTTCTTCCGTTTAGAAGCCATCTTTGCGTCTGCGCATTGAGCCCATCTGCCTCGGCAGCCATTTTTACAGCACAGCCTAACAGGCCCGAACGAACTATCATGAAAACAAACACAATCGTAATTAAAATAGAGAAAATAAGCCTTTCTGTTTCCCACCCGTCATTCTAAGTACCCCAATTAGGTGTTACCTAGCAAAAGCGACATTTAAGGCCATGTTTACTTACCATCCGCTTTCTTTTGCCACAATACAATTTTGCTACATAGCACAAATCATGCAATTTTACTCTAATTAGTACGCAAACTTCTATATTAGTATTAATTCACATTTACTATTGTAAATAGGTTACTTGCACATAGATTTGCAGTTACCTCTTATATAAATGTTTACCAAATAAAATGTAAAATGTTGATTAGTCGATCAAACAATTAATAACATTAATTTATTAGGATGAATATTAGGGGGTTCAAATTTTTTTTCATTTACCTCGCTCCATCACCACCAATACCACCACCACCAATACCACCACCAATACCACCACCACCAATACCACCACCAATACCACTACAAACAGAACCACCACCAATACCACCCCCACCACCACCAACAATACAACCAATACCACCTCCACCATCAATACCACCACCACAACCACCACCAATATCACCAATACCACAACCACTACCACCACCAATACCACCACCACCACTACCACCACCACTACCACCACCAATACCACCACCAATACCACCATCGATACCACCACCAATACCACCACCATCAATACCACCACCAATACCACCACCAGCAATACCACCACCAATACCACCACCACCAATAAATACCACCACCACCACCAATACCACCACCAATACCACTGCCAGCATTACCACCACCAATACCACCACCAATACCACCACCACCACTAATCCAATAGCACCACCTCCAATACCAATACCACCGCCAATAACAATACTACCACCAATACCACCACCAATACCACCACCACCAGTACCACCACCACCAACCTCAATATCACCACGTCCACTACCACCAATACCACCAATACCTCCACCAATACCACCAATACCGCCACCACCACCACCACCAATACCACCACCAATTCCACCATTAAAACCACCACCAATACCACCAATACCACCACCCCCAATACCACCAATATCACCAATACCACAACCACTACCACCACCAATACCACCACCACCACCAATACCATCACCACTACCACCACCAATACCACCACCACCAATACCACCACCACCAATACCACCACTACCACCAATACCACCACTAACACCACCAATACCACCACCAATATCACCACCACCAATACCACCACCACCAATACCACCACCACCAATACTACCACCACCAATACCACCACCAATACCACCACCACCCCCAATACCACCACCACCACCAATACCACCACCACCACCAATACCACTGCCACCAATACAACCACCACCAATACCACCACCACCAATACTACCACCACCAATACTACCACCACCAATACCACCACCAATACCACCACCACCCCCAATACCACCACCACCACCAATACCACCACCACCAATACCACCACCACCAATACTACCACCACCAATACCACCACCAATACCACCACCACCCCCAATACCACCACCACCACCAATACCACCACCACCACCAATACCACTGCCACCAATACAACCACCAATGCCACCACCACCACTAATCCAATAGCACCACCTCCAATACCAATACCACCGCCAATACCAATACTACCACCAATACCACCACCAATACCACCACCACCAGTACCACCACCACCAACCTCAATACCACCACCTCCACTACCACCAATACCACCACCAATACCACCACCAATACCACCAATACCGCCACCACCACCACCAATACCACCACCAATACCCCCACCAATACCACCATTAAAGCCACCACCAATACCACCACTAATACCACCACCACCAATACCACCACCACCAATACCACCAATACCACAACCACTACCACCACCAATACCACCAATACCACCAATACCACCACCACCACCAATACCACCACCAATACCACCACCACCACCACCAATACCACAGCCACCACCAATGCCACCAGAACCACCACCAATACCACCACCACCACTACCAATACCACCACCAATACCACCACCAATACCACCACCACCAATACCACCTCCAACATTAATACCACCACCACCACCTCCACCACCAATACCACCACCAATACCACCACCACCAATACCACCACCACCACCAATACCACCACCACCAATAAATACCACCACCACCACCAATACCACCACCACCACCAATACCACTGCCAGCAATACCACCACCAATACCACCACCAATACCACCACCACCACTGATCCAATAGCACCACCTCCAATACCAATACCACCGCCAATACCAATACTACCACCACTACCACCTATACCACCACCAATACCACCACCACCAGTACCACCACCACCAACCTCAATACCACCACCTCCACTACCACCAATACCACCACCAATACCGCAACCACCACCAATACCACCACCAATACCCCCACCAATACCACCATTAAAACCACCACCAATACCACCACTAATACCACACCACCAATACCACCACCACCAATGCCACCACCACCACCAATATCACCAATACCACAACCACTACCACCACCAATACCACCAATACCACCACCACCAATACCACCACCACTACCACCACCAATACCACCACCACCAATACCACAACCACCCCCAATACCACCAGAACCACCACCAATACCACCACCAACAATACCACCACCAATGCCACCAATACCACCACCACCACCAATACCACCTCCAACATCAATACCACCTCCACCACCAATACCACCACCACCACCAATACCATCACCACCAATACCACCACCAATACCAACACTACCAATACCACCACCACCAATACCACCACCAATACCACCACCAATACCACCACCACCAATACCACCACCAATACCAATACCACCGCCAATACCAATACGTCCACCAATACCACCACCACCAATACCACCACCACCACCACCAATTCCAATACCACCACCACCATTACCACCACCACCAATACCACCACCGCCAATACCACCACCATCAATACCACCACTACCACCACCACCAATACCACCACCAATACCACCACTGCCACCACCAATACCACCACCAATACCACCAATATCACCACCACCACCAATAGCACCACCACCACCAATACCGCCACCACCAATACTACCACCACCAATACCACCACCACCAATATCACCACCACCACCTCCAATACCAATACCACCGCCAATACCAATACTACCACCAATACCACCACCAATACCACCACCACCAGTACCACCACCACCAACCTCAATACCACCACCACCACTACCACCAATACCACCACCAATACCACCACCAATACCCCCACCAATACCACCATTAAAACCACCACCAATACCACCACTAATACCACCACCACCAATACCACCACCACCAATGCCACCACCACCACCAATATCACCAATACCACAACCACTACCACCACCAATACCACCACCACCAATACCACCACCACTACCACCACCAATACCACCACCACCAATACCACCACCAATACCACCACCACCAATACCACAACCACCCCCAATACCACCAGAACCACCACCAATACCACCACCAATGCCACCAATACCACCACCAATACCACCACCACCACCAATACCACCTCCAACATCAATACCACCTCCACCACCAATACCACCAACACCACCAATACCACCACCACCAATACCACCACCAATACCAACACTACCAATACCACCACCAATACCACCATCAATACCACCACCACCAATACCACCACCAATACCACCACCAATGCCACCACCAATACCACCACCACCAATACCACCACCACCAATTCCAATACCACCACCACCATTACCACCACCACCAATACCACCACCACCAATACCACCACCATCAATACCAATACCACCACCACCAATACCACCACTACCACCACCACCAATACCACCACCAATACCACCACTGCCATCACCAATACCACCACCAATACCACCAATATCACCACCACCACCAATAGCACCACCACCAATACCACCACCACCAATACCGCCACCACCAATACTACCACCACCAATACCACCACCAACACCAATACCACCACTACCACCAAATCCACCACCAATACCACCACCAATACTACCACCACCACCACCACCACCACCAATACCACCACCACCACCAATACCACTGCCACCAGTACCACCACCAATACCACCACCAATCCAATAGCACCACCTCTAATACCAATACCACCGCCAATACCAATACTACCACCAATACCACCAATACCACTGATACCACGACCAATACCACCACTACCAGTACCACCACCACCACCCTCCATACCAGCACCTCCACCACCAATACCACCACCACCAATGCCACCACCAACACCACCACCACCACCAATACTACACCACCAATACCACCACCAATGCCACCACCACCACCAATACCACCACCATTACCAAGACCACCACCATTACCAATACCAATACCACCACCACCAATGCCACCAATACCACCACCAATACCACCACCACCACTAAAGCACCATCAATACCACCACCACCACTAACACCACCACCACCAATATCACCAACACCAATACCACCACTCACCACCACCAATACCAATACCACCACCACCAATACCAATACCACTAATACCACCACCAATACCACCACCAATACCCCACCAATACCACCATCAATACCACCATCACCAATACCACCACCAGCACTAATACCACCACCAATACCACCACCACCTATACCACCACCACTACCACCACCAATACCACCACCACCACCAATACCACCACCACCATCAATACCACCACTGCCAATACCAGTACCACCACCAATGTCACCACCACCAATACCACCACCACCAATACCACCACCACCAATGCCACCAATACCACCACCACCACCACTAATATCACCACCAATACCACCACCACCACCACCACTGACACCACCACCAATACCACCACCAATACCACCACCACCAATACCACCAACACCAATACCACCACCACCAATACCAATACCACCACCACCAATACCACCACCACCAATACCACCAATACCACCAATACCTCCACCAATACCACCACTAATACCACCAATACCACCACCAATACCACCAATACCACCACTAATACCCCACCAATACCAGCATCAATACCACCACTAATACCACCACCACCTATACCAATACCACCACCACCAATACCACCACCACCAATACCACCAATACCACCACTACCACCACCAATACCACCACCACCAATACCACCACCAATACCACCACCAATACAACCACCACGAATACAACCACCACCAATACCACCACCACCAATACCACCACTAATACCACCACCACCAATACCACCACCATCAATACCAGCAGCACCACCACCATCAATACCATCACCTTCACCACCAATTTCACCACCACCAATACCACCACCAATACCCCCACCACCAATACCACCACAAATACCACAACCAATACCAACACCACAACCAATACCAATGCCACCAATACCACCACCACCACCAATGCAATACCACTACCACCACTAATACCAATACCACTGCCAATACCAATACCACCACCAATACCACCACCAATTCCACCATTATCACCACCTCCACCAATACCATCACAACCAATACCACCACCAATACCACCACCACCGATACCACCTCCACCATCAATACCACCACCAATATCACAACCACTACCACCACCAATACCACCAATACCACCACCACTACCACCACCAATACCACCACGAATACCACCGCCAATACCACCACCATCAATACCACCACCAATACCACCACCACCAATACCGCTACCACCAATACCACCACCACCAATACCACCACCACTACCACCACCAATACCACCACCAATACCACCACCAATACCACCACCAATACCACCACCATCATTACCACCACCACCAATACCGCTACCACCAATACCACCACCAGCAATACCACCACCAATACCACCACCACCAATAAATACCACCACCACCACCAATACCACCACCACCACCAATACCACTGCCAGCATTACCACCACCAATACCACCACCAATACCACCACCACCACTAATCCAATAGCACCACCTCCAATACCAATACCACCACCAATAACAATACTACCACCAATACCACCACCAATACCACCACCACCAGTACCACCACCACCAACCTCAATATCACCACCTCCACTACCACCAATACCACCAATACCTCCACCAATACCACCAATACCGCCACCACCACCACCAATACCCCCACCAATACCACCATTAAAACCACCACCAATACCACCACTAATACCACCCCCACCAATACCACCAATATCACCAATACCACAACCACTACCACCACCAATACCACCACCACCACCAATACCATCACCACTACCACCACCAATACCACCACCACCAATACCACCACCACCAATACCACCACCACCACCAATACCACCACTAACACCACCAATACCACCACCAATATCACCACCACCAATACCACCACCACCAATACTACCACCACCAATACCACCATCAATACCACCACCACCCCCAATACCACCACCACCACCAATACCACCACCACCAATACTACCACCACCAATACCACCATCAATACCACCACCACCACCAATGCCACCACCACCACTAATCCAATAGCACCACCTCCAATACCAATACCACCGCCAATACCACCACCAATACCACCACCACCAGTACCACCACCACCAACCTCAATACCACCACCTCCACTACCACCAATACCACCACCAATACCACCACCAATACCACCAATACCGCCACCACCACCAATACCACCACCAATACCCCCACCAATACCACCATTAAAGCCACCACCAATACCACCACTAATACCACCACCACCAATACAACCACCACCAATACCACCACCACCAATACCACCAATACCACAACCACTACCACCACAAATACCACCACCACCACCACCAATACCACCACCACCACCAATACCACCACCAATACCACCACCACCAATACCACAACCACCACCAATGCCACCAGAACCACCACCAATACCACCACTACCAATACCACCACCAATGCCACCAATACCACCACCAATACCACCACCACCAATACCACCTCCAACATTAATACCACCACCACCACCTCCACCACCAATACCACCACCACCAATACCACCACCAATACCACCACCACCAATACCACCACCACCACCAATACCACCACCACCAATAAATACCACCACCACCACCAATACCACCACCACCACCAATACCACTGCCAGCAATACCACCACCAATACCACCACCACCACCACTGATCCAATAGCACCACCTCCAATACCAATACCACCGCCAATACCAATACTACCACCAATACCACCTATACCACCACCAATACCACCACCACCAGTACCACCACCACCAACCTCAATACCACCACCTCCACTACCACCAATACCACCGCCAATACCACCACCATCAATACCACCACTACCACCACCACCAATACCACCACCAATACCACCACTGCCACCACCAATACCACCACCAATACCACCAATATCACCACCACCACCAATAGCACCACCACCACCAATACCGCCACCACCAATACTACCACCACCAATACCACCACCACCAATATCACCACCACCACCTCCAATACCAATACCACCGCCAATACCAATACTACCACCAATACCACCACCAATACCACCACCACCAGTACCACCACCACCAACCTCAATACCACCACCACCACTACCACCAATACCAACACCAATACCACCACCAATACCCCCACCAATACCACCATTAAAACCACCACCAATACCACCACTAATACCACCACCACCACCAATACCACCACCACCAATGCCACCACCACCACCAATATCACCAATACCACAACCACTACCACCACCAATACCACCACCACCAATACCACCACCACTACCACCACCAATACCACCACCACCAATACCACCACCAATACCACCACCACCAATACCACAACCACCCCCAATACCACCAGAACCACCACCAATACCACCACCAATGCCACCAATACCACCACCAATACCACCACCACCACCAATACCACCTCCAACATCAATACCACCTCCACCACCAATACCACCAACACCACCAATACCACCACCACCAATACCACCACCAATACCAACACTACCAATACCACCACCAATGCCACCATCAATACCACCACCACCAATACCACCACCAATACCACCACCAATGCCACCACCAATACCACCACCACCAATACCACCACCACCAATTCCAATACCACCACCACCATTACCACCACCACCAATACCACCACCACCAATACCACCACCATCAATACCAATACCACCACCACCAATACCACCACTACCACCACCACCAATACCACCACCAATACCACCACTGCCATCACCAATACCACCACCAATACCACCAATATCACCACCACCACCAATAGCACCACCACCAATACCACCACCACCAATACCGCCACCACCAATACTACCACCACCAATACCACCACCAACACCAATGCCACCACTACCACCAAATCCACCACCAATACCACCACCAATACTACCACCACCACCACCACCACCACCAATACCACCACCACCACCAATACCACTGCCACCAGTACCACCACCAATACCACCACCAATCCAATAGCACCACCTCTAATACCAATACCACCGCCAATACCAATACTACCACCAATACCACCAATACCACTGATACCACGACCAATACCACCACTACCAGTACCACCACCACCACCCTCCATACCAGCACCTCCACCACCAATACCACCACCACCAATGCCACCACCAACACCACCACCACCACCAATACTACACCACCAATACCACCACCAATGCCACCACCACCACCAATACCACCACCATTACCAAGACCACCACCATTACCAATACCAATACCACCACCACCAATGCCACCAATACCACCACCAATACCACCACCACCACTAAAAGCACCATCAATACCACCACCACCACTAACACCACCACCACCAATATCACCAACACCAATACCACCACTACCACCACCACCAATACCAATACCACCACCACCAATACCAATACCACTAATACCACCACCAATACCACCACCAATACCCCACCAATACCACCATCAATACCACCATCACCAATACCACCACCAGCACTAATACCACCACCAATACCACCACCACCTATACCACCACCACTACCACCACCAATACCACCACCACCACCAATACCACCACCACCATCAATACCACCACTGCCAATACCAGTACCACCACCAATGTCACCACCACCAATACCACCACCACCAATACCACCACCACCAATGCCACCAATACCACCACCACCACCACTAATATCACCACCAATACCACCACCACCACCACCACTGACACCACCACCAATACCACCACCAATACCACCACCACCAATACCACCAACACCAATACCACCACCACCAATACCAATACCACCACCACCAATACCACCACCACCAATACCACCAATACCACCAATACCTCCACCAATACCACCACTAATACCACCAATACCACCACCAATACCACCAACACCAATACCACCACCACCAATACCACCACCACCAATACCACCACCACCAATACCACCAATACCTCCACCAATACCACCACTAATACCACTAATACCACCACCAATACCACCACTAATACCCCACCAATACCAGCATCAATCCCACCACTAATACCACCACCACCTATACCACCACCAATACCACCACCACTACCACCACCAATACCACCACCACCAATACCACCACCAATACCACCACCAATACAACCACCACCAATACAACCACCACCAATACCACCACCACCAATGCCACCACTAATACCACCACCACCAATACCACCACCATCAATACCAGCAGCACCACCACCATCAATACCATCACCTCCACCACCAATTTCACCACCACCAATACCACCACCAATAAACCCACCACCACCAATACCACCACCAATACCACCACAAATACCACAACCAATACCAACACCACAACCAATACCAATGCCACCAATACCACCACCACCAATTCCACCACCAATCCAATACCACTACCATCACTAATACCAATACCACCGCCAATACCAATTCCACCACCAATACCACCACCAATTCCACCACCACCATTACCACCACCACCACCAATACCATCACCACCAATACCACCACCAGTACCACCACCTATACCACCACCACAACCAATACCACCACCACCACCATTACCACCACCACCACCAATATCACCACCACCAACACCACCACCACCAATACCACCACCACCAATACCACCACCACCAATATCACCCACCACCACCAATACCACCACCACCAATACCACCAATACCACCACGACCACCAATACCACCACCACCACCAATACCACTGCCACCAATACCACAACCACCACCAATGCCACCACCAATACCACCACCACCACCAATACCACCACCACCAATTCCACCACCACTAATACCACCAGCACCAATACCACCACCACCAGTACCATTACCACCACCAATACCACCACCACCACCAATAACACCACCAATACCACCACCACCAATACCACTGCCACCACCACCAATATCACCACCACCGATGCCACCACCACCAATACCACCACCACCACCACCACCAATACCACCACCACCAATACCACCACCACCAATACCACCACCACCAATACCAATAGCACCACCCCAATACCAATACCAATACCACCACCTGAGTGCCTCGCGCTCACCAGTAATAGCAGGGGCACTGTACAAGGCCAGAGCTGCAGCCGAGACCATCCCTCTCTCCTTCCATGCCTGCCATAAAGCACAGCCTGCCCTGCAGCAGGAGGTGAAGCCAGGGCCCTACTACAGCTGGAGTGTTTTTTATTACGCCAAAGATAGCAATGACATTACGCAATGCCTCACTACATACTCAAATCACTGGGAGGGCAGGAAACAGCCCCCCCTCCCGCTCTTCCTCCTGAGCCGCGACAGTGTAATCACAGAGTGAAAGGTGTTGGAGCGGCTTTGTTAGTGTTTATAGCTCGGATCATATGTAACTCTCACTTCACAGTTTGTGTCTGTGTAATTTACAACACTTACACATCTTCTTCACTGCACTATTTATCACTACTTTGAAGACATCACAGGCTGGTCTCTTCCTCTGATATTTACAATCTAACAAGCGGTCGAGAAGGCCCTTTATTGCAATGCAATAGGTCTCACATTTGCGAGAGCTTAAGCTATTAGTATTGTAAATGACAATGCCTTTTATTTATGTTTTAAAACCCAAAACTTAAATAAAAGGCATTGTCATTTACAATGCCAATAGCTCAAACACGCATGAATGCGAGACCTATTGCATTGCAAATGCTTGTTTCTGTCTGTGTTTGGTCTCAAAATCCAAACAGGCCAAAGCGTTCAAGCCAATGAACATTTAAAACACTGAGCAAGGTTAGGTATCCTTCCTCCCAACTGCTCCAGAGGAACAGTGAGGTAACCACCTTTTCAAAGGAGCCTCTTGGTGCATGGCTCACTTTACGAAACAATCCCTTGAGATTCCCAGTTCTAATGCAGAAAAATCTGAGATTTTATTAAAGCCAAATAGGCGGGTATAACATGCAAATATGCTCTTCTCGCTTGAGGACCTGGGACTATCCCCCCTCTGACAATTGGGCTGCCGCAACGCTGCAGGGGCTGGCCTACACCCCCATTGCCCTGTTCGGGTACCTAGATACTGATGAGGTCCAGGTGGGCGTGGGGAGACTTTGGTGCTTGTCTCACCTATATTTAGACCATTCATCTGACCTAGGCGGACGGGGGCAGACACCACAGGAGTTTGGGGGAGGGACGAAATACAGTTGAGGACTCGCTCGATCGATGACATAGAATTTAGCCTCTTCTCTGTTAGACTGGTAACTGTGTAGACTTTCTGCATCTTTGGGGGTTATTGCTACTCCCTAGTCTTGTTTGCTATTACTTATCATGGGGTGAGATAATTGTTGCTGTTTATGTCATTATGATCATATGAGTATTCAGTACTGGTTGTCCTCTACTATTGTATTGAATGCAAATAAAGTTTCTTTTAAAAAAAACATGCAAATATGCATGATGTGCATGGATTCGGAAGACTTCTTATTGTCTATGAATTGTTATCTGCAAATTAGAGAATATTTTATTTGACATGCTTGCAGTCTAGTGCACCACGCCATCAGTGAGAGTGTTGTTTATAAACAGCATTTATATGCCACCCAATGGCAGTAGGTCTCAGAGTAACAGGGTTTTTACTGCCCAGAAACCATAGCCCTATCATAACATTCACGGTCATGTCATATCTGCAGAAGGCGCTTCAGGTTTGCTTGTAGTGTAAAAACATTCATATGTTTTATAAGCACATCGATCTGCCTACATATTGACCTTCATTCAGTGTTCTTTGATTACATCATACTCAGTTAGAATGTTCAACCTATAACTACTTCCTGTTTTAATTCCTGAAAGGTTTGGCCGTACTACCCTTAAAAAGCAAGCAGTATCTTTAGTAACATTGTAAATATGCAGGATTCAGCTTGAAGCCTTATGCACTTTTGGGCAGGGCAGTGTACTACTACTCGATGGACTGAGCCTCCAATGTTAAATGACAGTCACTGGATAACCTCTCCATAATACATAACTTTCACAGGAACAGCAGCAAACGTTTGACAGTGTCCATGTCCTCTCTCTTATCCACTATGGGCCTAATCCAAGGACTGCCAGACTCGTCTTGGTCCAGCGGTGCCATTCCATCCACCGCCGCACTGTCGGTCCGACCGCCCCATTAAGGCTTGGGTGGTTGGACCGCCATGGGACCACTGATCCCACCAGGGTACTGCCGTTCCCTGGTGGTGGCTTGGCAGTCCTAAGGCCGCACATATTACGAGTTTCCTCTCTTCCACGGTTTTCATGGCAGATCCTCCTCCATGAAAACCGTGACAGAGAGGAAACGCCTCCTGTTGCCTCACGCCATGTGGATGCTCACAGGGAGGCACAATATGTGCCCCCCTGTGCTCATGCACCACAGTTCCTGCACAGCATGGGCGTTACAGTCCATGCCATGCAGGAACCTTGTGTGGCGTTCCCATTGCACTGCCTTCTTCAAAGGCACCACGCCTTTGAAAGAGGCACTGCAGCAGGACCGCCACGCCAACCCGCCCACTTTTAAGTTGTAATCTGGTGGGAGTGAGTCTTGGCGGTGTGGGAATGTTGTGGCCTGCCCACTCCTGCACCGTCTGGTGCCATGCTACCCTCTTCTCTATCTTATCTCTTGCTCACTTTGGAAGTGTCTCGTTCCCCTCCCTCATCCATCTTTTCCAATCTATTGTGCACCTTCGTCCACTCATTCATCTTTGGCCACTCTCCCCTATAATTTGTCTTGTGCTTTCACCACCTGCTCCATGTTGTGCTTGACCCCCTCTCTTATTCATAATGTGCTTCAGTCCCCTCTTATCCTGATTGTGTCTTACTCTCCAATTACCCACTGACACTTCACTCCACTGTCTTAACATTCTTATGTTTTGTTCCTCTATGTCTTCCATGTTGTGCCTCATTTTCCTTCTCAGTCACAGTGTGGCTTAGTTCTTTACTCAGTTAGTCTTGTCCCTCACTTCCATCTCACATCCTTATGGTAGCCTGCTTCATCCTCAGGCTCGCCATCTACCACTGGGCACCTGTAGGCATATTCATATTCCAGTCGCCCAAACTAACTCCTAATGGAGATGAGGTCAGTCAGGAAAAGCATGAGGGGGTTCAACACATTTTTAATGAAGCCCTCCATCGAAGGGATTAAAAACAAACAAGGGTGAATATTTTGAAATTATGGCCCTATCATGTGTTACTTGGTGGGGTATACCCAGGGGTGATACTGCTCTGGGCAACTACGAGTTTTGCAGTGTCTCTGGCCCGTAATTATCAGGCACTCATGCTGAGGACCCGATAATTATGGTCCCGGAGACACCATAATCAGGAGTTGGAGACAGCTAGCGTGCCCGGCCCCAGCCTACCTGCGTATTTCACCATAAGGGAGCAGAGGAATCTCCCCACAGGTGTAGAAAAACAATACCTTCCCTCCTGTCAGACCCCCTGAGACTTTTCCACCCACACACAGGCAAGAGAAAAAGCCCCCAGAGCATTTACCACCTGCTCCAAGCAGTTGGTTAATGTTAGCAGATTTGGGACCTTTGTTTGCCCCAGAAGGGGGAAACATGCAGAAGTTGACCCTGGATTCCGGATTCTGCAGGTTATTCTCAATCCGAGGGAAACAACTTGTAATCCCTGTTATATTACGGGGAGGTACCACCAAGTATCGTAAATTCTGGTGCTGGTATCTGCCCGCTGAAATATTGGGGAACGTGTGTGAGGAGGACCCGTTGCATTTCGAAACATGGATTTTGTCAGAAAAGGTATAACTGGTCCACATTCTCTAAGGGTGATAGCTTACATCCTATTACCTAGGTACACAACACACAGGACTGACTTTGACTGCATTAGGGAATCTCACATGTATTTCATGTTTACAATTAAAATAGGGGGCTGCCATATTTTAGTGTTGTTATTAGTTAATTGGAAGGGTATATAGCAGGCTAATTATTTCACTCTCCTCCCACCTGCCATAGTGATTTATTCATAACCGCTGGGACATCCAACACTAGTGTTTTACTAATCTTGTAAACATAATGCTATGTATAATTTCATTAACAGCTGGATTGATTCTCAGGCCTCATAAGTGAGAAGGAACTATGCAATGTTTTTAGTGGGGCAGAGAGTGGGATGTATTGGGGAAAAGGGTAAAATATCCCAGTTGTTGATTGTGACACTAAAACTCCTGGGCTTTAAGATTAAGAAATCCACGAGATTTTGCCATAGTTTTCTGATGTTTAAGGAGTGTTCTTCACGATTTTACTAGTTTCACTCACATTTTGAAAACCTTGGACATTGGGTGGAAGCTTCCTTAATACACTGGGTTTAGTAGGGTATTTTATCACCTTCCACTTCTTGGAATGGGCTGAGGTGTCCGCCATTGTACTGGAGAATGATCTATTCACTTGAGTATACTTGTGGACCTACTCAACAGAAATCAGTGCACTTTAAACCATTCCTTTAATGTGAATTGCCTAGTCTGCCATCTCTAAAATTGCTTGCCTCTACAGCTGACACTGGCTGCTCTTTCTTCACTGGGCTGGGGGGCATGCTGCCCCTCTCAACCCTCTCACTGCCTTCCATGAACTTGACCACTGCTGGTATTCCCAAACTTTACAACTTACCTTGAATCTTCCTCATATTTCAGGGAACACTGTATTTCCTACAAGGGCCACAGCTGTAATCACAAATGAGCCCGAATATTGGTTAAGCAGGTACAGTATCGGTGAAGGAAACCAGTACTTAGGGACCCCACAGTCGGCCAGTATACAGTTTAATCCGTTATGGCAGTACCCTTTGCAGCTTGGCAAGTGGAGACAGTAAATCTTGTTTGTTTATTTCATGTATGCTTTCTCTACAAAGTAGGGAACTGTACTCAAACTCCTCTGGAAGGCATTATACTTTCTGTTGTTTTTCCCATAACTCACTGCACCTCAACTCTCCCCAGGTAGACTGCATTGTCCATATTACCGTTTGCCGTTGAATGCACTAAAACCTACAGATAAGTGCCACTTATCTGTGTCAAAACTAGCATCTAATTGGATCTGGAATATGTTGTGTTTCAGGAGCCTTCCTACTCACATTGTAATTGAAGAGGACATTCAGTGTATGACCCTTCTTGTGGGGTATGGGGCTGCTTTAATCAGAATTTCATTACAAAACCAGAGGCTACCATTATGCAATAACCTTTTATTGCTGCCCCACATGTAGCCCTTTAAAGAACATATGTTACATCATGAATAAAACATTCCTTTAAGAACTTTTAAAACAACATATAACGTCATAGTAACTAGGCATCATCCTCTTTTATTCGCTGCTCCTCTACAGTTAAGTACAGCTGTCTTTGACTCTGAACTTCATGATAGATATTGTGTAATCTTGCTTGATTGACCTTTTACCTGATAGATTTTGCTTACTGGCATCAGGTAGGTGGTGCTCTTTGTGAGCTTTACGGTTTACTTTGCATAGTTTTTACTTTGTTAAACCATTTAATTTTACAGCCTCTCAATTACAGCTAACAGGTAAGTTGTCCTGTTTATGGTGGTTCTTGGTTTTAAGCCAGTTAGCAGAATATTCATAGGTATCTAAAGAAATAACAAAACTTCTAATTAACTCAATGGCCTGCTTCATATGAGCGCAGCACTTATGGTGATCCCGCCGTCCAAGACCGCGGAAGACCAGCCGCCCTGTTTCAAACAGCAGAGACGCAAAGCTGCCATAGACAGGTTTCCAGAGTCAGGCCGCGGAGACACCATTTCTCCCTACAGCCTGTACTCGGACCACTCCTTGCACTGCTCGCTAACTGGAAGGATAGAGAGTGGCAGCACAGGGACAGAGGCTGAGAGAATAGTCACACAACCCCGTACCCAATTTCAATTTCAAACAATTCCTCGAATTAGGGGAGGACCAAGCCAGCCCCTCCCTCATGTGATGACGCACCGAAAGGGCAAATGAAAAACAAGACAATAGAAAGAGGACTAAAAAATACAAGACCCTATGTGTATGTTACCATGACTACACACACACAGTGCAAGAGAGTAACGGCAGAATAAAGCAGAGAGATTGATCACTCGACGCTAAGTATCAAAAGATAATATTTTAATACTTTAACATCCTTACAAAATAAAAACAGAAGAATTAAGAAAATTAACCATGGCAGAGAAAGAGAAGCAAGAGGGTGAGGATACAACCTTTAATGACAATGTATTAATGAGATTTTTTGAAAAACAATTCAAGTGCTCCTTAAAGGAGGCAGTGGAAGCAGTTTTCAATAAAAGGAAAAGGGATTACACTACTGAAGAGGACTCACTTATCCTCTCAGAGGAAGAAAACCCTTTACCAAAGAAAGGAGGTAAGGCCTTAAAAAATACAAAAAACTTGAGTGATGAGCCTCATGGTAGCCTCTGTGCTACCGATGACCTGGGTGTCCACAGCGGCACAACTGGCAAGAGCAGCCATATTGGCCCAAATAGTTCAGGTGTTCATCGCGACACAAAAAGATCGAGTGACCTTCATGGCACAAAAGACCTCAGTTTTTAAACTGATAATGATGAGTACCCTTTCTCAATGAATTTTGATTGTATGGGGGACGAATATGTGTTTGATCCATTAGAAACCCTAGATAACGACCTCCTTGATGAGGACTTGGACCAGCCTTCTAATTCTAAGGCTTTCAAAGACCCGGCAGGTGTGGAGATGTTTACTCCTACTCGTATCACACAGGATCCGTAAGCCTCTTGAAAAAGACACCCAAAACCTAATAAGGGCTGAATGCCCCAGACCCTTCCTAGATAGCAAATCAGGGATGACACCTAACTTAGACCCTGAATTGCTGACATTTTTATTCAAAACAGAAAGAAATCCTAGAAAAGGGCTTGAGCGCTGCCATTTGCTAGAATTTTATACTTCCCAGAGGAAGTCTCTCTTGAGGGCACCCCTGTGAATGCTGAACTCCTCCGGGGGTGGAGTCAACGAGCACTATGCCTCCTTGGTGATGTCAATGCAGGGATAACCGCAGAATGTAGGAGAGCAATATTAATAACAATAAACCCCAAACTGGGAGACCTTGCTAACAAGGATATTCAGGGTGACCTGAATGGTCTACTGTTTGGAGAAAATGTTATTAAACTACTAGGGAAGTATGTCTTGATCTTCTCATCCTTTAGTAAGACCCAGACAAAAATGAGATGCATGTTCGGCAGTAGAGTTTTTTGAAGGTCTGATAGGATGGGACTGGCTGTCAGCAGCGGACAACACAGGTCCCTGTATTACCAACAAGGTCAACGTGGTTACAGAAGATACTTCAGTGGAAACAATAATTCCTTCTTCCCACAAAGAGGTCGAAACATTCGCGCACACAAAAAGGTGGTGGCAGAGGCAGATTCTAGGGACCTGGACAGCAAGGTAAGGTTCTTCCCATTCAAAGGTAGGGGGAAGACTGTGCTTATGCAGCAAAAACTGGGCATTATTAACAAACGATTGTTGGGTGCTGTATACTATGAAAAGGTTCAAGATAGAATTCAACCAAGCACCTTATCAAGTGCGTCAACCCAGAGATTTAATCCTAGATCAGAAAAAAACAGCTCTAGTAGATTCAGAAGTGAGTCAGATGTTACTCAAGGGGGCCATCTGCAGAGTGTCAAACCCAAGACAGAGCTTCGTGACCACGATCTTCTTGGTGAAGAAAAAAGATAAAGGCTGGCGTCCTGTCATAAATGTGAGAGAACTAAATATGTTTCTAGTCTACAGACATTTCAAAATGGAGGGTATCTACCTTCTAAGAAACCTCCTACAAAGGAAGGACTGGCTTGTGAAACTTGAACTCAAATATGCTTGTTTCACAATCCCTATGGACCAGCATTCACATAAATATCTAAGGTTCACCTGGAAAGGGATAGTCTATCAGTTTCGTTTCCTCCCATTTGGCCTCTATTCAGCCCCTTGATGCTCCACCAAGGTTGTAAGACCAGTGGTTGTCTTTTTGAGGAGAAGGGGTGTACGGTTAGTGATCTATCTAGACAATATGCTACTGATATCACAAAATCAAGAAGAATTGATAAAACACATGAAATGGTCAGTGAATATCAAGGAGGGGTTAGGATTTATTATCATTGTCGAAAAGTCAGTTATGACCCTTACACAAAATCTGGAATTCCTCGGGTTTCAAGTAGATACCATCACGGCTCAACTACAATTACCTCTAAAGAAACTGTTCACAATAAAGAAGGAGGTAGTTTATGTTTTATCCAAAGATGTGGTGACTTTATGCAACCTAGCAAGAGTTGTTGGTCTTTTGTCCTCTTCCATTCAAGCAGTGTCCCCAGGCCCACTGCACTACAGGTCTTTACAGCGACGAAAATCTTTGGGGTTGAGGAAAGTATGGTATTCAGACGGAATTTCCTTGTCACAGGAGGGTCAAGAAGACCTCCTATGGTGGTGGAACAACTTAGAGAGTTGGAACAGCAAGGCAATATTTGGGAGTACCCCGGATCATACTGTGGAGTCAGATGCAAGCAACCTGGGCCTGGGTGCGAAACTAGGAGAAATAGAAACATGGGAGAAGTGGTCTGAGGAGGAACTCCCACTCCACATAAACTCTTTAGAACTGATAGTGGGATTGAACTCTTTGATGAGCTTCAAATCCACTCTAAAAAAGTGTCGTCCTCATCAGACTAGACAATTTTACAGCTGTTTCTTATATCAATCGCTTTGGGGGTGCACGGTCAATGATACTTGCAGCCATGATCAAGTAAATTTGGTATTTCTGTTGGAATCAAAAAATCCTGTTTAAGGCAGAGTTTATTCCTGGGCATCAGAACATAAGAGTAGACTGAAATTCAAGGTTTTTAAGGGATTTAAGCGACTGGAAGCTGAACCCAATGTTCTTCAAGAAGACTCAGAACCTGTGGGGTGCACTTCAGGTGGATCTGTTTGCCAGCACACTGACTTTTTGAGGTAGAGCTGTATTACAGCTGGAGACCAGACCCAAAAGCCCTGGCAGCGGATGCTCTGCTCTAAATCTGGAACAAAGAGACTTGTTATGCGTTCCCTCTGTTTGCACTAATTCAGAGGGTATTACTGAAGGTAATGCAGTATAGGCCTGGGCGGTGAACTTAGCTCCGTTCGCGGAGTTTGCGGAGTTTCCTGCACTCCTCACTCTGCGGAGCTCGCGGAGTGCAGAAAACTCCGCTTCCCGATGTGCAGCGGAGTTTTTTCCCCGCTCGCGAACGGTAAGTTCGCGATCGCGAACGGTAAGTTCGCGAGCGCAAGCTGCCGCTTGGGTAGAATTTCTACCCGAGCGGCAGGAATACCAGCACAAACTGCAGTTCGCACTGCACTCTGCCACTCGCGGAACTTCGCAGAGTTTTTTTGTAACTTCGTGGAGTTCCGCGTAGCAAAACTCTGCGAACTATGCCCAGGCCTAAAGTATCGTCTTAATTGCTCCATTTTGGAATACCCAACTATGGTTTCCAGACGTTATGGAACTAGCAGTGGATTTTCCACGTTTGATCACAGGGAGCTTAGGTCTTCTCCAAGGACAAGAAGGGGAAAAATCTCTTTTTCTACTAGAAGGAAACGTGAACCTTCTTGCTTGGAGGATTTCAGCAGATCTAACAGATACTCAGGCCTTTCAGGAGAGCCTAAAAGCCTCCTTGATGAGTCGTGGGCACCTGAAATAAGGAAGACATACAAAGGCGTATGGCGGAAGTGGTGTAGTTGGTGCCTGTAAAGGGATTTGGATACTGTGTGTGCTCCTGTAGTAGATATAGCAAATTACTTTGCAGGTTTATTTAGATCAGGTTTATGTTATAGAACAGTAAACTGTCACAAATCAGGCATCTCGGCAGGCCACTCACTAATAAAACAAATATTCGATTGGTAGTGACCATTTAATCAGACCCCCCAGGATATTGCGGCATGGATTAGAAAATTTAGCGGCACAAATATGGAAATTTAGCGGCACAAATATGGAAATTTAGCGGCATTTTTGCGGCACTTTATTTTACTCATAATCATTCATTTTCAGCCTTAAATCAATGGAAACTGTTTTAGCAGAGTATTCCACTTTGAATAGGCAACCTGGGATATGGAACAGAGGAAGCAGCCCACAGGTGAAGGCTGTTATCCCTTGGAAATGCAATCCTCCATTTGCTTTAGTATAGGTTCTGAGAAGCCCATCAAAGATGGCCTGGTAGCATCCCATAGGAAATGGCATTCTAGAACCTACCTTAGTGTATGCTCTGGGGGTCCAGATTGGAGGGACAGGGAGATACCCAAAGAAATTGAAATTATGCAACCAGTCACAGTATATGACCTGTGGAATCCACTTAGGAGCAGCAGAGGAGAAACTCATAATAAAGGAACTATACAACCGTGCAATACTTCAAGGCAAATCGCGCAATCCTGGAGGGTCTGGCTAGGGCTCCGACCGTTTATGTTTTCACGGGTGAAGGGGGCGGGGGGCACAACGTTATAACATTTGCAATGTAATAGGACTCGCATTTACGCGCGTCCAAGCTATTGACATTGTAAATGACAATGCCATTTATTTATGTTTTAAAAACCAAAACATAAATAAAAGGCATTGTCATTTACAATGCCAATAGCTCAAACTTGCGTAAATGCGAGACCGATTGCATTGCAAATGCTTGTTTTTTACTATTCTGCTAGGGTGACAGACATTTACACAGGACATGTATGGATGGATTTTGCTGCTGCTCTGTCCTCTCTCCACCACTTCCTTGCCGCCTGACAGTTTCCAGAGTGTGACTTCTTTTCACCTGATCTGCCCCATTGGGTTCACTGCCTGCCCGCTAAGTGTCCTGTTCTGGCCCCTTGTCTCCATGGTACCCATCACCTTCTGGAAAATGTCCTCCTCTCGCTTGATTTCTACCCGCGCCAGGTTCTGCCCTAAGGTGCTCGCTGCCATCCCACTCCTTCCTGCCTTTGTCCTCATCTCATCTTCTTGTGCTGCCTTTTGCGCCATGATGCCCGACACCTTTCGTCCGCCTGGCCCTTACTTGTGCCAACTCTGTTACCAGGAAGCTTGCTGCCTGCCCTTCTCTCGCCTGCCACCTACATTTGTCATGTTGCCATTACCATACCAGTTCCTTCACTGGGTTTAGCTCCAAGATGTCCTCTTTCTGCCCGAGTTTGCTATGATAAAGGCACCCTCTTAAAATGTGGAAGAAGCGTCTCCCCATGAAACTTAGTCACCAGCAGTTACTGTCTAATTGTGCGCATTGCCGATTTCGCGGGCACTTTTGTAAAAATTGAGGCATTTTTACAAAAGTGCCGATTTCGCGGGCACTTTTGTAAAAATCGCGGCATTTTTACAAAAGTGCCGATTTTGCGGCAAACCGCGAAATCGCGAAATCGCGAAATCCTGGAGGGTCTGTTTAATACGCAGGGTAATGAAGAGAATAAGACTTAAACGCCCTCCCAGAGCTAGATATGAGTCTTTATGTAATGTTAACCTTATATTCGACCTACTTTTTTCTATGGCCTGATATTTCTTATCTTTCTAGAAAACAGCTATCTATCAAATTAGCAACTTTACTCTGTCAAATATCTTTTAGCGGAGTATCAGATGTTAAGGAGTTAGAAATCTGTATTAGATACTACTCTCCGGATGGAGTGCATTTCGAAATTTGGAAAAAAACTAACCAATGTCTGAAAATATCTTTTATCCTTATTTTGCTGAATGTAAGAAACTGTGTGTTGTAAATTGCATGAAACCTTTTGAACATAGTATGATTGATGTTAGACCAGATGGTGAGGATCAATTACTAATATCTTTTGTGAAGTCCTATAAGGCGGTGTCTACAGCCACCATTTTAAGATGGGTGAGAACAGTCATGTTGGGAGCGGGAGTAGATTTGTCCAAATTTGGAGCACACTCTTCCCTGGGTGCGATGGCCAGGAAAGTGTTCTGGGCTGGAGGTTCACTTTCTGATATTTTGAAAGCAGCAGACTGGTCAAATGCCTCCACCTTTGCAAGCTTTTACCTTAGGCCTGTGGAGCATGTGAGCAGTGTGGCGTTGAAAAGCTTTAAACATTAATAATGGTAACCTCCGGTCTTGTAATGAAATGGCGATTCTCCAATTAACATACAGAAAGAATCTTAATTTTATTAAAGACAACAGAGGCTAACATTATCCCACCCACCACACCCAGGTGGGTAAAGGAAAAATGTATTTTGTTTGGATATATATTTCTTTCTATATATATTGTATAAAATGTTTATCAATATTTATTATATATTTTGTTAGCAAATCTATGATGACGTGCTTAATTCATTACCAGTTGGCATCACCTGATTCTTTCCATTTTTTGCAGAGAATTCGTCACTGTGAAACTCTTTTCCTTGTCAAGTACAATTAGGGTTGAAGATGTCAAATAAGCAGATTTCACTGTTTTCGTCCCAGCTCTAGGAGGATGATCAATCAATCAATCAATCAATCACGGCATTTATAGAGCGCGCTACTCACCCGGGAGGGTCTCAAGGCGCTGGGGGAGGGGGTAAGTTACTGCTCGAACAGCTAGGTCTTGAGCTGCTTCCTGAAGGAGAGATGGTCCTGGGTTCGCCGAAGGTGAGTGGGGAGGGAGTTCCAGGTCTTGGCTGCCAGGTAGGAGAAGGATCTTCCTCCGGCGGTGGTTCTGCGGATGCGTGGTACGGTGGCGAGGGCGTGGCTGGTTGATCGTAGCTGGCGTGTGGGCGTGTAGAAGGTCATGCGGTCGTTGAGGTACTTTGGGCCCAGGTCGTGGAGGGCCTTGTGTGCGTGGGTGAGGAGTCTGAACGTGATTCTCTTGCTGACGGGGAGCCAGTGCAGGTCTTTCAGGTGCACGGTGATGTGGCTGTGTCGGGGGATGTCCAGGATGAGTCGTGCGGAGGCGTTCTGGATGCGCTGGAGTCTCTTTTGAAGTTTGGCTGTGGTTCCGGCGTAGAGGGTGTTCCCATAGTCCAGTCGGCTGGTGACGAGTGCCTGGGTGACGGTCTTCCTGGTTTCAGTGGGGATCCATCTGAAGATCTTGCGGAGCATGCGCAGGGTGTTGAAGCATGAAGATGAGACGGCGTTGACTTGTCTGGTCATCGACAGGGAGGAGTCCAGGATGAAGCCCAGGTTGCGTGCGTGGTCCGTTGGCTTGGGCGCGGTGCCCAGGGCCGGGGGCCACCAGGAGTCGTCCCAGGCGGAGGGTGATGAGCCCAGGATGAGGACTTCCGTCTTATCTGAGTTCAGTTTAAGGCGGCTGTTCCTCATCCAGTCGGCGACGTCTCTCATCCCGTCGTGTAGGTTGGCTCTGGCGGTGGTGGGGTCGTTGGTGAGGGAGAGGATCAGCTGGGTGTCGTCGGCGTAGGAGATGATGTTGAGGTTGTGTCGGCGTGCGATGGCTGCGAGGGGGCTCATGTAGACGTTGAAGAGGGTTGGGCTGAGTGAGGATCCTTGTGGAACGCCGCAGATGACTTCGGTGGCTTCGGATCTGAACGGGGGGAGGCGGACTCTCTGGGTTCTTCTGGCGAGGAACGAGATGATCCATTGCAGTGCTTTCTCTCGGATTCCGATGTTGCTGAGGCGCTTCACTAGGGTGCGGTGGCAGACGGTGTCGAACGCCGCAGAGAGGTCCAAGAGGATGAGGGCAGCTGTTTCCCCGTTGTCGGTTAGGGTTCTGATGTCGTCGGTGGCTGCGATAAGGGCGGTCTCGGTGCTGTGGTTGGCCCGAAACCCGGACTGCGAGGGGTCGAGGGATCCATTCGTCTCGAGGAAGGCGGCAAGCTGTCTGTTGACGGTCTTCTCGATGACTTTGGCCGGAAACGGAAGGAGCGAGATGGGACGGTAGTTCTTGAGGTCGGTGGGGTCCGCCGTTGGTTTCTTCAGGAGGGCGGTAAGCTCGGCGTGCTTCCAGCTCTCCGGGAAGGTGGCGGTGTGGAAGGAGGAGTTGATGATGTCCCGGAGATGGGGTGCGATGGTGGCGTCGGCTTTGTTGAAGACGTGGTGTGGGCAGGGGTCGGTTGGTGATCCGGAGTGGATGGAGTTCATCGTGCGGGTGGTGTCTTCGGTGCTGATCGGGGTCCAGTTGCAGAGGGTGGTGGTGGCGGGCGTTGGTTCGGCGGTAGGGTGCGTTGTTTGTGCGTCGAAGCTGTTGTGTATGTCGGTGATCTTGCGGTGGAAGAACGCGGAGAGTGAGTTGCAGAGGTCTTGCGAGGGGGTGATGTCGTTGTTTCCGGCGCTGGGGTTGGAGAACTCTTTGACGATGCTGAAAAGTTCCTTGCTGTCACGGGTGGCGTGCTTGAGGGCGGTCCTGTTGTCTGTGGTCTGGTCGAGTCGCCAGGTTTTCTCGAGAGTGCGGCAGTTCTTCTTGGATTCCTTGAGTTCGTTGGTGAACCAAGGGGTTTTCTTGCTTCCGGGTCTGCTGGGAGGGTTTTTAGTGGTGCGAGGTCGTCGGCGCAGGCGGTCAGCCACTTGGCGAGGTTGCTGGCTGCTTCGTTTGGGTCCGTTGTGTTGGTGGGTGTGTTCTGGCTGAGGGAGGCGGTGAGCTGCTCGGCGGTGATCTTGCTCCAGCTCCGGCGGGGAGCCTGTTGCGGGTGGTGGTGGGTCGCAGTCTTTCTGAAGCTGAAGTGGACGCAGCTGTGGTCGGTCCAGTGGAGTCCGGTGGCGTGGCTGAAGGAGATGTGCTTGCTGGACGAGAAGACGGGGTCAAGCGTGTGGCCGGCGTAGTGGGTGGGCGTGTTCACCAGTTGCTTGAGTCCGAGGTTGGCGAGGTTGTCCAGCAGGGCGGTGGTGTTTCTGTCGTTGTTGTTCTCCAGGTGGAAGTTGAGGTCCCCTAGGAGGATGTAGTCGGCTGAGGGCATGGCGTGCGGGCTGATGAAGTCTGCGATGTCTTCGCTGAATAGTGTGCGTGGTCCCGGGGGTCTGTAGATGAGGGTGCCTCGGAGGGTGGTCTTGGGGTCAGTGTGTATCTGGAAGTGTAGGTGTTCGGCGGCGGTGAAGGTCTCGTCGGAGTTAGTCGAGATGCGGATGGTGTTCTTGTGTACGATGGCGATGCCTCCTCCCGTCTGGTTGACGCGGTCCTTCCGGGTGATCTTGTATCCATCCGGGATGGCTATGGCGATGTCGGGCGCTGAGGAGGCGTTCATCCAGGTCTCGGTGAGGAAGGCGATGTCCGGTGCTGTTGCGTCGAGCAGGTCCCAGAGTTCCACGGCGTGCCTGTGGACGGAGCGGGTGTTCAGCAGGATGCATTTCAGGTGGTTGCTGCTGGTGCTCGACTTGGCGGAGGTGGTGCACGTCCGGGGGCAGGTGAATCGGCAGGCTTGGCAGGCGAAGGGTCCGTGGGTGCGTCTCGGTGAGGCTCGGTAGCAGGCAGGGTTCCGGCCGGCATTGAGTGCGGTGAGTGTGGCGGCGTCGTAGGTCCGTCGAGTAGTGTTGCGTTGGTGGGATCCAGGGGTTCTGGCGCTGGGCGCGGTCCAGTCGCGGACGGGCGCAGACGGGCTTGCCTAGTTACCATGACGTTATATGTTGTTTTAACAGTTCTTAAAGGAATGTTTTATTCATGATCTAACACATGTTCTTTAAAGGGCTGTATGTGGGGCAGCAATAAAAGGTTATTGCAAAATGTTAGCCTCTGTAGTCTTTAATGAAATCAAGATTCTCTCTTTATGTTAACTGGCGAATCGCCATTGTCCTAGTTTTCTCTGCCTGTTTGTTATAATTAATTTCTACTCAATATTTTAAGTCCACGTTATTATTGGTCATCTTAACAAAGCACTTTCGCTGAAGTGCATGTCTGAAGATTTCTTCAAGGACGGATGAGTTGTAGCCCTTATCCCATAGATAGTTGCCAGGGCCATCATTTTTTTTTTAAATTATGAAGCAGATGAATGGTTGTCGGTCGAGCAGTAGGTTTACTGCAGTCATTACATGGACGTGTGTTATTGTATTTGTGGTGGCAACAGTCACTTCTCTTCCGGTATCATTGTAATTAAGAATTTGTATTGGAGCAGAAGTAATCGTCAGTACATATTTGTTGGATTTATATTTCACTGGAGGTGTTAATAGTGTATAGTGTGGTGGTCATGGTCATTGTCAAAAATAGCAGATGGGGACCTGCTCTCAGGCTTAGCAATTTTGGTTCAGCTGTCCGATAGCATCATATTTTGTAGGGGCTCGTACTACTTGGTCCAATGCCACTTACAAGTGGTCTGTTTCATCTGCCATTGTTGTGTTGTCTCGAAGTTGTAGTTAGTGGTCATAGGCACATCTGATTCCACGTGTCATTTACAGTTGGCCTACCAGGTGGGCCCAATCTAGTTGTGTGTATGCTTCCTTTTGGGTGGACCTTCCTGGACCTGGAAATGTTTGGTGGGGCAAAATATTTGCTTCAGCCAGTCAGTCCCCAGTGGCAAAAAAGTGTGTGATATGTCGTATTTGCATGCGCCCCAAAATTATGCATATTCCATGTAATGCGAAATTTCGGATATTTTGCAAATTATGCAAGCATTACGAAAGTTTTGCACAGCTCCAACACCTTCCCATCTTGTTTGACAGCTTTTGAAATTTAAGAGTATTGTTTCTGGGTTATTGAACTTCAAACTAAATACATTTTAAATAGATTCGAATTTCTTCGTGTGGATATCAGCCAGCGCACAAATCTGTGCTGAACCAGTGAGTGTGTGTGGGTTAGGAAGGAGACGTTAACCTCGTCTTCAGCCAAATACAATTCTTCCAGCTTGCTATAAAAACTTTAAAATGGTTTATGAACCAATGTTCTAATGAAAACTTTGCCGGAGGAAGGTAAACACAGCAGTGACTGAAAACCATTACATTGCCAATGAGGCTTGCAGAGTTTTTTCTGCAGCAACCTTCTTTTCAGCCGTACCATTGTTATGCATGCCAGCATGCCTCTTTGTGGAAAGATGCAGCTAGTCCCGACTAATGTATGTTGATTTAATTAGCTGCATAGCGGAGGAACTTGACGCTAGTCATTTGTATGAATCCCCTAAATGTGATCCTAATCACAAAAGACAAAGAGAACAGCAGGATCCATGTTGTCACAGGCATGGCATGCTGCTAGGACGAGGACTGCAAATAAAACCAGCTCAGAAGGATGCCATGACGAGAATAATACCGATCTATTGTAGATGTTATGTTCCATTGGATTAGTGAAGCACTTTTGCACCACAGCCCCTCTAGAGCGTAATATGTACTATCGATATATCAGGGGTTAACAGGAGGAGCAATAGATAAGAAAGACAGAGTTGGTGGCATTTGATATATATTACAAAGGCAGTTTTCGACACAACACGTCATAGAAAAACCCATTTTGCAACTTTGATAACTTGCTCACCTTTGTACAATTTGCAACATAAATTAGAGGAAAAACGACATACAAAATGGGGATTTTCCCATTTCTAATGCAGAAGAAATCAGAGATTTTATTAAAGCCATTGAGGTGAGTATAATTTGCAAATATGAATGTATTACCACACCCTGTGCAATAATAACCAGCATTGGCAAAGCCAATATGTCAGGAGTTGGCCGCCAGCTTTTTGGCTATTCTTTAGTCATGGTTTTTGCAAAAAAAAAAAAATCTGGAAGCTCCAGAGCCTTCACTAAATCAAAAAAAGTTGGTTAAAGGAATAAGTGTTTTCTGGTCTCAAAAAGGTACACATTACCATGGTACACCCGGCTTTGAAGGGAACTACCTTGTGTGTGGATGTGGTCCTTGTGAAAGGGCAGCATGCTGTAACTCATAGTGAAGTCAGTGAATGGCTGAAGTGGGATAACATTGCCCCTTAATACATACTGGAGTAGGTGGAAGAAACATGTGAATGACACAGTCACATACTAATGGATGAAGTCTGGCTGAAACCCCTATAAATAACTATGGGCCCGATTATGATGACGGTGGGACAACCCGTCGGTGGCGGTCTCACCGCCATCGCAGTAAAGAATACTGCCTGCCACATTAGGATGGAGGGCGGACAGTCGGGGGCGGACAGACCGTCCAACACTAATCCGACTAATCCGACGGGCTCAAGGAGCCTGTCGGACCCTCCGACGGTCTGTAATGCTTACCAGGCACCGCCGTAGGCATTACGATGTTCCTCTTCCCTGGCCCTTAAAGGCTGGTGGAAATGGACATTGGGGGCCCTTAGCGGCCCTCCTTACCCCTGGCCCCCAGACACAGGACCTGGGGGGCACCTATGGTGCCCACCTACATATCCCTGCACCATGTGGCAGGCACTGCATGGTGCCTGCCACGTAGTGCAGGGATATGTCCAGAGTCCCTTTTTTGCATTGCGGCGGGTGCTGCAGCCAGCAGCACCCATTGCAATGCAAAATATAGGCATTCCGACCACCGTGGTGGCGGTTGCATCATAATACCGACAGGTTACGTCTGCCCGCCATCCTAATCGTGCCCTATGTTATACATACATTTAGTAAAATTAAAAGGTCTTGGCTAACACAGACCTAAAAAAGTTATTGGTCTGGCATTGACTGCTTGCCTAGCCTTTGACAAAAAAGGCAAGAAGGAAGGAAAAAGGAAGGAAAGCAGACAAAAAGAGGAAGGAAGACAGACAAAAAAGAAAGGAAGAAGGGCAAAAAAAGAAAGAAGGCACAAAGAGAGGGAGGGAGGCAAAAAAGACGAAAGGATGGAAAAAGAAAAAGGAGGGAAGGAAAGAAGGCAAAAAGAAGGAAAAAGGCAAGAAAAAAGGAAAGAAAGAAGGCAAAAAGAAAGATTAGGAGAAAGAAGGCAAAAAATAAGGAAGGAAAAAAAGAACGAAAGAAAGAAGAAAAAAAGGCAAAAAGAAGGAATAAGAAATAAATAAAGATGACAGAAAAGAAAGAAGGAAAACAGAAATAAATAAAGAAGGCAATAAAGAAAGAAAGACGAAAAGAAAAAGGAAAGGAGGGAAAAAGACAGGGAAAAATAAAGAAGGAAAGACAAAAGAGAAAGAACAAAAGAAAGTAGGCAAAAAGAAAGAAAGAAGGAAAGAAAGATGGAAAGAAGGAAAAAAGGAAGAAGGAAAGAGAAGGCAAAAAGTAAGAAGGAATGAAGGCAATAAAGTAAGAAAGAAGGAAAGAAATAAGGAAAAGGCAAGAAGGAAAAAAGAAAGAAGGCAAAAAAGAGAAAGGAAAGAAATAATGAAAAGGCTATAGAGAAAGAAGGAAAAAAGAAGGAAAAGGAAAGAAGAAATGTAGGAAAGAAAGAAAAAAGAAGGAAAAAATGAAAAATGGCAAAAAAGAAAGAAAAAAGAATGAAAGTGGGCAAAAAAGAAAGTAAGGAAAAAAGAAGGAAACAAAATGAAGAAGGCAAAAAAGAAAGAAAACAAAACAAGGAAACGCAAAAAAGACAGAAAAAGAAAAAAGGAAAGGCAAAAAGAAAGAAAGAAATAAGAAGGAACGAAGGAAGGAAAATGAAAATATAAAAAGCAATAAGGAAAGAAAGAAGGAAAGTAAAAGGGAAGAAGGAAAGAAAAAAGAGGAAGGAAAGAAAGAAATAAGAAGGAAAGAAGGAAGGAAAGAGGGTTCACAGAATAAAATATTGGATACCAAAACCCAAATTACACCCCACCTATGTGTACATAAAACTGGTACAAGTGTGCTGCAAATTAAACACAATAAGGTTTGGTTTTCTTTCTGGGCAAAGTTTATTAAAGAACCATTGGAGAAACCCAGTCCAGGAACACAATATGGTATACTTTGAAATAGCAGCAGGCCACCTTCAAAAGAATTTACAACAGCATTGAAAGGAGACAGGAACTGATAAAGCTGGAATGTGCCCTGTGCTCACTTCAAATGCATCCTACTATCACATCAGGCAACACTGGCAGTAAAGAGAACTACCTTGTTTCCGAATGTGCTTGTTGTGAAAGAGCAAAATGCAGTCACTCAAAGTGAAGTTAACCAGTGCCTTAAGTAGGCTGACCCATTGCCCCATGTTGTAAACTGTATTGGGTGGAAGCAAAATTTGAATGACACAAAACCAGGTTAATAGGTAAAGGGAGGGGGCTGAACGCCCCTTTAAGTAAGTATGTTATTCATATTATTTTAGTAATATCAAAAGGTCTTGTCTAATGCTAGACCTAAAATTCTAAGTAAGTTAATTATGACATAATTCACAGATCCTTCAAAAGGAAGGCGCAAACCATAGATATTCACCTTAATACAAAGACAGGAATCAGCAACTACCAATGGCAAACAGGAAGAAACAACAACTTGAAAGGACAAGAAGAGGCACCACCATGAGTGGATCTTCAGTCGGACAGGAATAGAAAGAATCTTCAAGAGAAGGTGGAAAATGTAAGAGTACAGGGATGCATCAAAACTAGGGAAAGGAAAAGGTACAATAAAGAGAGAAACAAAACTAGAAGAGAGAGTCAGAAGAGGATCACATGGAAAAGACCCATCAGGTAAGAGTGAGTGGCATATTATACTTGTCTCCCTGTCTTTTGAAAAAATCTCAGATTTCCTCTGCGCTAAAACTGGAAAATGTCTATTTTAAGGCAAGAAAACGTGGCTCTGGAAGTACTGAGTCAGTTATGTGAACATCTGGCTTTAGGTAGAAGGTCCAGACGTTAGCTGTGTGTGAGCAATTGACAGCTTGGAGGATGACATACATCCTTGAGCCAGTACGGCTGGCCATGGTGCTCTGAGTAGCGTGAGCATGAAAGACATCATCATCCATAGAGGCCATGATCTTGGTTAACCAGCAAGTCTAGATGGAAGAGGAAACTGGTTTATGAAGGACCCTGAAGGTTTCACGGGTTGGTCAGAAGAAGGGATTCTAAAATGGCTGTATTAGAGAGATATTCTTTTAGACAAGAAATAAATATAAAGAAGGGAAAGAAGATAAATAGGCACAGAGAACAGAATGTAAAGTGGCCATGGTATGAACTGAATTGTAAAACATAACCCCATCTGGGGAAAAGCAGAGACCTGAGGTAGACAGGGTCCTGATGTCTGACACTCTTTTAAAAGAGATGAGACAGAGTAGTAAAGTAAGCTTAAGAGAAAGTTTCTTAAGGGAGAGAGAAAGATTGGGGGAAGCTGCAAAGAAGAAATTAAGAACTAGTGAGACATTGCAAGTAGTAGAGTACTGAGGAACGGAGGGGTCTCATAAGGTAAATGTCTTTTATTCTATGTCAGAAAATTTAATCCTTACCAGTGGAAAGTTGGTTAAGGAGAGAAAGGTGTGCAGTGACTGCTGAATATCAGACAGCAGCCTACAAGGTAATAGGGAAAGCCTTTAGCAAATAAGTCTAAAAAAAGGTTCACTGAGGAGGCAGGAGAGGTAGCAAGGGGGCCCTGATCCAGTCCCCGTCTGACTCACCTACAAAACCAAGCTGACCATTCTGGGGCTGTAGGCGAGTCTGGTTTATGGAGGAAATAACATTTTATCCAGATTAGCAGCGAGTCCCAAAAAACATTACAATTGCGTGAATTCCCTGAGGTTTTCCAGGAGAGAGGAAAAAGATGTCCTCGAAGGATTGAGTCATAGATATAGCCCTCTGGTTTCAGGAGGACAGTATAAAAAGAGAGGAAGCAGGTGAGGAAAGGTGGTTGTTCATTCAAATAGATGGGAAATCTAAGCTTGAGAAGACCATTACGGAGAATCAAGGACGCAAATGCAAGCAAAGTGTCTCCCAAAAAGAAGAACTCTGAAAAGAAGAGGGAAAGCATATAAACAAAGCCGCTCCAATCTTGAAGAAAAGCATCCATAACCCATGTGCCTGACTCATGAAATGCAAGATGTGACTGAGATGAGATACAGAGCAGTCCAAGTTGAGTTGGTGCCAAAGGTTCTCAATGATCCAGAAAATTGGAGAATGCAATAATGAAATGCTGAAATCCAATGGGGGAAAAGAGTACCAGTCCACAGTCGAGTTGAAAAGAGTAGAAAGATACTCTGCAATGACCACATTGTTGTTGTGGAAACATTGTTCCCATAGGTCTTTGGAGAGGTTGACCAGAGGTTTTGACCTGGCACTGTCAAACTTGTTCACAGTAGTGGCTGGCACCCTAAATATTTTGTGGGGCAACCACAACCCACACTTTGAATCTTTTCACCATGATCTGGTGTTTCAGGTATTGCACACTGATGAAAGGTGAGTATTAATGCTGTTCCAGACATCCTGGCCCACACTTAGAGGCTTTTCACAATGGTATGGTGTTCAAGGATATCCATGCTGCTGATTCGTGAGTATTAAGGGTGTTCCAGACATGCACCCACACTTTTCACATGGATCTGCTGTTCCAGAGTGTCGCACACTGCTGAGAGGGGAGCATTAAGGCTGCTTGCTTCCATCCATCCACAGCAGAGCAAGAGAGTTCTCCTCCATGGTCCCTCACCAAGGCCAGATGCCTGCTTCTAGGTCATGCTGTGCCAGGATTGGCTGAAGTGAGCTGCATCAATGCCCCTGCAGGCACTGGGGGCCTGTGCGTGCTCTCCACCTAGCTATCTAGGACTGCCAGGTGGAGAGGTTTACACTGCACATGTCAGGCAGGTCATCGCAAGACAGCCGGCAAAAGTTACATGCTCACTGTAAACTGGTGGAGTGAGAACTACTCCCCTGCTCTAGTCAACAGCAGCCCCGCCCCAAGCACAGCTCGGGTGGGAGAAATTGAAAAATTAAATGACAATAAATTCGTTTTATTACCATTTTATTTTTCACCTTTTGCTGCGCTGGCAGCAGGAGGGTGACGCTCCGCCGCACTAATGGAGGGGCCGCCACTGCTTGTTCATGTAACAGACTATGACCAGACTGTCCATCCTGAGGAGGATTTTAACAGTGAACTTGGCATTTTGTTAGCCTTTTGATGGTAAAGGTGCCATTTGTGATGTTCTAAGGCATTAATGCAGAGGTGAAATTCTGCAGAAGACTTAGATCTTCACTGTACAATCCATTCAGATTGGCACTCCAGCCTGATCTGCTAACATCCGATTCTATAATAATGTAAGGAGGCAGTTCCAAGTCTCTATGTTCAAGAGCTCTGAGTAGAAGAGACTAGCACAGAGATGACTGGATTTGCAGTAGGGAGTGGAGGGAATATGGCCTGGATGGAAGCCACTGTGAAACCAAGGCAAGCTAGGGACCTGGGTAGAAAGAGCAGACAGAAAGAGCTGAGTAAAGCTCCTGCATGATGCAGGAGACTTTTTTTGCTAGGAAACGTCGGAGAACAAAAGGTGGAGTCTACATTGAAGCCTAGAAAATCTGCGGAGTGTGAAGAAGTGCAAGATGATTTCATCCAAGTTGACCAGTAGGCGAACTGTAGGTGAAGGGAGATGGTCAGGTGAAGACGACGGGATATAGTGACAGGACAGTGGTGCATCTTTATCATATTGTCAAGGTAGATAATATTAAGAATGCCTCGGAAGCAAAGATGGGCCACAATTGTGGAGTACCAAGGGGCGGAGGAGAGGCTAAGGGAAAGGCAGCGAAACTACCACACTCGGCAGCACCAGAAAACCTTTAAAAAGGGCAGATGCTCTGCACAGATAGAGATTACAAAAAGCGTCTTTCTAGTTTACCCACTTAATTCCCTAGGAGTAGAGTGTGAAGTGATGGATGCTCGCCATCATAAAATGTCAGTACACTACCCAGTGGTTCAGGATTTAGGTGTTTATGACTGCCCTTAGAACCTACTGCTTTTTCTTGGATGAAAAGAGATGACTCATAAAACCCCCTTTGAGGTGGCTGGGAACAATGACACCCTGTTGAACCTATATGAGTCCTCTTCATCTACAGAGGCAGATTCTTTGAGTGAGAGAGTAATGGAATCAGGATGCTTTATTTCATGAGGAGGGCCCAAAACTTTATTCAGTAGTCACAAATAGCTTAGGGGTCCAAAGTAAATGAATGCCACTTGTGTAAGAAAGAGGGTAATTTGCCCATCTACCTCGATATAAGGTTTATATTGTTCCGCTTTAGGTCCCCCCATTGCACTTCATATAGTCATGTATTTTAATACATGCTGTCTTCATTATAAATTCACAGTAGTCTGTATTGTTTAATGATGGTTTTGTTACAGTGTTTGAATATACTGTTTAATGTTTGTTTCAGTATAATCTGATATCTTAATTTTCTAGTTATAGTTTCAGTAAAAAAGGTTACACAGAATCATAAGTAGGTTAAAGGACACTTGGACTCACTTATTGTTTGTTTGTTTCAATAACATTCAAAAGCCTTTAGTTAGAGTGCATACGCTGCATGAGAACGTTATTTGGGGAGAGAGAAATCTTTCAGGTGAGAGCAAGCTGAGGGCTGCGCAAAAAGCTGTAAATGCCTTTCCATTTCTGAAGGCTAAAGGAAGGCCTATCCAATTCTATTTCTTAACTATAACGTCCCTGACCTTTAGTTTTTTCAGTGAATTACTACGTTTTTTAATGGTATTTCCTAACTATATGTCCCTGTAACCTTTGTTTTTTCCAGTGAATTTCTACGTCTTTATAACGTAAAGTAATATTTAATTACCATACTTTGATCAAAGCGTGGCCGCTGATAGCCTGGGGTGTGACCAGGCCCTGCGGCCAACCCCCGCATATGTCAACCCCACATGTGCACAACGGGGAGTTGGCTGCAGGGCCTGGCCTGTAGCCAGGTCCTGTGTCCAACCCCTCAAAGGCAGCCAACCAGGGAGGAGGGCATTCAGTCCCCCTCCCTGCGCCCCCAAATTATTTTAGGGAAGGGGGTAAATTGCCTCCCTTTCCCAGCCGTATTTGGCTCCAGGGGCCACATCTTCCGGGACCCACTGCTTAATTCATGGTGGAGGTGGGCATGCAGCCTCCCTCCCCGGGCCTATTTCGGCCACGGGGATACCATTGTCCGGGGCCTGACCAATTAATAATGGGGGAGTGGAGCCATCTATTTGCTCTCGCTTGGCGGAAGCTTTGAAATGCCAAGCGAGGGCAAAGACAGATTTCCCTGCCCGTGCCAGTGCGGACTTGGAAACGCTGTCTCGGGGGTAGGCACCCCCGAGAATGGGGTTCCCATGGTCATTAATGGCTTCAGGAGTGGGTTGGCAAGGCCCCCTCCCTCTTGAATTTGTGGCCGGGCCCTGGGGGAGGGGTTCACTTGGGCCAAAATCAGCCCTGGGAGGGGGCTGCTAGCCCTACTATCCCCCTTTTTCAAATCATGGCCGAGTCCCGGGGGATGGGGTCCCTGGGGCTGAAATCGTCCCGGTAGGGGGGGCCGCGTGCCCCCTCCCAATTATTTGAAAGGCCAGTCCCTAGGGGATAGGTTCCCCAAGGCTGATGGGGAGGGGGGCCACAGCTCCCCTTCTTCTATTCAATGGGCCCTGTAAGATGGCATCCCCAGGGTCGAAAGCGGCCTGTGCACCCCCTCCCCTATATATCTATATAAAAATACATTCCCCAGGACATGGCCCAACTGGGGGGGCTAGTTAAACACAAGCACAGGAAACCACACTTGTTCTTTCTTTAATTTTCCAGCGGATTTGCGGATCCCACCACCAGGCCTAGCGGGTCAGAGTATTCCTACCCTTCCCCCTTGTCTTTTTTTGAATTGTTTTCTTGGGACTCGGCTGAGTCTGGTTGAAGTGGTGGCAGCCAATCAGATCTCATTTTGAGATCTGTCAGCTATGTGGATACTCTGCGTCCCTAGATATCTATAAATCTATTTTCTTTAATACCTCCAAAACTACTGAACAGATTGACGCCAATTTACAAAAAGAGATCTTTCTGGAACAAGATCTAGCTTTATGCCAAATTTTGGTGTAATTCCGTCCAGCAGTTCAGGCTGTAGTTGTATGGGGAAAACACGTTTTGGGACCCCCCCTTTTTCACAGCCGCTGCTTGACAAATCAATCCAAAACATTCAAGACAGCAGTTGAAGCGAGTGGTAAATTAGTTTGGAAAAGTTCGTGAAGATTCATCAAATAGCGCTAAAGTTATTAGCAAAATAAAAAACGCTTCATGTATGGAAACTATGTCCTAACTACCTACTGTGACTGACAGTAGGTGAGATATATATATATATATATATATATATATATATATATATATATATATATATATATATATATATATACATATATAAATCCAAAGCTGTAATACTGCTCTTGGAGTGTTAAAAGGCTTTTGTCATTTTAAAGCTTGACGTGAGTGGCATTGTGCTAATCCTATTCTTTTTTTAAATCTTTTTATCGAAAAACACGAAACCAAATACAGGCTTAGTGTACCATATGAGTTTCTGATTATAAGTTGCCCATCAATTCATCACAAAACTCGAGCAATTAGACAATCAAATCTGTACATCTTGACTTCCATGTATAGCGCTCACCCGCCCCAACCTCCCAAATCTTCGCTCACTACCTCACTATCTATCTGCCCCCCAACCCTCCCCCTTCCCCTCATCATCTCTATCCCCTGTATGCCTGCCAGGCCCCCCACACCTTCTCCCATTTCTTAGGGCAGCCTCTAGCCGTATATACCACATGTTCCTCCCTCTGGCATCAATCCAAATCTGTCTCCCAATCAGCGACCACTGGCACTGAGGTAGCCCCCCATGCCCTGGCTATATTTATTTTTGCTACTCCTGCCGCTAGTTTTAACCATTTCTCTTTGTATTTAGGCCAGTCATGTTCCCCTTTTATCCCTAGGAGCAACTTGGCTTCCTGGGTAACCTCCACCCCCATCAGCCTCTTCATTATTGTTACCACCCACGCCCAGTAACCTTGTATGTATCTGCAGTCCCACAGGACATGAAAAAAGGACCCCTCGCTTCCACAACCCCTCCTACACTGTGGGGATTCCACCCTGCCTATTCTGTACAGGAGTGTCTGGGTGTAGTAGACCCTGTGGAGCACCTTGAATTAAACCAACCTGAACTGGACTCTGATGACTAGCTCCCTGGGGGCCTGTAGGGCCTGTAGGGCCTCTGCCCAGTCCTTGTCCTCAAGCTGCCCCAGATCCTCTTCCCAGGTTGTCCTCAGGGGGCCTAGTAAATCCGGTGAATTATTCAGTAATATCTTATAAATCAATGAGACTCCCTTCGTCGTCAAGGCCTCCGTCAGTACCCGATCCTCTAATGGCGAGGTGTCGGATATCTGCTCCACTTCCCACAGATGACATCGCTGTGCATGCCCCAACTGCATATATCTGAAACATTCAGTGTTTGATAGATCGAACTCCCCCTGTAGATCGGCAAATGTTATGTACGCCCGGTTACTCCAGACATCCCTCAGATGCTCGATCCCTATATGCATCTATTTTTTAAATCCTCCTAATCCCCTAACCTCTTGGAGGTGAGCACTGTACCACAGCGGTGTCAAGCCAGTGAGTTTGCCCTGCCAGCCCAGGAACTGGGTAGCCTCATTCCATACATCAATGACTGTATGTGTATGTCGCGGTTGGGGGATCCCTCTTCCCGTCCCATATATCAGTCCCTCATAGCCACCTGGGCCCATGCTGGCCCTGTCTACCCTAAAAGCTGGGTCTTGCTGATCGCTGTATATCCATTCATTCACAACCAAGAGCTGCGAGGCCCATTAGTATTTCTGTATGTCTGAGACCGCCTGTCCCCCATCGTACACCCCGCAGTGCAGTTTGGCTAATGCAGTTCTAGGTGCGCCCCCTTTCCATGTCAATCTACAGACTTCCTGATCAATTCCTCTGAACACCCCCGGTGGGATTTTGTAAAGCATGTTTTGAAGTATGTAGAGCAATCTTGGGAGGCTCATCATCTTATAAAGGGCGGCCCTCCCAACCAGAATCAACGGTAGGGTACTCCAATGTGCTACATTCCCCCTCAACCTTTCCAATTGTGAGTCGACATTTTCCCTAAAGAACTCTTGCCGATCACTTGTGATATAGATCCCCAAATGTTTTAAACCCTCCGGTCTCACCAAGGCTAGGCAGTCTCGGGACAAGTGGGGGGCCTCACCAGACATCGGGTATATCACCAACTTGGACCAATTAATCGTACAGCCCGAGTGCTCTCCAAAAATATGAAACACATAATTCTAACAATGGAGTTCTGAGGTCGCGAGATATATAACAGCACATCGTCCGCATACAACAATCTCTTTTGCTCCCAGCCCCCCGGCGCCTCTATACCCCACATCAGGGCATCCTGCTGAATCCACTCTGCCAGGGGTTCAAGAGCCAGGGCAAACAACATGGGGGACAGTGGGGACTCATGCTGAGTTCCCCTTCGGAGTGCAAAGCTGTGGGATATTACCCCATTTACTCTTACTCTGGGCATTGGGGCCTTGTAAAGCGAGCCATCCATGCTCTGAACTTTGGACCAAAGCCAATTCTCTCCAAGACAGCGAACATATAGTTCCACTCCACCGAATCAAACGCCATCTTTGCATCCAAGGCCATTGCCACCGTTGTGTAACCTGGCAGGAATCTGTCAGATGGAGTACTCCGTAGAGGCATCTCAGGTTCAGCCGTGTGCTTCTACTAGGGATGAACCCCGACTGATCCGGATGGACAATCAAAGGTATTATACCCTGCAATCTAGTTGCTAGAATTTTGGCCAACTCTTTGGTCTCCACGTTGAGCAAAGAAATCGGCCGGTACGATCTGCACTCAGCTGGGGGCTTGCCTTCTTTAGGTATAATCACCACCGTCCCCATTCTTTGATCGGCTCGTAGACATCCTCCAGAGAGTGCTTCATTGAACATTTCCAACTTTGGCTTAGCTACTGCCATTCCCAGCCCCTTGTACAGTTCGAACGGTATGCCGTTGGGTCCTTGGGCTTTGCCCGACAGTAAACCTCTCAGCACCTGCAGGAGCTCTTCTTCTGTTATTTTGGCTTCCAGGGTCTCAGTTTGCTCCCCTGTCAGCTCTCTAAGACGCAAGTTTTGAAGAAAATCCATGCAGTCAGCGTGTGTCCTGGTGGTCCGGGAAGTGTACAACGCCTCATAATATGAGGTGAAGGTCTCTGCTATAGCTGCATTGGTTGTCTGAGACCACCCCAGCTCATCCCTTATCTCAAGTACCCAGGACCTCTCCCTGTCGTGATTCTCCGGCCAGGAGTTTGGCCGCCTTATCTCCAGCATCATAAAGACGATGCTGCATTGCCATGGCATGTTTGTGCGCCAGGTCTTCAGACAGGGCTCGCAAATCTTGCTAGTGCAACGCTAATCAGAGTTTATGCGTTTCTCCACCTTCTTCTTGTGCTAACCTTTCCAGCTCCAGTATCTGTACCTCCATGTCTGCGCTCTACTTTCTTGTTTCCTTTCTCTTGCCCCCTATTATTGCCTGAACTTCCCCTCTCATCACTGCCTTAAAGGCTTCCCACAGGGTCAGTGCTGAGTCCACCTATCCCTGGTTTTCTGCAAAGTACTGGCTTGCCCGCTCATGGACCTTGACACGAATCCCCTTATCTCTTAAATACGAGGCCTCCAGTCTTGGGGCACCCTGTGATTCGCCTGTGTGTCTACCACCCAGGCCTCCACTGGGGAATGGTCCGAAATCCCTCTCACAAGGTGTGTTGCTGCTGAGAACCTGGAGATCTGAGTTCGCAATACTAATAAATGGTCCAGTCTAGAGAAGCTACTATGTGGTGCTGAGTAGTATGTGTATTGACGGGAACCAGGGTTGTGCTCCCTCCACAAATCCACCAATCCTATCGCGGATGCAAACTGCGACAAGAGGGCCTCACTCGCTCCACCTCCCAGTGCCTGTTCTGTCCATGCTCACATCAAGGACCGCATTTAAATCACCGCCTATCAATAGTATGCCTGGGGGGAGCTCCAACAACAACCCCCCAAGATCAGGGAGGGTCGCAACCAAGAGTCGGGGCAGGACATTCACCGAGCAGATGTTAAGCTCTGTCCCATCCCATGACCCATTTAGGACCACATATTGCCCATGGTCATCTCGCCACATCCTCCGAGGGATAAACGGCAGGGATTTCTCATTAGGATACCTACCCCCCGAGAGTCAGTTGTGTATCCAGCCTGGGCTCTCAGGACATACCCCATTCTATCCAGGGCATTGTAATAGTGACCCCATAGGTGAGTCTCTTGTATCATTACAATGTCAGGGTCGCGGCGCCGGTGTTGCAATATCATTGTATGCTTGATGGTGCTCCCCAACCCATTAACATACCAAGACCATATTTTCAACCCCCAGGAAGCATCCTGAGTACCTCCTGTCTGCATAACCTAAAGTGTAGGTCTGGAGAATGTGTCGGAGATCTTTTCCTCTCACCAGCCCCTGGGGGACCACCAGTATAGTGATTGCCCCGACCCAACCTTCATCATAAATGCTCAGGTCATGGTATTGCATAGCCTTAAGGAACAATAAACTAACCCCCAAACCATCCAACCCCCCCTCCCCGCTGCCCTGATTCATGGACTCAAAACTACCCACTCCCCCAACTCGCAGAGTGCTTGTAACCCCAAACATAACTTCTGGTAACGGGGTGAGCTGCAACGCCGGGCCTAGAACTGCCGGATTTGGAACACTATTGTAACAGAATACCCCTCATAAACATGTATAGCATCGGCATGTCCTGGCCCAGGGCCAGCCCCCATCCCCCCGTCGACCCCACTCTTGTGCGGATTCTGAACCCAAACACCCCCAAATTCCCACCTGCCTCCAGAGCACATCCCAGATTAAACACCATCCCCCTGATATTGATTCATTCAGTTTGCTCATGTGCCCCTAACTGGGGTGGGGTGTGCGAGTCCCGCTGGCAGTCCTGTGAGGCGATCCTCCTCTCACCGGTAGCCTTGGATCGGTCTTTTTTCCTGTCAACTGTTGCTCTTTTCCCAACCACCCTCCAGCCCTCCAACCAGTCCCACGCCTCCTCCGGCGTGACAAAGTGGTGCGTCTTGCCCCCTGCAATGACCTTCAATTTGGCTGTGTAGAGCATCATGTATTTTAGCTCTTTGGTCCGCAGTGCCTTCTTAACCTCGTCAAAGCTTCTCTGCTGACGCTGTACCTGCAGAGTGAAATCCGGGAAGAAACGGATCTCTGCGTTATCCAGATGCAGATCCCCTTCCACTCTAGCCACCTGAAGTATAGCATTGCGGTGCCTAAGGTTTAAGATACTGGCAATTATGGTCCGCGGTGGAGCTCCCAGTTTTGGCGGCGGACCCAACGCCCTATGGGCCCTCTCCACCGAGAAAAGGTGGATAGGCGTTTCGTCTTTCTCTTGTTAAGTATCAGGTCTTCAAGAAACAGGTCAACATTAGGGCCCTCTGTGCCCTCCGGTACCCCCACCACCACAATATTATTTCGCCTAGCTCTCCCTTCTTGATCCTCCAGCCTGGCAGACATAATCGTGGTCTGTTTTGTCAGAGTTAACACTTGTTCTTCTAGACGTTTGATTGAGGAGAGCAGACCATTTATTTGTGTTTCTGCAACTGCCACCTTCTCAGAGATTTTGTGAAAGTCAGCTCTGAGTAGCTTTACGTCCATTTAGGCTCGATAGGGGCAATTGATCCGCGGAGCTCCTGTATGGCCACCATTCCTTAGTTTCTCCGGCTCCCGCTCCACTCCGGCTGTTCCCTGAATGCATTATTGAGGAAGCAGCATTCCTCTACATGCTGGAGAAGCTAAGGAAGCACTAGTTGCTCCTTGTTGATCAGTGTTCTATCTTATCGACGGAGGTACACGAATAAAATTGCCCTCCATTGGCCTCTATCTCTGACTGAATTGGATTCACTGTTTCTAGGCATTAAGGTCGGATTGACTCCTTTGAATGAGTACGTGATTTACCTACTCCACTTTTACTTTTCTGAGACAATTCTCAGACAGGCTATACACATTCTTGGTTGACAGTCCTGATGAAGACCTTATGATGATGTTTACCACTCACACTCTTATATAAGGGGTCGAAACGTCAACGTTATTTACACAAGCACCTTTTACCCAAATACACAAAGTTGTTGTTTTTTGGAGTCACACTTTTATGTCACTAAAATCTTTTGTATCTGTAATGTTATGTATTGTATAATGTGTATTAGTCAAGTTTTTATTAATATTGATATGTCTTTAATCACATATGATATATGAAGTTTAATATATCCTATACCATTTATTCTGTCTGATTTATGTCTTTGTCATTTTTTGAGTTATTGTTGATGTTTATGGTCAGTGTGTGTGTATCAGACTTCCCTCTGGGGGCATAGATTCCCCATCGTGAGTCGAGGTCCCGGCCGCTGACATCTTAACCGTATATTTATCCAGGCTGCTTTGTTGCAGGGTTTTGGGGGGGCGGCCCTTTACCTTTGCCGAGTCCACCTCCTCAGAGATCCTTTCTCTGCCCCCCAGCTGTCTTCGTTCCTCATGTACAACTGTATGTGTACACCAGCAATAACTGTCCTCTGAGTCCATGGTACACTGTCCCCTCAGGCTGGAATGACTGTTCACTCCCAGCGTCTTGAGCACTCAACCTCTCACTCCACAGCCAGTGCACTCTGCACCCCATTATCCTTGTTCGCTATTCGCCCATATCTAAGCCACACTAGGCCTCACTCAGTCCACTAGCAGGGTATCTCACTGTCTGCAGTTGCTGCCAGGCGTATCTGTGCCCAATTCCTGCAGCCGGCAAGTCCGTCACCGCCCCCCTGCATCTGCGCTTACCTCAATATTTTTTGCAGGCCGCCACCTTGGCCCACCGCCCGCTTGCCTAATGAGAGCCAGATATCTCTCAGGGGGCCCCGCTTCCAGGTGCTTGTGTTCCTCCGACTGCTGTGTGCCACGTTCTCCTCAAAGGAGGAGGGGGGAAACCCTTTCCCTCTTGCCCGCCGCCTTCTTGCCGCAGAGTCTCTCCCAGGATCTCTGGCGCTTTTTTGGCCCCTCTTCCATGGCCTGTGCGCCTCCCGACTCTGCGCTGCTGGGTCAGCATCGATGGCAGCATCACGTTACCAGCTTACCAGCCGTGCCTTCTCGGCAATGCCTTGGTCATCTCAGCACCTCCGGGTCTGAGCCGATCACTCCGCCCGGGTCCACCAGGATCGCCCGGGTGCGGGCGCCATCTTTCGCAGGCTGCCCTCGGTGTCTGCAGTCTCAGTAGCAAAGGTCCTTCACCTCGCTTTCAAGCTTTCAGAGTGCCACCGGGGGGTACAGTAGCCACATCCCCGCTGGGACAAAGCCGCAGTGCCAGGATATGTGTGCGGATGAACAGGGATTAGCCCCGAGCTGTGCGGAGCTTCTCAGACTGCAGCCATTTTCACGGGCTGCAAGCCACGCCCCCGCTAATCCTATTCTTAAAGACTTTGCTGTAGCAGTGACAAAAGCCTTTGTCCCTTTCTATATAAGCGTGGATGACATCGTCCTAATCCTTTGCTTTGAAACTTTGATGGAAAAGCGGACATTTGAGGTGAGAAAATTCAGTGTGTCTGTGTTGTAGGGTGCTCTATACAGGAGCTGCTCTCCACCTAAACTTGGGAACTACCTAGAATTCTCTGCTTCTTTTTTGCATAATTTATGTGGCACTGTATGCCTGAAAGGGTATTGTTTCAAGATATTTATATTATATATATATACATATATATACATACATTACCTACTGGCGGTCGCCAGTAGGTAGTTATAGTTAGGACCTAGTTTCCATAGGAAAAGCATTTTTTTACTTATAACTTTGGCATTGTTTGACCAATCTTCATGAAATGTTCCCGAAAAAGTGTCAAAGTAGATTCTGTGTGTCATGGAAATTTTGGGGGTGATCCGTGCAGTGGGGACCAAGAAATAGGGGCATGAGAAAAGGATGCATTTGTAATATTAATTCCCATGGGAACGCGTTGTCGAACCTACAGCCCGAACCTCTAGATGGAATTACAACAAATCTGGCAGAAAGGTAGATGTTGTAATGCAGATTGTGCTTTTGTTATTTGGTGCAAATCTGGCCAGTAATTTTTGAGAAATTTAAGCTGAAAAATATAGATATATCTCTGGCCGTGGATATTTTGAGGTGGTTTCGCAATTAATCGTGGATGTGCGCACCATAAGGAATGCAGTGATTGGGTGGACCCAACTTAATCAGAAAGTTGGGGCTGCCATTTTATCGTCTGGGAACGATTCCTGGGGCTGAAAATGTGTGAAAGTTAACATAAGTGGTCGGGGTGGAGATACTCTGACCCCATGACTATCGGACCGACACCGTGAATATTGGTAAAAATATTTTTAAAAATCAGTGAATCATTAATACACATTGTTATAGAGATATTGATATTCTGATAAATGTTTTATAGAGTTATTTCGATAGTGATTTATTTAGTGTGATGGTTAGAATTAATTATATAGTTATAATTTTTTAATGTGGTGGTGGCTGTTGAATTTCTGCTTTTGCTTTCTGTTTTTACAACATATTGGTGGTGATCGCGGGTACCGATGTCATTGTGACACCCGGCATCACCGTAAAAATGGAAAATAGGTTTTAGAGATGGTTTTTATAGAAACTCACCAGAAAAACATGACTTTAGAGAATACTTTAATAAACCCCTAGTATGCAAAATACTGTAATATGTGTGCATATATGTGTTTCACACTTTATGGAAAAGGCGTGATCGTCGTGGTTAACGGCATTGTCACGACTTCCCGAATTACCATGAAAACAGAAAATAGGTCTTAAAGATGGATTTTAAAGAAACTTAGTACAAAACATGAGTTTAAACATGTTTTAAAGAAGCATGTATATAGTAACATGTGTAGCGCAATGTTTACAATGGATTTTTTTAGTTAATATTTTTGGATGTGCTTGTGGCAGTTGAAAGTCTGCTTTTGTTTTGCAATTTCGCAACTTATTCACGGCTATGGTGACGTCGTCGGAAAGAAACCCCAAAGCAAAAAAGTATCTTTATAAAAGAACGTAACAATATTTCGAGTACTTGGGTGGCTCTGAAAAGAGCCTTTTTGTTGATTATGTGTATATGACAGCTACACATAGACCGGATGCAGAGTTTCAGGTTCCTTAGAAACGCCCTGTTCCCTTTGTAAAGTGCACTCCATCATTTCTAGAAATTCCATGCATGTCAAAACGCAGATTGTTGTTTAGATACAGCCCATGCAAGGGTTTCTGAGGAATGCAGAAACAGTTTTATAAACTTGTTTCCTGGCTTTGTCAATCTGTGGACAAAATTGATTTGACCACTTCCATTTCTGTCTTTGGCATATATTAGAGTACACCAAAACAGTGTGAGGGAAAAGCAACATCAGTTCGGCAAAGGTATCTTTCATCAGGATTTCCAGCCCTATGCCCAGTCAATGTGCCTAGGTCATTGCCACCACAGTGCACAATCATGAGGTGAGGAGCTTGGCAATCCACAATGGATTTAACCAAAGCCAGCAACTGATGAAACTTTAACCCTCTTTGGCCAAACCAAGTAATCTCCACATTTGGCAAGCCCAAGTCCCTGTCGATACCTCTCTTACTACTATTACTACCTCCCTTTTTTTGCAGCCTCCTTAGCCCAATAGATATAGCTGTGGCCGACAATCCACACTCTAAGCATTTTGAAGTGAAGAAGCAATAGCAGTTAAGAGAAGGCTGGAGCTGAATGAGGTAGTTTTCCAAATGAAAAGCAGTTAAAATGGAGGGTTTTTTAAAAGTTTTTTTTGTTTTTAAAGATATATTTAATTGGATGCTGTCAGCATGAAAGTGAATCAAATTAGGTAGTGTGTTGGATGCCTTAGCCACAAGTCCTATTATTGGCTGTTGTTTGAAAAAAGAAATGTAATTACAGACATGGATATGCTTTTGAATCTGTGGAGTAAACCACACCTGCTGTATCTTATTTGGAAGTAGCATGTTCCTTCTAGAATGTGCTTTGAACTTGTGACCTACTGGTTCCACTGGGTTGCTAGGTACACTGAGCTAAGAGTGTATTGGGGGGGGTGAGTGTTAAAGAAACAGAATTTTTTTTTAAAAGTTGAGGAGTTATGACAGAATTTAAGTAATGGCAAACTTTAATTTCCAACCCAGGACTATGTAATAAACTGTTGTTCAGTATTTAAATTTATAAAAAGTGAAGCTAAATAATGGTTTGGACTCCTGTTTTTTTCGCGATTACTCCAGGATGATCGCGAAACATTGCAAACACACAGAGAAAGGAACCTCGTTTTGAAAGAGAGGGAAAGGGTTAACATTCTCAAAACTATCCAGAAAGAGCTAAAACAACAATATAATCTACAAACTCAATTCACTTTAGAAATGAAGTTTAATTAAAAGGCGTTACACAGTGATGTGAAAAAAAATATATCAGATGAACTGTATCTGGCAGAGGGTATGTGTTTCAGATGTCAGTACTGTTGAAAGTTACCATGAGCAATGCCTTTAAAAATTACAATGTTTTAAATGTCTAAGCATCATGTGTAGAACAGACAGATCTATGTTATTTGCATTCTGGGAACTGTAGTACTTTTAGTCACATTATTAAATAGGAGTAGTGTAGTCATGAATAAAACATAAGAAAATGTGCTGTGCCTGTAAATTATAAAGTAGTAATACTTGTTAGGTATGTATTAGGAAGTGTTTGTAAATGTGGTTTTTAACTTATATGACCGGTTTGCATATGTTTAGATGGTGAGATATAGTTTTTATGGTTGAAGATAGTTATATGTTCGATGAGACTCTTGAGTTTACTTAAAGTTGCAGAGAACTATATATTTTTGGAAAGATGGCCTGAAGATGTATATCTATTATGAAATCACATATAAGTTTACATGGTGATCTATGTTCTTTAAGGCTGTTGTAAATTTCATGTATATGGTGAGGGTGGTGTATTTCTTTAAACATGATGTGTTTAAAATTGAGGAGGGTTAATAGTGCAAAATGTCTCTTGAGAGTTCTTGTGTTAGCTTCACTTGGTGTGTAACTTTTCTTTGAGAAATGCTGAATATATGTTTTAAAGACACAAGAAATATTTGCGAAATGATGTAGGTGTGCCATTAAGAAAAGGTTTTGTGCTTTTAACAAGTGAGAATTGTTTTCAGTTTTAGAAACTGACTGATGCATGTGCATGCTGGGTAACAGAGCAATGTATGCTCTTAGAGGGCCATGTATGCAATTATGTATAAAGTGTGATATCTAGACTTATTCAATCACCCAGGCACTACACATGCACTCTTCCAATCATGCAGGCACTAATTATGTACTTATTGATATACGCAGGCAGCACCCATGCGTTCATCCATTCACCCTGATAGAAGCGATGTAGTCATGTGAATACACAGGCACTATCGATACAGATATGGAACCACCCATGTAGTTCCTACATACTAAGGGAATCATGCAGACACTACCTATATTCTGAAGAATCACCTAGCCACTATCTATGAACTCATCTAATCATCCAGGGAGTATTGTTGTACTAAACCAGAAACACACGTATTCACAAGTTTTAGTGAGGAATATGTACTCTTTTAGAACCATTTGGTGAATTATATATGTAACCTGTCACACACTGTTTGTATGTACTTGGAAGAATTAGTGAGCTATATGCTGTGATACAGAATAATGTGCAGATTTTTATATGCAGTGTTTCTCAAAATTTTAATCTGACACATCTAAGAAGAAAAGTATTGAAGCACTAAATGTACCAGTGAAATAGTGGTAGAGAGGCACTGAAATAGCTCTTATGTTGTGTTTTTGGATTTACAGTATTGAGACACTGTATGTACTTTTACCTTTTGGTTGATGTTTATTTTAAAATTGAGTTCATAAGGGTTAAAGGGGACTGAGATATGGTGCAGCTGTGTTGCAGGAGAGGGCGCTATTATATGAAAAGGCAGGTAATAAATTAAGTTTTGTGTTTTGGTTTGGTACATTGAAGTAAGTGCTTGTAGTTATGTAGGTAGGTTGATTTGTAGATTTAAAACTGCAACATAACATAAAAACAGTTTCTGTATTATGTGTAAGCCAGTAGTAAAGTAGTTGGTACATTTGCTAGAAAAAAAGAAATTGAAATAGTTTTTTTTTTTACAGAACAATATCTGCATGATTACAGACAGATTGCCTACAAAAACTCGGAGGTAAAAGGAATAGAAGCAACTTAACCGTGGGCAATGAACTCCGCTCCGCTAGCGGAGGTTGCGGAGATGTGCTAACTACGCATTACATTGAAAACACGGAATTCATGCATAAACTCCGACTCCGCCACGTAGTGGAGTTAGCTACTGCACCCACAACCCTTTGATAAAACAACTGAAAAATATCAGGCAATGAGAGAGGTGATGATTTTGGGGTCCCCCCTAACCTAGGGAGAGGACCAAGCAGATGCATTGACCACAAAGAGCATATCATGCTGAACGATTTGGTGGTGGTCCCATCCTCCTAGGACCACCCCAAGCAAAGTTATGGGCAAAAATACAATGCTAACCAAAGGCCCAGCAAAGCATTAAGGGGCGAGATTCTAGAGTGCAGTGAATATTATAGTATTAGCTCTTAGCTGAGCCGGGAGAGCTGCTGCCCCTTGAGGAATGTTTTGATATTGGATACTATAATATTCGCTGCACTCTAGAATCTCGTCCCAAAATGTTTTGCAGGGCCTTTGGTTGGGATTATATTTTTGCCCATAACTGTGCTTGGGGTGGTCCTAGGAGGATGGGACCACCACCGAATCGTTCAGCATGATGTGCTCTTTGTGTTCAAGGCATCTGCTTGGTTCTCTCCCTGCATGCATTTTAGCATGTATGCATTTTAGCATGTAAAGATAGAGTTACTTGTTTTACCAAAGGTATGCGAGGTTTCTGTTTTATTAATTGGGATGAGATGGAACAGAGTTACGGAGCGGAGTTTCATTGAGGTGTTGTTCAACTCTGCAGAATTCCGTGTAGTGGTACTCCGCCAACTTCGCCCACCCTTACTACAAAACTGAGACTCAAAAGGGGCAAAATGAAGAAAAAGTGGTGAACGAAAAAAGAGCTATTGCTTAGAGGACAAATTCATTTCTTAAAAATATATGTGGACATTTCCAAAGATTATGAAATAATGAAAATAAAATTTAAACTATGAGAAAGATTAACAATGGACAGTATTTATATAATAAGAACACTAAAGAATGTAACAAAGATAGATACACCTTAACTAGGAGACAGAAGCAGTTTAAGGAAATCGGAGCCAGGATGTTTCGTAGTAGAGTAGTTATAAATCTACTGAGAAATATGAAGAAAGATAGAAGAAGGAGACATGCAGTGAAACAGAAAGAACGAGTTGAGAGAGTAGTTGACAAGACCTTTGCTGTGAAGGTTAAGCTTTTTATTTTGATTATAAATAGAATGAAGACTATTGACAATATGGTGTTGTACATGATGAGACAAAAACAGAAAACCAGATTAGTGAATAGAAGTAAGTTTTGTACAGATTTTAGTGTAGAATGAAAACATACTTCTAGTACAGAATCTTTCTTTAATGAAGAAAGCTATGTCCAGGATAATAGATTAGTTCATGCTATTGATTACAGAGGACGATGTTATGAAATGAAGAATGGCGCTGCTATAGCGAAAGAGATGATGGTACCTACAAAAGTAGAACAAGTTATTGGAGAACAGGTACAAGTAAGGCAGAGTCAGGCGCCTGTATAGAAATGGAATTGTAGTAGTGTTTGTAGTATTCAACAGCCATCCATTGATATATTAAGGAAATTTCTACATATCTTTCCAAGGTGAAGTTCAAGACACAAAATAACTACTTTACAAGTATTGGATCCTTGCAAGATTAGAAAGCATACAAATTTGCAGGGCACTCACTAGCTTGTTTATCAAACAAAGTGTGCCAAAGCGACTTTCATCATTTCAGGATGTTAGCTGTATACCACTCAACAATGCAAACTTTAATTAGGAGGCTGTACTATGTGAAAACTCCTGCTTTATGTTTAGAAGAAATGAATAGAGCACTTTTGCATGGTAGTGTGGTAGACATAGAAAAGTTTTGTTTCTTTGATCTTGAGCAGTATTCTAGAGAAAATGAAGAGTTGTTAAGAGGAGGAGTTGCAGAATAGGACACAGATATTAGAGTTGATAGTTTTGAGGAAGAGATTACAAAATTTAACACAGAGTATGTTTGTATATGTTGTCGATGCACTCACTAGAAGATTTAAACACAGACTGGTTACTTGAATTTTAAAAGTGAAAACGTAAATAATGATAACTGGCCAAAGTTAGCTATGTATTTATTTGCAGAGGAACGCTTTGACTTGTCCATACAGCAAGTTATACATAAGTAGTGTTACAATAAATTGGAAGATAATAAATTGAACAACACATAGATATTAGATATCCATTTTGTAAGATAATAAAATGTCTGCTAATGTAGAAAAACTATCAAGGGCCAAAAATAAAAGAAATGCAACATTTATGATTCTTTGCAGCATTGTGAAGGGCTATTTGGATTGCTCTCCAGCACTCACTACAACGCCACAATCCATGCAGTATGATGCCATCCGGGTAAACTGGGGAGCCAAATCTTGACGTTGAGATTTGACCTCTGTAGGGACTCTCTGCCCCGGTGTTGTTGTGGCTGCTATTGAAGTTGAAGGTCCTTTGGCCTTGCGTTGCCTTTTTGCTGCTTTTACACTGTTGCTTTGGTATGTTTTTAGATGCTAAAGCAAGGACGTAGTCCTGCAAGAATATTTTTTATTTGTACCCCTTGACAATGTCTTGTGACATATCGTGCATTGCGCAAATCTGCTCACTATGAACTCCTCTTAAAGAATGTTCAAGATAGATAAATGGGCGTGTTCTTCTTATTGTTTTAGTTAAAAAGTATATTATCCAATTATATTCCTTTATTTCCCGGTGACATGATTTTCTGTTTTGTTTTTGAATTTTTTTGTTTGTGGTTTTGTAAATTTGTAAACATTTTGTGTTCTTTTTTATGGGAACAAAAATGGCAACTGCGACAGGAGGAATTAAAAAAATTTGTACTGAGAAATGTGGAAAAAATATTTAAAGGGGAAAAAAATTTGCATGTATAATTTTTTGCAGCATTGTGAATTGCTATAACACACAGCTTACCAGCAGTTATTACAACACAACAGTCCATCCAACACGTGGCCATTATTGAAAGCTCTGGAGCCATATCTGTTGTAGTAGTCTGCACCTCTGAAGGGACTTTCTGCCCAGAATTGTTATTGCTGCCACTGATGTAGATGGTCCTCCAGCTTCCTCTGCTTAATTGCCAGTTGGAAACATTTTCTAAGTTAGGTTTTAAGATATAGAACATGGACGTCATCCCACATGAATATTTTTTGTTCGTCCCTTTAGAGAGGGTCTTGTCACATATTGTGCATTGCAACAGTTTGCAGCAGTTTTTGATTCCCCATGAGTTTGGGTAACAATGAGTAGTTCGATGGGTGTTTGGTAGTTATGTTCCATTCGTGAGTTTAGATGATGAAAGTTATGTTTTTTAAATTGTTGTTTTTGTCAAATGTGTTGTTAAAATAAAGTTAAACCATTATGTTACTAAACAGCTAGACTCAAACCTTGTGTAAAACATGTTTAAATATCTGTTTTACACTTTGACATTGGTATTCGTGACTACTGATGTCATTGCAACCTCCAGTGTTGCTGTGAAGAAGAAAAATGCATTTTTGATGTAGTTATTTCAACAAATGAATATAAAAGGGAAAGTTACACAGAAACTTTATGTAAAATATGTCTATATATGTGTTTTACACTTTTTCAAAAGCACCAAGTATTCACAGTGTGTCTTTGGAAATTGCACTCATAGAATCGCACAGGCAGTATCAAAGACGTAATTTCTCCACCACTCTGCAAACGCGCCTCTTGGAACACTACTAGTTGTGGGATTTAAAAAAAAAAGTATTTATTTATTTTAATTTTTTGAGTTTTCTGTAGCGCTGGCTCGACCCAAAGTTAACAGAGCGCTTTACATGTTTAGAGGTTATGTTTGCACAAGTAAAAATAGGAGCACATGGTATTCAAAACATACATAGTGAAAGTCAATAAAGTAATTCGGTGTTGGGGAGGAGGACATAGTTTGAGTTCGCCTGGTACGGAGTCCGACTGGGAATTGACCAGGAGAGTTGGGCCTATGGGAGGTGAAGGTAATTTCATGCTCTACTTGAGGTACTTGGTGAGCAGTAGAGACTTGAGGTCTCGTTTGAAACAGGAGAAGGAGGGGTAGCAGCGTAGGTCTTTAGGGAGTGAGTTCCAGATTTTAGGGGCATTTCCTGCGAAGGATCTTGTCTGGGATTCTTTTTTTTTTGTTTAGGGTGTATGAGGAGGAGTGCGTTGGAGCTTCTCAGAACCCGGTTTTCCCCTGCTCGCACTAGTTTAGAATCTAGATATTTGGGGGTTGCAGAGTGGAGAGCTTTGTGGGTGATACATGCAGTTTTGTAGATGCACCTTCCTTCAATGGGGAGACAAGAGAGACTTTTGAGAGCTGGAGAGATGAAGTCCCCTTGGCTATTGAAGGTCGTTGGGGGCCAACAAACCCCTCCTGTTACCTCCAGCAAGTCTCACACAGTGAGTTTGCTAACAGGTTTTCGGAGGCCATGACGCCTTTCTCCACCAGGCTGCAAACGTGTCTCCTGGCACACTACTGGTTGGGGGATGAAGTTCTGTTGGATGCTAAGGGACCTTGCGGACCAAGAAGCGTTCCTGGTACTTTCTATAAGTCCTACATAGCGGGATTCCTGAGAGCTGGTCAGAGGTCCCGTCACTGACCATGTCATGAGTGATGTAATATGTGAGGTCATAAGAATTGTATTGTGGGGGCAGGAGCTGTAGTTAGCTTACCTAACTATAACTGCTGAATTTTTGGGGTTTTGTACAAGTGAAATGTCAGTCTAACTATAACGTCCCTGTAACCTTTGGTTTTTTCAGTGAAAAAAAAATATATATATATGTATGTATGTGTGTATATATATATATATATATATTTATATATGTATATATATGCCACACGAAATCCAAAATAATACGCATGCTCAGGAAATGCCGGTTGCAGAATTTAATGCAGGTTGCGCGTTTCGACAGACTCGCTGTCTTGATCACACAGTGAGTAAACAGTGAAGTTTCTTTACATTGCTTTATGTCGACATAGATAATGGACTAATTCATATGCATCTATGGGCGTCACAGACAGTCATGGGGGCCATATTGTAAGGTTAAATAAACAAAGAAGGGCAGAGTCACAGTTATCCTGAATACTTAATGGCAGTAAACAACATTACTGTGGTGTGGCAAAAGGTTATTAAATAATGAAAATAAGAATGCAAATGCACAGACACGGATGTAGCTCCACACAAATAAGCAGATAACATTAGAAAAATGAAATGTAAAGCCCTGAAATGTGAATAAATCATGATACGGACTAGCCGGACATCTGTTACTACAGCATTATCACTAAAGAGCGTAATGAGTTAGGCAAAATGTGTCCGGTAACAGCTCATGATGTTAGAGTAGGAGTACCATGGTAGTATAGTTCTGGCGCTGGGGAGTTACAATTCACCATAGTGGTGTAACATGACAGTGTGGCTGCACGTGTAAAATTCAATGCTTATGAATAAAGTTGAAACACTAAAGTGGAAATCCACTTAGTGTAATTGCTAGAACGCATGAGAGCGCGAGAGCATGGGTCACCAGAGAGGTAGGATGCACAGTGTGCTGGCGCACTGGAGTGCTTCAGACAACAACGTAGTAGTGATGGGACATGGCAATATGTATCCGAAAGTCTACGCATGTAAAAAGGGCAACTCACACGTGGCTAAAATTGAATCACTGTGGTGGTTATGTGCATAGTGCAAGTATAATCACATGTAAATGGTTATAGAATCACCATAGTGGTGAGGAGGCAAGACAAAAGTGTAACCATAGTGGTTCAGCGTATATATTATAGTTAAAGCACTAAGCTATGTATATTAATAAGTTGGGCCCTCAATAAAAACCAAATATGCATCAACAAGTGGTATAGCACATATGAGAGATATTAGAATATTCAGGTGCAGAAGTCTAGATCACTAGTACATTCGTGCTGAAGTAGTACAAATAGCAAGGTTATCCGTTTAAACAGCTTGGACTCAGTCATAGTCAACAACATTAAACATATGGCCTAGACTGTTAAGGAGCATGAGGCAAGATACTCAAGAAACAAATTATGAATACAAAGGAAGAAGTGATAGGGTGAAGAAAGTCTTATCTCAGTGAAGTATGCCCGGAAGCGGGGAAGAAAAGGGTAGGGAACAGGTGCATGTAGTGTCCGTCCCAAGGCGGAGCGTCCCTTCCTTTCCTCCTTGAAAATATAAAAGAGAAGAAATGTATGAGTTAAAAACCATAATATTTACACATAAAGATTTGCATAGTATCATACAAAGTTCTGATCTAATGAGACACATCATGGAATGACAGAAGAGAAAAAACAGAAGAGAAAAACACAGTATAAAATGCAATTTAGCTTTCAGATGACACAGACGCCACCAAGGTCCAACCAGATAGTGCCCATGACTCATTGCGCACAGAGTTAGTGGCACCAGTGCTGTTAGGGGATGCCGCCTGGGATGTGTGTTAAGTTCCTCATCAAGATTATGTCCTCTAGGATATTTTGTTTCGAGTTCTAAAATCCATTTAGATTCATGTTTGCGAAGTTTAAGAACTCTGTTGCCACCCCTGGGGCCCTTATGTACTTGTTCAATGATGAAGAAGCTCAAGAGTGAGCTGTTAGAGAGATGGTACTCTTGAAAGTGTCTGTCCACCGGGTAATGCATGTCCCTTTTGTTAAGGTGGTACTGCTTATGTATTTAAGTCCACAAGGGCATTTGAGAGCATATACAACAAAAGGCGTGCTGCATGTCAAAAATTGCGTTATAGGTTTCTTTTTAATTCTCCCTGGTATGGAAAATTCCTTAGTCATGAAACTATTGCGGCATGCCTTGCCATGTCCGCAAGGGAAGAAACCTTTAAGGTTATGGCCTCCTAGGTGCTGAGTTTGGGTAATGTCATTGTGCACCAAGATGTCCCTCAAGCTGCGGCCTTTTTTGTGAAACTGCAGGTAAGAAACTGGGTGATCTTCTGATTTTTGCCTTCATTGGGAGTGGAGTACTCCTTCCTGATGGTACTGGTCCTACAAGCTGTACAGTTCCCACAAGGAAAAAAGCCCTGTAGGTTGTGTTCTTTCACTTTGTTTGTGAGAGTGATGTCGCTATTAACAAGTATATCCCTGAGGCTGCATCCTTTCCTGTAAGTGATCCTGGGTCCAACATAGACCCCCAAGTTTCCCAATAAGTCTTTGGTGTACCTCACGTAAGAAGGAACACCTGTAACAAATTCTCTAAGAAAATGATCTACATACTTAGATATATTTTCCAGGGCACTACCCCTGGAAGACATGATGGGTCTATGTGGGGGATTGTGTTTGTCCTTGTGTACATTTGGGAGAAGGTAGAGTACAGGTAGTTTGGGATATTCCTTCCGCAGGTAGCATTACTCTTCCCACTCCAGAAGGACTTGGTCCCTCAAATTGGTGAGTTTGTCCCAAATGTCAGTGATGTTTTTGACGTAAATGTCCCTATTTATGACCTCGTAGTAGGTATTGTCACCGAGCTGGCGCATGCACAACATTTACACCGCCAACTAATATCTATTCAGTTGTTCTGATTATGCCCATTTCATATATACAGTGCAAGAGACAGTTCATGTGTCTGTTATCTCATGTGGTAGACTCATCCTATGTAAATCCACATTTCTTCATCATTATTCAGTCCCTTTGGGGCCTTGCTCTGTTGTTGTATTATATACCTTGACTCCAGTGTTCTTAATCTCCTCACTTGGTCCCCTCCTCTTTCTTCTTTATCACTTGATCCATACAATAAAATCTAAGGAGACTGCTATTCGTTCTGTGTTCCTTTTCAAAATGACGATTGTTATCGCTCTCATGTGTTTTAATATTCTTTTTTTAGCTGGGTGTATCGTGCTCCCAATATAGGGAAAGATTATGCAATATACAGTGAAATCCGAATTGCAAGTGAGAAACTTATTAATCTGCACCTGCAATTTCTTCCCTGGAACTGTGTATTCTTGTACCTTCCGGCAATTCTTGCAAGCTTTACAATGTGTACAGGGAAAGAATACCGTAACGGGGTCCATTTTTTCTAGCATTGTCTATGTAATGGCTCCGTACCAAGTGATCTTTTATGGATGAGGCTCTTCTATATGTGATCTGTGGTGTATCAGGTACATTTTTACCAATGATATTATCCAACTTTAAGAGTCGCCAATTCCTCCTAAAGATTTGGTAAATCTCTCATGCGCCTTCTGTATCATCAGTTATCATTCTTACACTATTTCTAGTTTCCATTCCTTCATGCTGGTCCCTGGGCTCCCTATCTAGGAGTAACTGTCCCCTAGGTGTAAGTTCTGTCTTTCTTTCTGCTTTCGCCAACACACCTTTGGGGTATCCTCTCTCTCGAAATCTCCCTATTTCCTTCTCTTTAGCTTTATTGTATTCGGTGAGTGTAGAGCAATTGTGTTTTATACGCAATAACTCCCCATAGGGAATGTTGTCAACCACACTTCGTGGATGGCAACTTCCAGCATGGAGTATGGAATTCCCTGCCATCGGTTTGTGATACAGTGTTGTCTATAGTGTGCCATTGTCTACGTACACTGTTAAATCTAAATATACTACATGAGTATCACTGATGCTACTAGTAAAATGTAGGTTCAAATCATTTTCATTTAAGGATGATATGTATTTCTCTGCCTTGCTTTGGCAGCATCTCCAGATGATAAATAAATCATCTATATAGCGGGCCCATAAGGCCACGCTGTCCATCCAGTGTTCATCGTCCCCTGCACAGGCCACATGCTTCTCCCACCAGCCCACGAATAAGTTCGCGCAGCTGGGGGCGAAGCCCTTGCCCATGGCATTCCCCTGCTTTTGTAAATACAGTTGGCCTGCAAAGGTAATTTGGTGACGATTTTATGAACCCATACTGCGCAGGGGTCAGTCTTTTATCACCTCCACCCCTGGATTTCTACTTCTTCAACTACTGTAAGTGTTTCTACAGAGCTTCTTGAATGAATTTGGATGAACACGGATTGTTTCACTAGCGCTGAATGTCCGATGGAGCGCTGTGATATTGTTCTTATTATCCATTATACCTGGATTGTGCTGGCAGTGTGAGAATTAGCTTACTCCACGACGTTACCTCTGCTGTTTGGGTCGTGATTGAACTACAACCTTGAACACAATTTTGAGGAAAAGTAAAGGGCTTATGCTTTTGAGAGTGGACAGTGTTAGCAATGACTGTTTCAAGGGGCGTGGGACCAAATGTTGTGTTCGCGATGACTGTTTGAATCAGCGTGGGACCTAACGTTATACCGACGATTGACTGTTGAGGCGGCGTGGGATTTATTGTTTGAACCGGCGTGAGAACTAAGACTTCTAAGCAACTGTATTTAAATGACAGCGTGTTGTTGGGAGAAAGCTGTTTTGGCGTACAGTGTACTTGTGTGATACCGTTGAAAGCAAAACGAAGAGAAATGGTCGAAAGTAAACATATTTAGAACGTGCGCTCACCAAGACTCTCGCTGTCCTCCTGCTTCAGGTTCTCCTTCTCGCGCTGGTAACATTGTTTATGTTTTGGAGGCCATTTTATATAGTTGGGAACAATTTCATAGTTTCACATTGAAATACGTTAATTCCACCGGATAAAAGCTGGAAGTTAATTTACATATCGGAAGCAATTTTAAAACATCATTTACTTCAAGAACTTTAACACATTGTTTTAATTGTAGCAGTTAACTTTATTTATTGTTATTTTAATTTGTTATGTTATTTAATTGTTTTATTTAACCATATTTTCTTACAGGTACTGTATTCACATAGTTAAAGGAAAGTGTGATTGTGTTAAACATTTGTTATTCTGTACTATTTATATTGAGCTTTCTGTAGTTATGGCTGATCAAAATTTGTCTGCACCGCCTAGCTTTCTTGCTACCCCTGGCGAACCTCCTATTCCATGGAAAGAGTGGAAGAAATTGTTTCTTACTTATGTGTTGGCGACTGGAGCTGACAAGCATGGTCCAGTACGCAGACAAGCCATATTGCTCCATAATTTAGGTGTTGAAGGGAGACGCTTATATGAAGATCTTCCAGAAATATCTCTAGGAATGGGAGATGGTCAACCAAATAATGTTTATGAGATGACACTGCAAATGTTAGAAGTTTGTTTCAAAACAAAGATTAATATTGTTTTGGAAAGACACAAATTTTTCTGTCGTATTCAGAAAGTTGATGAAGATATTGCAACATATGTTGCTGCTTTAAGGGACTTTCACTAACGTGCAATTTTGAGAACTAGCTGATTCTCTCATCCGAGACCAAATTGTAAGGTGCACTAATAACAAAAGGGTTAGAGAGAAACTTTTAATTAAAGATCCTTCACTTGAAGAAACTATTCAGATTGCTAAAGGGTTGGAACACACAGATTTATGGATCAAAGAAATGGATAAATGCAGTACCCTAATGTCGACTAAGAATGATATTCCAAAGACAACTTAGGTACATGCTGTTGTTGATGAAACTAAGAAAGTGAAACCTGTTGCAAGTTTCCATTCATCTAACAAATTGAATGAATCTGGGAAAACTCCTTTCCCAACTTCTAGGTTTGATACTAGAGTAGTTAAATGTTACCGTTGTGGTGGCCATATTGCTTCTAGCACCATGTGCATGGGAAGGAATGCCACCTGCCGAGCATGTGGTAGGAAAGGTCACCTTGCTAAGGTTTGTAGAACAAAAACCCAATTCACTCGAATACAAGAGGTACATGATACTTGCGAAAGAGTGCGTGAACTAATGTTGAGCGTAGAAGTTTGTGAAATGTCAAAGCATATTGAACCACTTTTATCTTTGGATGGTGTTCCTAGAGAAAGTACAAACAAGTTAGAGAAACCTCATTGTGTCATAAACTTAGACGAATGTGGAGTTGAAATGTTAGTAGATTCAGGAAGTTTATATACTTTGGTCTCTAAAGAGACATTTTCCCAAAAATACACAGGAGAGATGTTGGTGTGGAACAAGCCCGATATTAAGGCGGCTGGATATGGTGGAAAAATCATTGAAATTGTGGGGATGAGATGGATGGTGATTTCCTTTAATGGTAACAAAGTTTTTGGACGGGTGTACTTGACTAAACAGGGGTCTGACCTTTTGGGGTGGCGTCATCAAAAAGATCTTAACATCATTTTAAATCCGAATGCCACTGAACCTGTTACTACTTCAGTTGTGCACAATATTGATACGTATGGTGTGGGTGTGATGGAGAAGTATTCCAAAGTGTTTACTGATGAACTAGGTAAACTTAAAATGTTTTCTCATAGAATCATTTTGAAAAATAGTGCTAAACCGGTGGTTCACAAGGTGAGGAGTGTACCTCACCTCATGAGAGAGCCTCTTCATGAAGAATTAAAAAAACTCCTAGCTCAAAAGATAATAGAACTCATTGAGGCCTCGGAATGGGTGGCACCCATTGTGGTAGCGCCTAAGGAAGGAGGAAAGATCCGCTTATGTGTGGATTTGCGTGACCTGAAAAAAAATATCTGGGTCGATAGACAGCCATTACCTAATATTTCAGAGATGTTAAGTGCAATGGGTGGAGGCAGTGTTTTTAGTGTGATTGACATGTCAGCTTCTTATCACCAGATAGACTTGCATGAAGAATCTAGACATCTCACGTCTTTTGTAACACTGTTGGGGGCATTTCGTTACTGTAGGATGCCTTTTGGATTAGCATCTGCCTCAGCGGTGTTCCAGAGAGTGATGCAACAAATCTTTGATGGGATGAGTAATGTTCTTTGCTTTCAAGATGATGTATTAATTGTGGGAAAAGATAATACACATCATGATGAGATCTTAGATGAAGTGTTGAGGAGAATGGAAGAGAATGGACTGACAATTAAGAAAGAAAAATGTCAATTAAAAAAAAATTGTGTAACTTATTTGGGGCATGAAATATCTAAGGATGGAATCAAACCGAAACAAAATATTATCTCTGCAGTAAAGAATGCTCCTATTCCTCTTACCAAGGATCAGTTGAAATCCTTTCTTGGTTTAGCGGAATATTGTTCTAAATTTGTGGAAGGTTTCACAGAAATTGTGGAACCTTTAAGGCAATTAATGAAGAAGGGTGTTCAATTTGAATGGAATGAGGCTTGCAGTGAAGCGTTTGATAAAGTAAAAACTTGTATTGCTCAAGCACCCACACTTGGTAATTTTCATGTCAATGCTAAAACATTTATTACCACTGATGCAAGTGCTGTTGGGGTTGGAGCTGTGTTGACTCAAATCTATGATGGTCAAGAAAGGGTCATTGGATTTGCGTCTCGGAGACTTCGTAATGCTGAAACATCCTACTCTGTTATTGAAAGAGAGGCTCTAGCAGGTTGTTGGGGCATAAATCATTTTAGGTACTTTGTTTGGGGTTTACCGTTCAAGATCCGTACTGATCACAAACCCCTCATTCATTTGTTTAAGGGAGGAAGGGTTTTAGAGGGTAGTGTGACCCCTAGGATCTCTAGATGGATGTTATCAGTACTTGAATATAATTTTGAAGTAGAAATGTGAGGGGCTTAAAAAATGTAGTTGCTGATTGCTTGTCCAGGATGCCCCTCAACATAGTGGAATTGGTACGGGACGATGAGGTAGATGAGGAGATTGATGTAGTAGGGAGTGAAAAGGCGGAATTGGGTCTCAACAAAGAAGAGTGGGCAACTGCTATGTCTGAGGACATTGTTCTTCAACAAGTTATGAAGTTTGTATATGAAGGTTGGGGTGATCATGGGAATGATGTCCGTTTTAAGAATTATTTTCATATACATGACGAGTTGAGTGTGTGCCAGGGAAGGTTGTTAAGAAGGAGCCAATTTGTGCAACCAGTAGGGATTAGAAGGAGAATCATTGATATTGCTCATGAGGGTCATCTGGGAAGGAACATGACGAAGAGGAGGATCCGGCAATCTTTCTGGTGGCCAGGAATGGACAATGACATTGAAGGAGTAGTAAAGGAGTGTCATGCGTGTGCGAACAGTGATAAGACTAAAGTGGTGAGACAGCCACCTTTGAGTTGTAATGTTTTTCCCAAGCGTCCTTGGGAGAAAGTAGCAATTGATTTTTTGGGTCCAATCTCCCGCAACAGATTTGTGATGGTACTAGTAGACTACCACTCAAAGTGGTTTGTTATTGAAACTACAGATTGCATAGATACTAAGGGGTGGCCGCATACTACTCGTCGAACTCCCAATTAATAAAACAGAAACCTCATATACATTTGGCAAAGTAACAAGTATCTCTGTCTTTACATGCTAAAATGCATATAGTCATTTCACAAAAGTGAAAATGCAAATTTAGCAAGCAGTGAGAGAGGTGATGATTTTGGGATCCTCCCTAACCTAGGGAGAGAACCAAGCAGATGCCTTGAAAACAAAGAGCACATCTTGCTGAACGATTCGGTGGTGGTCCCATCCTCTTAGGACCACCCCAAGCACAGTAATGGGCAAAAATACAATCCCAACCAAAGGCCCTGCAAAGCATTATGGGACGAGATTAGCAGTGGGCAGTGAATATTTATAGTATAGTATAGTATTTATAGTATCCAATATCAAAATAATTTTACAAAGAGCTGCAGTTCAACTAGTCGTTACTAGGAGTCCCTCACGAGTCAAATGCAAAAGCATTGAAATTATTACATCAAGCTGCAGTTCCACTAGTCTTTACTAGGTGTCCCTCACGAGTCAAATGCAAAAGCATTGAAACCCTTTCATGAAGCTGCAGTTCCACTAGTCATTACTAGGTGTCCCTCATGAGTCAAATGCAAAAGCATTTGACTTGAGGGACACCTAGCAACGACTAGTTGAACTGCAACTTGATGTAATAATTTCAATGCTTTTGCATTTGACTCGTGAGGACACCTAACTGACTAGTTGAACTGCAGCCCTTATAGAAGTATTTTGATATTGGATACTATAATATTCACTGCCCACTGCTAATCGCGTCCCATAATGCTTTGCAGGGCCTTTGATTGGGATTGTATTTTTGCCCATAACTGTGCTTGGGGTGGTCCTAAGAGGATGGGACCACCACTGAATCGTTCAGCATGATAGGCTGTTTGTGTTCAAGGCATCTGCTTGGTCCTCCCCCTAGGTTAGGGGGGACCCCAAAATCATCACCTCTCTCATTGCCTGATTTCATTTTCAAAGTTCACTTTTGTGAATTGGTTATATGCTTTTTAGCATGTAAAGTTGCTTTATCAAAGCATTTGTGGGTGCAGTTTTGTCTGAATTCTGTGTTTTTCATGGAAGAGCGGAGTTCATTGCCCAGGCCTAATAGATACAGAGAAAGTTGTAGGATTCTTAGAGAGAATATTTATGAATGAAGGTATTGGCGTACAGTTAGTATCAAGGAAGATGCTGGACTTTCTGAATAAGTACATGAAATAGTTGCATTGTTCAGGCCCTAGGCTAATGGATTAGTGAAAAGGATAAATCGTTTGTTAATGGATAACATACAATTATCCTTGTCCAATGGATTGTCTTGGTTGGAAGAATTGAAGAAGTCAGTGTGGTCGTATAGAGTGACGCCACATTCTGTGGCTGGTGTGTCACCGTTTGTATCACTTAAAGGTTGCGAGCCAGGTGTGAAGAAAGTACCTGGTTGGTTAAAAGATAAAGAATGTGTGTGGGTTGATCGCACTGTTGTTGAGAGTGATGTATGCGAGAAACAGTTAACTGCAACTAGGCATTATAATGACAGGAAAGCTGTTAGAGTGTCGGACATAAAAGAGGGAGATTGGGTTGTAACCAGGAAAAGTGGGGTTGTAATCAAAGGAGAGAGCAAATTTTCGAGACCTGTTCAAGTAAAAACTGTGAAGAAGAATATTCTTATTTTGGCTGATGGGTCTGCTTGGAGCACGGGAAATGTTTGTAAGTGTAATCCTCCTCAATCTATTTTATGTGATTAATGGATTATTATATGTATTCCATTTTAATTGTTGGAACTATTATTCCTCCAGTTGTATTGTGTTATTGAAAATGGTTTTTATAGTTATTTTAATTTCTTCCTTTTTATATAAGGGGGAAGATGTGTAGAGATGCATTCTCTTTACAATGGAATGTAGAATCCACCTGCATGGGTGGAATGTTATGCTTTGAATATGTTGGAGTTAGAGCTGTGAAGCTGAAGCGTAAGCTGGAGGTGTTTTACTTGTACTCTTACCAAATAAAGATTCTACATGAGTTGAATACTACAGAATCCTCATCTTTACAGTTACCTTTGCAAAAATCTAAAAGGAGATCTTTTACAATAAATACAATACAATAAATACCTTACAATAAAATCTAAGGAGATAGCAGTCTCCTTAGATTTCATTGTTTGGATCAAGTGAGAAAAGAAGAAAGGGGAGGGGACCGAGTGAGGAGATTAAGAACACTGGAGTCAAGGTATATAATACAACAACAGAGCAAGGCCCACTGAATAATGAGGAAGAAATGTGTATTCACATGGAATAAGTCAACCACATGAGATAACAGACATATGAACTGTCTCTTGCACCGTATATACGAAATGGGCATAATCAGAACAATTGAATAGATATTAGTAGGTGGGTAAAAATATGAAGGCCCATTCAGGGAGTGATTTGGTAAAGAGAGTCATTGCATGAAAAGAATGAGGTTTCCTTTTGATTAATGTTGGATTATTTCCCTCTGCAGAAAAATAATTGTTGACAGTCGATGTACGGACATATCCAATATTGTCTGCCCAAGTGGGGTGAAATTATTTAACAAGGAGAACAAAAAATAAATTTTGTTGATGTGGGGAGAGAGTTCTGATTCTACTTTGCACCACCTACAACAGAAAATACTCGTCATTTATATGTTCAAAGATGGCTGCCATGAAAAAGCGAAATCTAAATGAATTTTGAACCATCCTCTGTTTCATTGAACATTCTGATTGAATTCGTCAACTTTATTTAAATGAATTGTTTGTCTATGAATGTAATTGACATTGAGGAAGGCGACTGTGCCAAAACCCGTCTGTCAAACCTTTATGCCTTGTGAAATAAATTAAATATAATTTCAAGCTCCAGAGTGCACTCTATCTCTGATGCCACATCACTCCTGATATAGATGAACAGAAGGATGGTTCATGTTATCCCTTCTCCTCCTTGAATGTCTCATGGCCCCATATAATTTTCCTTATCCTTTTCTATTGCTCTGTCTGTGAGAGGCTGGTGCAATTCTCAGGACCTTAATTTACAGAGGGCATGTAAGCTCCTATACTAGACAAAGCCATAAGCAAGGAATGTGTCCAGATATTCATGTCAGCCTCTCGCATTCACTCTCAAGACCGATAGTCTCTGCAGCTGATCTTCCAGTGCTGGTTATCTGGATTTTCCTCAAAATGTATGAAGACATCTGCTTCCCCCTCACTGACATTCCCCAAAGGACATACACCGGGAATCAAGGGATGGATGTATTAAACAGACTTGATTGCGTATAGGATGGTTGTTCAAAAGGTGTAGAGCCTCGGACAGTGATAGAAAAAATGGACCAGCTTGTCTGGATTCCCACACCTGTGCCAGCACTCTATCTCTTTGTTTGTCCCTCTCCTATAAATTGACTGGCATATGGTACCACCAGAGATCATTTTTACCTTCTCTATATTCCAAGCTTTTGGTTGTCGTGTGCCTTCTCAAAAAATTTAAAAACCTCTCATCTACCCTTTTGTTTGTGAGCACTTGACCCAGATTGTTTTCTGTTTTCCCACCATTTTCGTCTGGGAGATGTATACACCTCGGGAAAATCCTCCACAAAAGTATAAATTTCTGAAACAATTCTTTTATTTCTTTTTTCAATAGCATCTGTTTTTAGACTTTTGAAATGCAGTAACTAGTTTGTAGTTTAATGGATTGGAGCATGAGCCAGTGTCATATTTTTAGATACCTGAATTTCTCTGTCTCTCAGGCCAACGCCCTCTTTTCAGCTTTTCAAATGGTGAAATGCCCTCTGCATCAAAAAGGTTGCCCTCTTGCTTAATGTGCTTTCATCCTTTACCAAGTAAATTTGGGGTGCATAACAATGGGGTGAGTGGTGAGGGAAACAATGTCAGACCCATTGTTGAGGTGACTCAATCCCACATTCTATCCCTCAATGTAGATGAATAGCTTTGGCCCCACACTGTATATCTTCTTTCTAGCCAGGATACCTTCAATTTGTTTATGTCTGCTCATCTATTAAGAGCCACTGTTTCTCAGATTCTACTCTCTGCTATTGTACCAAGAATTAAAACTGTGCCTTGAAGTATTCCTCTCCCAAATAAATTTGATGCTCTCCATGGTCATCTCGACTGCTGCTAGTTTGCCCAATTAAGAGAGGCCTCCAAGTGTCACCAAAGAATCAACATTTGATGTCATTAACTTCTCTATGGAGGAGATTATTAGCACGCCTAGGTAGGTAATGGAGTCATTGACTTGTTGAAACAGGAATCAATTTTGCCTCATCAACACCTGATCATTTGAAATTGAGACAGTCTGTATAATTGAAGTAAATACCTAATCCTAAATCAATAGACCAAGGGGCCGATTCCGATTCAGGCCGGAAATCACTCCGACCGAGCCGGACCCGGAGAGATTTCCGACCGAATCGGACTCTAGCAGCCCGACCGAACGAGTACGATGCGTACGCATGCAATCGGACTCGATTCGGTCGGACTCCCATTGAAGTCAATGGGAGACGGTCGTACAACGCGTACGCGGGCTCCCATTGACTCAATGGGTGCGAGGCGAACAAGGGCGCCCCCTACAGCGGGTACGTGTCGATGCGAATTGTGCCGTACATGCACAGGTAGGGGGGACCCATGGGTCCCCCCTGTGTGCGACTCGCGCGGCTACGCGTACAGGGGGGTCCGACACGGACCCCCAAAGTCCGGCTCCGACTGCCCTTTGGAGCCGGACGGCGCGAGTCGGTCGGACTGCTCGAGGCGCGCATTGTACTTGCCCGGCCGGGGAACATCTTCATTGCGCGGTGCGAGTCGTGTCCGTGCGAGTCGGTCGGAGCGGGTCGGACCTGCGTACGAGTCGGTCTGCGATTTCGCGTGCGCTCGCATCGTACTCGCTCGCCCGGACGCACGTACGAATCGGTCGGGACAGAGGGCTCCGAATCGGATCCGGTTAAGCCGAATCCGATTCGGTGCCCTACCGGCCGAGATCGGAATCGGCCCCCAAGTGTTGAAGTTTCCATCTAACTGTAGCAATACAGTTCAAGCTTTTCTTATGTTAAAATAGAACACATTGGATCCACCATCCCTTATAAAACCAAGTTGTGGCCTGATGCCACAGTTGATTTTGATGATCCTAACTCCCTTCAGTTCTGAACTACGTCATTAGATATAATTACATTTATTATTAATTCTACTAAGCTGCCTAGCTGCCCTGGAGTTCCATGACCTTTCAGGATAACCATGGAGTGCCATAGGTAGAGGTCATTGTGAAAGTGTTTTTTGAAGAAGGTGTGATTCAAAACTCATCAAAAGAAACATGGGTATCCTTCCTCATAAAAAAGATCAGCCTGGAAGCTCTTAATCCTGCCAACTATTGCATGATTGCTAAAAATAGTTGGCTACTGAAGATGATTGATAAAAATGAGTGGCTACTTATGATCTTGGAAAACGCAGCTAACTTTCAACTCCAAAAACATGTAGAGACTGATAATATTCTGGGACACAGAAAGTCTGGATTCAGACCACATCAGTGCACTGAATCCGTGTTGCTAGATACTCAGATTGCCATTCTTAAGCTTGTGGATTCAGGCGTTTCTGTGCTGTTGATGCTTCTCAACCTTTTAAAATCCTTTGACGCACTTGACCAACTGTTGATCAAACCCAAGTAGAAGTCTTGCTATCCAAAAATCTGCTTGCATATAGAGTGTTGCAGAGTTATACGAAGTCATCAATAAGTGAGTGAGTGAGTGAGAACATGCTTAGTCTAAATTATGACAAGACTGAAGGCCTTATTGATGAGAAGTGTTGCATCGCTGCATCAAAGCAGTGATGCAACACTTCTCAGTGCGCCCTCCTTGCGACACCATGGATGCACCGTATTTACAGTACGGCGCATTATGTCGCAAGGAGTTACAGACACGTCAGTATTACTGATGTATCTGTAGGCGCAAAAGTGACTCATTGCTGGGGTGTGTCTGAAAACAGACGCAACTCCAGCAAAGTGTCCTTTCACATGGGGGCAAGCTCCATGTGAAAGGGCCTGCGTCACCCTTATGCCAGCCATGAGGCAGGCGTAAAGTTTTGACACAATGGCATCCTAGAAGTGGCGCACCGAAATCTTATAGATTTCAATGCGCCACTTCTACGAGGCTTTGATGCGGGGGAACGCCCACCCTGCATACATTATACCTAACGCAGGTATAATGTAGCGCAGGGGCTTACGAAGTGACGCATCTGCCGAGATGCGTCACTTCGGAAATATGGAGCAACGTGGTGCATTATTTACGCTGCCACAGCATCACAAAAAGTGACGTAACGGCAGCGTAAATGTGACGCATGGCTTCATAAATAAGGCCCTGAATTTCTAGGAGTTAGGACCGATCATTGAGGTTAGAAACCATAACAATGACCATCACAGTTTACAGGTTGCCTGACATGAAGTGGAGGTGAAAGATAGGATGAAATCTAAGGTGAAATCTTTGGGTGTATAGTTCGATGATAAGCTAATAATAGATTAACAAAAAAACTATTTATGTTTCCTCAAACTGTCATCTGATACGTATACATAAAATGAAGCATATACTATCTGAAGAAATCTCCACTAGAGGGAATTCAAAGCATTGAACATCTAGATGCGTTCCTGGAGGCCCTAAAAACGTTCCTGTTTTGTTGTAAATCTTTGCTTGAAGTAGTTTATTGCTTAGTAGCTCCGGATGGACTTCATTCGATTTGTAAATTTACTTTTAATTCTGAGATTTTCCCATATTTCTCCACTTTCTCTGTTACCGGGTGGGAGTGGGGGGGGAGGGGTGCTGACCACAGAGGGTTCATGATGAAAATTAGTACATCGCCTCCAAACATGCTCAATTTATTCTTGTCCCTCCAAATTTGAACCCCTTTGATAATATTGTTTCTGTGGATTCTATCTGGGAACTCATATTTCTGTGGATTCTATCTGTGGATTCAAACTGTTTCTCTAGGTTAGGGCAAAATCAAAGGAGAACATGGGCAGCCCAGTCTAGTCCCTCTTTGTATCTCAAATGCCTGTGATGAGAAACCACTTACCCCAGCACAAGCCCATTATAATCACAGACTATATCAAGTTTCTAAATTTGAACGTAAACCGGTAAGCCTTAAAGATTATGCCTACATATTGCCATTGGACCTTCTTAAATACAGAGAGCCTGATTCACAAAGATAAACTTCAACTTTTGTGTAAGTTTGCTACTTTTAAGCATTCACAAACTATGTGTGGAGTTTTACGACTCCGCACTCCCTATACTTATGTATGTGTAGCTCTCCACACCTGGAGACTCCACAATCGGAGCGGTAGATGATTGAAAGTTATCACCAAGCAGTATGTCTCATCATTCCGCCACTATCTTTGACAGCCATTACCCTCTCTTTCACCATCTTAGCTTTTAGATTGCAAGGCAAAGTGTTTGCTGCTTTGTGCCTTCAGTCTCAGCAACGCATATTCTGCTTTGTCTGTGTCAAGTGCCTTGACATGTGCTCTTTTGGTCATTTGATTATGTCATATCTAAATAAAACATGTCCTTTCATCTCCTTTAGGTAGTTCCCCTACATTTGATTAACCCCTGCCTTGTCTTGTTTATTTTTGATGCAGTAACTATCAGACAGTGCCTTGTTTCCACTTTCTTGGTGTTCAGTAGGATAGTTATGTTCAGTCCACCCTTGTCGTTATGAGTCAAGTATGAGTTTATACTGTTCTGATCCTCCTCCCTTAGCATTTCATCCTGTCGGATACTTAATCTCCAAAGTATGTCAAAGGTGGCTTTGGTAGAGATCATGAATATTGGGGGAATCACGGCAGCATCAAAAAGGGATACATGGCCTATTTCTGTGTTTGTAGGCCTTAAGTCCTTACAGGCATACACCTGCAGTGGATCTAGTTTATGAAACCTCCAATATACGGCCAAGTAGAAGAAGTACTCATTAACTTTCAGGTGCTGGGATTGCCAGGTATCTACTAGCCCCAGTTTCTGAAGCCAGATGAGACATGACTCAGTGAATGAGCTCATTTGCACCACCCTTGCGGACAGATATCAGTCTCCTCTTATGATCGTGTCCGCCCTCAGCTAGCTGGAGTCACCTGCAATTGCTGTGTAGACAACGTTCTCATGCTTAGTGTTGGGAGTATGAATGTTGGATAAATTAAAGGCAGGCATGAGTCTGCCTCCCACTGTCCTCCTTCAGGTGCAGCAAAACATCTGCTCTATCTACAGCCACCAAGTCTTCGTCTTCTCCATCTTGTTTGGACTCAGTGGCATATGGTTTCAAGTGATATCAGAGCTCCTTGTATCCAGAGGCTGTTTGTCAGGGAAATTGGCGTGTTGCGGGGAAGTGTTTGGCTCCTTGTCTTTTTAGATTTTTTTGACTGTTAACATTTATTTTATGGACAGTTCTTTCTTGTTCGTTTTGGCAGCCATTTCTTCAAAACTGACGACTGGATTTCTTTTACAAAGGGAGTTAGAAGGTCTTGCTACCTAGTGGTCTATACGACTCATGCGTTTTGTGTGCAACTTAGAGGAGCCTCCCTATTGCAGCTGAAACCTCTAGCCTCTTGTCACACTCCTCTATGGTTGATGAAAGTCTTTCAACCATATGGTGCAGGTGCAGCCATGTCTAGCACCACAGTTTTGGTCTACCTGTACAGTCCGAACTGTCACTGCACAACACCTATTCTCTGCAGCAGGTTGTTGTATTCCCCCTTCCAAGTGCTGCTCCTCCATTGCCATCCCAGTTTATCCATCAGATGTCTTTGATCCAATATGATATGTCCGCTTTGCTTTAGGTTTTGAATTCCTGTGCTCTTTTTATACTCCTTATTACACATACAGAGTCGAAGCTCCTGTTATTGTCCCAATTACTGCTTGCTTGAAGATGTGTAGCCACAGGCTCTCCCAGGATAAGACCTGTATATGTGTCAATCATAGTGGCAAAATTGCTTGTAACTTACTGTATTGTTCTCTGTAAGATGCACCAACTACAGTTCATAACCAGAGAGAACTTATGAGTGCTGGTGATACATTGGGCGAGTAGACTGTGTGTGCTTCTGTTCCTTTACCCTCATTCGGAGCATACCGCCAACAGATGCAGGGGGCCATTCTCACCCAAATGCTTGCAGCCAGCCACTTGTTCCCAATGATGGGTGGGGGGGCTTTCCAATCAGACTCGGGCCACTGTTAGTCCTTGTGCTGGATCCGGCCTCCAGCTTCAATTTTTGCTGCTGTTTTTGTTCCCTGAAGCCCCAGCCCTAGGCTGCTGTTGGAGCTTCCAGTCACTGCTGGATGTTATATGCCCTCCGTGTGTGCTGTCCTCAGGTCTACTTCAGGGCCAGGTGAGACTGAAATGGAGTGTGACTGAGCAAACGTCTACTCCATACCCCGGTTAGCCATGCTGCCAGGACATTAATTAAAGCATTTACTTGGAATCATCGGCGGTCCCAGCTTACAGAGTGCTGCTGCAGATAATCGTGGGCAAGGGGAAGGAAATGCTACAAACCAGTGGTGTTCCATGGTTTAATCAGGGCTGTAATAATTCCCCAGATAGCACCTGGTGCATGGCGGCAGGCAAGCTAGGACAAAGGATGGTTGAGGAAGGCAGCCAGGCAGATTCCCTAAGAAATACAGCCCGGAGAACTAGCTCACTTGTGGAATTAGGCTGAGACAATAAAAACCCTGAACAAGCAAAGCAACTTTTAATGTGATTGCCCTGACCTGCCCTGTTTCACCTGATGTTGGAAAAATATGGTGATACAAGATGGAAGAAAGAGAATTTCTTTGACCCCCCCACCTCCTAAGGTACATACTAGAAGCAATTTTTAGTCAGGACCTTACAGAGGGTGAACAAACGCATATGTGTTCTATAAGTGTAATGAGAGTGGCAATGGCAGAGACCTGGAGAGGCACTTAAAAGGCGGTGCAAGCTGTGAAGGACAAATTGGAAGGCATAACAAACAGAGACAGACATCAGTGAGTGACATATTTATAAAGCGCACGATTGCCGAGGCGTCTTGGTGCTAGGAGTAACATGTTGCAGTTGCCCAGGCTCGACCAAAGTTTATTGCGGGGGGAAAAGCCAGGTCTTGACCAGTTTCCTAAAGAGAAGCCTGTTGGACTGTAGCCTAATAGCAGTCGGTAGCTTGTTCCACAATTTGGCTGCTCGATGAGATAGGCTTTTGCCTCCCCATCTGGCTTTTTGAATCTTGGGAACCTGTACTAGCCCTGTGTTGGCTGATCTAAGGTTCAGCTGCGGAGAGGATCAGGAAAATAGTTTCCGTAGATCCATGGCTCCCCCACCATACAGCGCCTTATGCACCAGACAGAGAGCTTTAAATTCTACACACTGTTGGATTGTGAGCCAATGAAGCTGCCTGATGCTAGCAGAAATGGAGTGATATTTGGGAATATTAAGTAGTACTCGCCCTGCAGCATTCTGCAAGGACTGCAGTTTGGCAGTCTGACACTTGTCAATTCCCAAAAATAATGCATTGCCATAATCAATTTTTGAGAGGACAAGAGCTCCTATTACCGTTTTTCTGAGGCCCAATGGAATAAAAGGCAAGATTTTCCGCAGAAGTTTCAATATAAAGAAGCAGGAGGAGGTCAGATGATTAATCTGTTTTGTAAAACTAAGTCCGTTGTCAAATATTATTCCAAGATTTCTTGCCTTAGTGAATGGGACGCGGCAGTTACCTGCCTCAGATGGTCACCACAATTGGCTCCACATGGATGGACCCTGCCCAAACTCCATGACCTCTGTTTTCTCTGTGTTAAGCTTGAGAAAATTTAAGTTCATCCAGTCCATAATGGAATTTAGACAATTGTGAAAGCTGACGGCTGTGGCGTCCACCCTCTGCACGACAGATACAACTATCTGGGTGTCGTCCGCGTATGAGATCAGCGTAAGACCGTGATCTTTGATTAGTTTGGCCAGGGGGGTGACATAGATATTGAACAAGGTTGGTGATAGAGCTGAGCCTTGTGGTACTCCACAAGGGAGGCAGCAGTTTTCTGATTTAAGATTGTCCCAATAGATCGTCTGCTCCCTGGATGCCATGAAAGAGGAGAGTAGGGTTGGGGCCGTCTCTTTAATACCTATTGCCTTCAGCCGCCACATCAGTACCGCATGGTTAACAGTATCAAATGCTGCTGATAGGTCAAGTAGGATGAGGACAGCTCTTCCCCCCCATCCAGCTGTGTACGAATCTCCTTTGTGGCCATAATCAGGGCTGACTCTGTGCAATGGCGAGACCTGAAGCCATGTTGGGTGGAATCTAAGAGATAGTTGCAATTGAAGTAGTCGGTTAGTTCCATGTTAATTGATTTTTCTAAGATTTTAGCCGGTATTGGTAGACACGATATTGGGCGATAGTGTTTCACCTCAGTGGGATCCAAGGCGGGTTTCTTCAGGATAGGCCTAATACATGCCTTTTTCCATGACAGTGGGAAAGTCCCAGAACTGATAACCTCGTTTAAGAGAGGGGATAAATGTGCACTGATTTTTCCAGAGACCAGGTGCAAAATGGCAGGAGGACATGGATCCGTAGGAGAACCTGACTTGGTCAATAATAACAGACATTGAGAAAGAGAAAGAAAGCAGCTATGTAGGGCACTCTGAGAAAGATGCAAACAAGTCAAAAGAGACGACTACAGCTGTGGTCAGCCTGAAAGCCTTCTAAACTAATGTAATTGAGAGTGTCATGTTGTGAGACTCAAAGATAGAGCAGAGCATCTGGGCAACTTCTGCAGGAGGTCCCTGATGAAGGTGCCTGGGGTTCTAGCATAGATTTGAATAAAATCCCTGCATGATTAACTGTGTGCACTGTACTAGGAAGCCTGCTGCACTTGGAGATGGAGGTAATTCAGAAGGTGATGATTAACATATGAAAATCCTTTGATTGATGTAAAGAAATAAGGATTGCCCTTTTGACAAATGCCACAATTCTTCTTCCTCAGTAGCAAAGTTCAGAAAGGAAATAGACAAGGGTTCGTCCTCAGAATAACTCCATCATCAGACCTCGGAGCGTTTAATGTTGAAACAGCCTGATTCTTTGGAAACCATCAAACAAACTGCCCAGAATTGAAGACAGCTGATATTTAAAGGACAATGAATGATACCTACACCATCGTTGAAGAGATCCTTATGTCTAGCATAGGATACAAAGGTTGATAGTTTTCTTGAAGTTTCTACATTCTCTGCTATGTGAAGTGAAAAACCCTTATTTTCTAACCTCTCCTCTCAACTTCTAAGTCAAAAGGGAAAGGACCTCAAAGTTTTCACTGAATGACGTTGAAAGGAGGGAAATCATTGGAATTTTCCAGTTCATGCAGAGGAAACCATGATTTTCTCACCCAAAATGGAAGCACTAATATGATTATAGTCTTAGTTCCCTTCAGTTGGGCTAATATCTTTGGGATGAACAGAAAGGAAGAAAAGCATAAATTAGTTCCCAAGGTCATTACACTGCCAGCAGTTCCATCCCCCATACTAGCTCTACCCAAGTCCTCAATCATAATGTGGGCACTTGAATTTTGTCTGCTCCCACACACAGATCAAGAAACAGGGTTATGAACCTTTGACCTATCTCCAGAAAAACCTACTACTTAGGGAAGAGACTGGGAGGAAGGGAAAACCCCACTCAAGTAGTCTACCTCAACATTCTCCCTTCCCCTCACATAAGAAGCTGTCCAATTCCCCATCTGTGCTGCTAAGACTTATGGATTTTGACCTTGTTCCCCCCATTATTGATAGCTGTAACATCCACTATATTGCCCAAACTTACTAGGACATGGTGATTTCTTATCTGTGGGAAAATGAATATTAGATCTCTGAAAATAGCCATCAATTACCTCCAGTTGGCATATTTCCGACTGTCTGATACATGCCAATTAGCCTTTGTAGACAATCTCTCCATTAACACTCCCCAGGAAATTGAGCTGGCATCTGCTTTTATTATTTTTTGCCATGCTATCTGAATAAAAATATCCTTCTCCAGAGAAGCTAAGAATATCCACCATTTCAGGGCTTCTCAAAATCCCTGTCACTGGACCCATTTTTTCGAAGTTTTGAGAGACTGGGTCCAGAACCTTTCTTTGCAGGTGATTCAACAATGGATACAGGTAGAGGCATGCCCTTGAAACTGTGAAGATGCATGCCTCAATATGACCTTACACCTTCAACTCAGTCTCGTTGGAGCTTCTTTCCTCCTGTAAAGATGTGATACCAGGTTCATGAGCCTCATTACTTTTTTTAGTGGAATAAACATTTATGAATATTCGTTCAGAACGAGCTCCTATAAATGTTCTATCTCATGGAGGATTCACCTAACATTTTATTGCTGTTGAGAAGACATGGATACATTGCTAGGCCCAAACATGAAGCAATGCTACTAGGGATACCACCACTTTTGCAAACACCCTGAGAGCTGTTTTCAGTCCAAATGGCAGGACATGAAACTGATAATGGTTGCTCTGGACACCGAACTGAGAAATCTTTGATGCTGTTTTACTTTAGAGGTATGAAGGTAAGGGCCCAATTTACAGTTTGGTGGAGAATGTACATCATCGCAAAGGTGGCGGAGTACCCTCTCCGCCAAACTGAAGTTCAGCACACCTCATTTAGAGACAGGTGGACTTTCAGTAAGTTTACTGTACATCGCCACCAGAAAAGTTCAAAATGACCCCCACACCATTGAAGAAAACTCTCATGGCGACGGAATCATTGTTTTTTTTTATTTTCATAACAAAATTTCGCTTTGGAATTTTGTTTTTGAAAAATCAAACTTTCAATGCACTGACAGGAACCGTCGTGGCTGATGGGCATCTCTAAATTTGGCATGTGGGTACTCCCTTTGAGTGACGGAGTACTTTACTCCATTGTCCTTACAGAGAAAATCCCATCTGCCAAACTCTAAATCAGCCCTGTCTCCTTCCAGTCTTTCGGCTCTCTTTGTTCAGTACTGGATCATTCTCTGGATGACTTCAGACGCAGCTTGCCTCTTCATCGTACACTAAGGCTATGAGGTGGATCTGACCCCCAAGTCTGGAGGAGGATACTTGAACGGTATCATATTGCCCTCCTTCAGTATTTGCAGCACCTATATATTGGGGTAGATGCTTCCCAGGTTTCCACAAAATAGAGGAAAGCTGTAGCTAACAAAGAAGAAAGAGAGAGAGAGAGAATGGTGCTGAATTTTGTAATGTTTTAAATAGAAAAGTGTTTGTCACTCACTACTATAGTGGATAAATTGGCTAGAATATCTTTTATGGCAAATTGTTGCTGAGTTTTGACCCAGTTGAAGGGGACTTATTACAGAGAGTTTTGAACAGTGAGGTAGAGAAAAGGGTATATGAGCACCAATGAGAAAGCCGGTAACAGTGGCATTACTTGAAAAGTTAGTACTGATGTTAACAGTTTGTTGTTATGATGAGTTTGTGTATAGATTGTGTATGTTATGGATGTTTTATGTTGCTTTTAGCGCATTGGAGCTATTGGGTTTACGTGGTAAAGGACATGTGAGGAGCAATAAAGTTTTCTTGGGAGAGTATCGACAACAAATCGAATGGGAAGAGGGAAATGGATTTGGTTGGTCAGGAGTGGTAAGGTTAACATATGTCCTGTTAAGGAATTCGTGCATTTTATGGCATAGTGGGTTTGAAAGTTGAAGAAATATTCTGCCATAAAGATGAGTCTAAAAACATGGTGTCCAACGTGTTGGCAGTGATGGGGATAGCTTTGACATAATTTGGGTTACCACATGACAGGTATGGGACCCATTCATTCAGAATTGGTGCAGTGACAGAAGCTGCGAGACTTGGATGTTCGTGGGCTGAGTTAAGCGGATTGGGAGATGGAAGTGCAAATGCTGCAAAAAATATGTCCAGATATTAACGTGGTTTAAAGGTTTTGGTTAGTTGTTTTTTTCTGATATGTTTCTGTTCTTCACTGCAGGTTGTGTTCAGGGACCAAGCTTGTTTAAAATTATTACATGAATTGTGTGATTTCCTTTATCAGATGGGCAGCAAAATATGTGGACCATCAAAATTGCAGCCACTCCCTGTGATTTCTCAGCAGGCATGAAGTGGTATGGTGGGGAAAAATTGGCATGCATTGGGGAAGTCTGCTGCCTTTATTAACAGAACTCTTTTCAGGCAGAGGGACCCGGATATGGTGGTGATTCATTTAGGGGAAAACGATTTGGTGCAACTTTCAGTAGTAGTACTGATTAAACTAGGGGTCTCCAACCTTTTATGTGAAAAGAGCTACTTATGTTCAATGAAAATCCTCCCGAGCTCCTAATATTATTAGAGCGGTAGTAGTAATCACATCAGACAAGAGTCCGTCTGTGGCAACCATATGCTAGATTACTAGCAGTGATAAACTCCATGCATTAGGCACAGTTGAAAGCAGCTATGTTAAATATGCTTTATCAATGTGGAATGCCTCTACAAGGTTATGTTATGTAACAGCAATGACCGCAGTGCCCCTAGCACCAAGTTAATGATATTAATAATAGTCTCCTCAACCATGTTTGATTTTTATCACTCAAATAACAGCTTTCAAATATCTTTTGAAATTAAACAATTTTTCTCCAAATATAAACTTAGAAATTCTGAAAGTACCCACATTATTGTTTCAAATGCACACTTTTCAATTTTGCCATACATATATTTATTGAAACAAGTAAAAGCTTCTAATTTTGTTCACTGGGCTACCCAGAGGAGAGCCACATACAGGTAACTGGAGAGCTACAACTACAAGTGGCTCACGAGCTACTCGCTGGAGAAACCTGGATTAAACAAAAGAAAGAATATTTAAAGCTGATAAAAAGTCAATGGGCGGGTTCTTGCATTTTATAGACAGATTTTTTGCCTAGAAGCAATTGGAGAGGGGTGCTCAAACGTGCCGCAATGGTTATAATAAGAAAAATGTTGAACAGAGTAATGAGTGTTTATTGTATGTCAATGGGAATTGACGTTGTGTCTCCTAAGCACACCAGAGAGGAGGATGGCTATCTTTTTTAGAGCAAATGAGGTGCATCTTTCTAAATTTCGTCATGCTTGTTATATGATATAAATGAGAGAAGTTCTGGCAAAGTGACAAAGAAGGGAAAGAGGGTAGGTGCTGGCAGGAAAACACTTTCCAGGGTTTTCCGCAATTGCAGTTTTTTTGGGAGAGAGAGTCAGTGTTGGTGTATTCACCCCTCAGGAAACGGAGGAAGCACAGAGGAGGGGCAGAGTAAGTTTGGGGCTTTGGAACAACATTAGGGGAGTTCGCTTGGGGATACTTGCTGGGGCGTTTAGAGAGAGATTGAGGAATACAGGAAAAATGCTGTGAATGGAAGATGTAAAGAAAGCGGTGCAAGCGTATGGGGAGTTGTTTTAGTGATGTACACAAATTAGAAGTTTAGGGATGGGGGAATGACAGGAATTTAATGTATTAGTGAGGTTCAGTTTTTATGTTGTATTTTGTAATGTTTATGAATTGATTCTATAAACCTGTCTTAATAAAATGGGCTTTTCTCTAATAAAGGTTTGTGGTATTGATGGTTATTGTGTGATGTTGGGATCCGAGGGGGGGGACGAGGCTGCAGGCAGACTTCCCCCATACAGGTGACTTCAGGCAAGTGGCACAGGCCACAAAGACAGGAAGAGGAGATAGGCTAAGGACACAGATGGTCGGGTTAGAATATGGTAGTATATAGGGGCAAGAGGTCAAGGGTCCATTACCATGTAGGCAGGCAGGAAGAGTTTAGGTCCCCGCTCCCACCCATATTTTTGGAGTTACTGCAATATTTTACTTGAGTGGAAGTTAATTTTTTTGGAGGCGGGGGGTGGGGGAGGGAGTTACAGACAGTTGTTGCCATGGTAAGACAGGTTGTAGTATTAAGGTGGCAGTAGTTTGAAGGGATGGAATGTCTGGTGCTGGCATATCCATATATTAAGAGGTGTTCGAGGGGAGCACAGTGGAGCACAGGGGAGGGGTAGAGTAAGTTTGCGGCTCTGGAACAGCACTATGGGATTTTGCTTGGGGAATGCTTTCTGTGGCGTGAGTAAGAGATTGGGGAATGCAAGGTAAAGGCTGTGGGTGGAAGAAGAAAGGAAAGAGGTACAAGCACATGGTTAGTTGTTTCAGTAATCTTCACAAATTGGGAGTTTAATGGATGAGGTATTGACAGGAAATTAATGTATTAGTGAAGTTCGGTTTTTATGATGTATTTTGTAATGTGTATGAAGTGATTCTTGAAACCTGTCTTAATAAAGTGGCCTGTATGTCTCTATGCAGCAATTTAAACATGTCCACAGATTCATGTTATCATATCTTGGTCCCACACTGACCAACAACTATGTTTTTGTAGCATCTTCATCTTCCATTTATCTTCTTCTCTAGGTTCCAAATTGCGTCTTTTCCCTTTTCCTCTGTTTGTTGCATTGTGCGGTGGGTCCTTTCCAGATATCTGCAATACACCAAAACTCCTCTCCATTCCACTTAGATTCGCTCCCCTCCTCTCAATTCCTGTTCTTCCAAATCATCAATCTCCTCCCCATTATTAAAATTCAACACATCTTCAACATCTGCACCTCTCCCAACGACTCACTCCCAGCCGCACACCATGATCCACACCACCATCATACACTCTCCATTGTTGTGTAGACATATATCAGGGTATTGCACTGTCTCTGCCCAAACCCCCCAGTCACTGATGACCCTCCAGTACCATGAGTCCCATGAGCCACTCCAGCTCTGTATAACTGTCCTGACCTTCATCCTCCTCTACAATCCATACCCATCTGACCTCGCCCCTTTGTGAATACAAATAATCATTCTCCCTGACCACTGTACCTGTTTCATAAATACCTTCCTGCAGAATATCCCCTTCCTCCACCTCCCACCCTTCATGTTCTGCCTCCGTATCCACATCTCCAATATCAGCAAAACCTGCTCCACCTTTCTCCTGTGCGTATTTTATCTTCTGTGTATTCATATTTTTCTCTAAATTCCGTGGGTTCTTATACAAAATTCATCCTCTTTTTCTGTGTATATTACTGGGAACCGATGGGAGTACAACTCCCGTCATGCTCCGGACCATAGTGACCTCACTCATGTGAACCGCCTCGTGTTTGTGCTGAACACTCCCTGGTAGCCTACTAAGTTCATCGCTCTTACAAGCCTAGCCAGCAATAACGCTGTGCCCTTTCCATTGCCTCCACCCAAATTTCCAGCTTACACTTTCTCCCCACTTCTCTCAGCCACACTTGTAGCAAGGACCCCGGCTCCTGCATGGCTTCCGCTCACAACCTGCCTTCTTCCTGCCACAAGCTGGTGGTAAGCTTTTCCTTCCCACCTTTAAAGTGCTAACTGCAACCTCCTCACCCTTGTGTGACAGCTTTGCCATACTGTAATACTCTTACATCTCCTCCTCCCTCGCTGTGGTGATCAAGTTGGTACCGCTGCCACTACACCTCCGGATGCCTGCCTTTGTGGGCGAGCCATGCCCACCCACCGGTGTCTGAGAGTACTGTGTTTTAGAATGTCTTCCCTACCGCCTTCGCAAAGTGTGCGAATAGTCACCCTGAATGCCTACCCACTATCTCTTACTATCACCTCTATGTACAGGTGATCTCTTGACTTCCTTGGCCTACCTCTAAAAGTCGACCTCAACTTTCCCTGCCTGCCCACATGGTAATGGAGCCCGCAAGAAACTGGACCCTTGACATCTTGCCATTATACACCACCAAATTGTAATCCACCCATCTCTGCCTTTAGCTTATTTCCTCTCCCTGTCTTTGTGGCCTGTGCCACTTGTAGGAAGTCACCCGCCCCCACCCCTTCCCTGAGTCCCTGCATTTGCCATACACTTAATAAACATTATTATTATTATTATTATTAATAATAATAATAATAATAATATTATTATTATTCGCAAGGACATGTAACTCAGCTATTATTGCTAAATGTTTTTCTTTAGTCAGCTTACTGATGTCCTATAAAAAACAACAGGCTATCTCGCAAGAGGAATAGATTTGTATTTTTAAAATTGCCAACTTTAATTGGTTTCACTTTTTAGATGATTGCACAGTGACTGGGAGATTAGTTATTTCGTTTCACAAATTAAAACAAGCTACTCATTACTTTTTGAGTGCCTAGTGATATCCTGGAAGCTCCAAGGACGTGCCTGTCGTCGAGTTGAATCAATTCTGTTGAAATAAACCTTATTTGGATGAAGAAAAGACTATAGTCTAATGCTTTCATGTCCTCCCTAAAACAATAAGATGCATTCTTGGCCAGCATGTCTTTGTGTAACTTCCGGTCTTCACGTGGCCAGTATAAATAATCTATTGATTCTCTTTCTGAAAGTATTTCCAACCAGTGGCCTGCATCTGACCGTGTAACTGACTGCTGGAAGTCCTATGCGCATTCCCCAAATTATATGTTTAGTGGTTAGTAAGATTAGGTTTGTTTAGAATTAGAGTTATGGTTAAGGTTTTGGTGAAGTTAGATTAAATTAAATCAGTTAATCTATATTTATGGGCATGCTTGTGCTTTATGACGCGACTATGGTGCTAGAGTCACAGGTGATGGCTGTGAGGTTTAAGGATTGGGGATTTATGTATACCTATATACTTGGCATTGTCTGTCTTCATATTTTATTTTGACAGATTGGTTTAGGCTCCCTGGTACAACTGCTATACCTTCCTGCTGCATTCCCGTTGCCAACCTGTGTCGATGGGTGGACAGACATGTCTTCCCTTGCTACCTCCGCCTCCTCAAAGGGTTGTAGTTTACCTTTCCTTGCTTAGCATGTTTTTGCCCCACATAGTCTTATGTTGGTCAAAACATTCATACAAGATTGATGGATGAAGAAGTGTAGGAATAAGTGCGCGGTTTATGGTTTTCAGTAAACTGGCAACTTTGCGCAGTTCTGCAGGTCCCTTTATGGTATTTGTTATACTCGTAGTTCACTTAACTGGTTATTGCACTGGGTTGTCCATTCTGAGATATTTTGTTTAAAGTGAATGGTTCTGGTCAGGCATAGGTTGAAGGTAAAAGCGATGGAGAGATCTGCTGGGATGGACTATGTTAATATCATCCCACATGTGAATGTCATCTTGAGATGCCAAGAAGTGGTTGTATGTAGTTAGTAGCTAGTTGGGACCTGCTTTGAATGACAAAATTAAAATCCTTCGTTTCACAGATTCAATAATAAGGGTTAACATAAAACGTATATGTGGCTTATAGTAGAACGTGCTCAGAGAGAGAAGACATGAAGGGAATGGACAGGAAAGAGATTTGCTTGAGAGAAAGATGAGTCGATAATCAGAAGTTTTAAGTCCAGGTTATTTTTCATGCAGGGTTTTTAGGAATATTGTGAAGTCTTTGAGATAGCGTGTAGAAGGAAACAGCATTATTTGCATGTGTTACAATACCAGTGTTCACCATGAGAAACAAAACAGGCACACACTATCACCACCCACGAGTAAATGCATTTTAAATATTGTTTCATTTTCCAATAGTCTGATGGAGGACAGCACTGAAACAGGAATGATGTATTTTAAATATCTTTGTTAGAGATGCTCCTCCCCTTTTCCTCTGAAAATCAGGCAGGATGAAGTAGAACAGAGTCCATTTTAGTTAGCTGGTGTTAAGTAATGCTTCTCAGGGCGCAGGTGGCACAGGGCACGCCTCCAACCTGGAGCACCCATAACATAAGAACAGTGAAGTTCAATATGTTGCATCTGACTGTCATTTAGTATTCCTGTTGCAGCATTCAGAGACACAAAGGTAAGGAACTTCCCAAACAATTCCACAACTGGGAAACAGAAACTGCAGTCTCATTCTCACAGTCCCATCTACCAAACCCCCAATGCTCAGGAAACAAAGTAATCAGCATCCCCTTCGTAACAGGCCCTCATTGAACTTCTAATGGGAGCCTTATCTGCATTGTTCCTCAGTTCACTGTGGTCTCCACATAGAAAACATGCACTATAACGCCACTGTCTCGGGGAGATGGTGGACGGGACATCCCCACCCCTAACCCATGGTAGGCGTCACTAATGTTCACTTAACTACTGAAAACATCACAACCTAAAAGCAAACAACTAGAAAAGGGGAGACATGGGAATTTGAGAAGAACCATGCTAATTTGTATTACAAAACACTAACTGACAATGAAATTTGGTTGAACTGAATAGTTCTCACATCTGAGATAAAGGAACACTTTTTTATTAGAAATATTTCTAAGGTATGTTATTGGAAACATATTTTGTACAGAGCCATTGGTGGGTAGTTTTTAACCTCTTTTCTTCCTTTGAATGACAAACGCTGTAATATAACCACAGACACCGGAGATGTTTAATCTAAGATGACAAAACTGTCAACCAAATAAAATAAACAGGCACAGCGCAAGGGAGCATCAAACAGGATATTCAGGATTTTCTTAAACCATTATAAAAGAGGTTAATGTTTCCATGCTCTGCTCTTTTAAATATATTTGTTTTTTCTTTTAAAAGTGTTAACGCAAAATAAACAACACTTTTGGTAAATCATGCAGTCTTGGCAATCTTCTGAAACATCTGCACTGTGATTTAAATCAAATCTGATCCGGCAGAGTATAACTTTGAAATCAAAACTTTGATATAATTTTTATGATAGTGAGGGTTGTATTTCTCATCTTATAAAGGGGGGTGCCAACCGCTGTAACATTTTAAATATACAAATACAATCTGTAGCAGAAAAGTGCAGACAGTGTTTTGGTTTTATGATTAGTAAGAAAATAAACAAAAGCAATGTTTTTCCTTCTGTCTTGTGAATGGAGGAGGGGATACCAACCCCTTCAACAAGTAAGCCGGAACCCTGGACCAAACAGGGTCTCATGGGGTTTTGACAGTGACCACTTATAAATGCGTTTAGGAGACAAGGGTGAAGATGCCTGACACAGTCACATTGAGGTAAAGGGCCAAAGGTAAACAGAGAGAGGAGGGGGAGTGGGGCCTGTTTGTTGATAATGTTGCCCCTGACGACACTCCCTATATTGTAGAAAAGCGTGTGGATGTTTTTGATGAATAATTAGAGCAAAGCAAGGATTAAAACACGCACACTTACACATCTCATGTATAGGAGAAACACCCAAAGCATAAAATACACAATTATTAACACAGGCAGTCACGCACAACTTGGAGACATACCATCCCCAGAGGCCACGCATCAATATGCTATCAAACTACTCACTAAAATTTCATAAATGATAAAGCTTCATAGCCACAGCCACCACTCAATCAAGAAACCTTGCCTTACCTAAGTGCTCTCAATAAATCACCCATACCACGCCCTAGGTTGACCTTACCAATCACTGAAAACACTACTCACAAAGCTAAAAAAAACAAGCGCCAGAAAACATGCCACATTCTGTGATACACCACGCATGTCCAAGTCATAATCACATTCACTGAAACAGATCATGCAACTCTGCCCCTCACTTATGCTTTAAGGCTCACCAACTTCCATACTCAAGATACCTGAGCCTCACTATATACTGTAACTCCAAGCACAGCACATCTGTGCGTAGGGCACTCAGCAGAACGCAACCTCACAAATAGCCATAAAAATGCACACTTACATGTAGGCTCGCATTCACACCACATGCATGTCACAAGGCAGTCCCCCCTTACACACATTCCCACACAAAATGTCACATGAAGTAAGACTATAAGGGTGCAGCTGCATCAATGTTTCATATCTTATTTTGCAAGGTACACTTCATATGCAGCAATTGGACACAAAACCCTCATAGGTCCCATAGAGACCCACCCCTGGCCACTGCTGCTTCATCCGGTGCATTTGAGACCCTTTGTTGCCTCCCACCTGCCTCGTTCCTATGACTCTGCAGTAAGCACTCACTTCTGCTTGCGGGTGCTCTGACACACTGCATGCCTGGCTCAGCAGACTCGCTAGATCCATGCCTCTTTTGCCCCCACCCCTCAGGCTCCTGTACACAAGCTCGATTTGTTTCAGCCCAAGTGCATACCCATTACTTACTACCACATGTTGCCCCACCCCTCTGCCCCGTGCACCCACTGGTTACTCACCTCTGTTTGTTCTTGTTCCAGTACGCTGCATATCTGGCACTGCACACCCGCCTTACTTCCTCCAGGACCAGGGACACCAAGAGCAACCTCCTCAGTGAGGGATCCAGAGATGTGATGGCGGTGGGGGTTGCGGGGTCCCTGCTGGGCAAGATCCACAGCGCCAGGCCCGAAGGACGTTCTCGGCTAACTCTGACCCTTCATCCTTCTTGTAACCTATAGCTAAACAACTATTTGTATAGCATCCCAGGCCTTTGTTAAAAGTACAAACCCCATCCACACTTTTTAATAGAACTCAGCAGCCACAACATGTCCCAACAGCTCTTGCCCTTGGACTCTCCCACCAGGACTCGTCATGCTTTCCCACAGGCCACAGACCACCCCATGTTGTAAGATTGAATTCAAAGTCAGAGAAAACAAATTGTGACCTGAATTTCCTCAGACGAACACCAACCATTTCCTCCAGAAGTTGTCCTTTGAGTCCTATAATACAATCCTGAGCGGAACAACCAAACCTGTTCCATAGAGCAATTTAGCAAAACGGGGCTTAGCCTCAACGAAACTTAACTTGACATCTCTCTTTGTTTGGTGAGTGAGGCCTATGCTCCAGCCAATGCCTGCTTGTTTGCATCATCAAGATAAAAAGATCACTTTGTCTATAGGTCTGCAACTATCTTTCGCTGTTTTCTGACTCTCACAGTAGAACCCTGACTAATGCATGGACGGTATTTGAACTTTGAATGTGTCATATACCACAAAATTGTAATTAGAGGGTTTCAGCATGTTCTCTGCCTGCTACACTTCAGTATGTAATTGTATTATTGTCGCCCTCAAGACATTGATAAGGCCAATCCCTGCCATTCTTGTAACTCCCTAAAGCACTCTGCCATTCCTTGAGTCTAGTTTGAGCTATATAAAACAACATAAATAAATAACATAATGAATAAATCCTTCTGCAGTGCCATCTGATGGCCAACCATGTATCTACTCAACACATAACCTCACATGTTGCGTCACGCTGCTTGTGTTTTCAGACCACTGTCTCACCATAGCTGAACTGGTATTGTAACAATAGACCTCCTCCTTTTGCATGTCACTGCTGTTAGGGCTCCCATTTTTTTGATCTTCTACCCTGTCTGGTACGCAAGGTTCTTTAGGCTACTGTTTTAAGATAAATATATGGCTGCATTATACATTGGATAAATGATCTATCTATCTCGCTATCTATCTATGACACAATAGCTTAACTGTATTGATTTCATTTCAAGACTGGAGGCTACCATTATGCATTTTAACCTTTTAATGCCACTCTGCTGCACCTTTAAAGAACTTTAGCAACAACAATCTAGAGTTAGAACATTGCTGTCCATAAATAATCTCCTCTCAGAACTCTCCTCTTTTAAATACTGCTCTGGACAGATAAGTACCTTGCTATTTTATGTATTGTATTTTAGCAAAGTAAAATGTATAAAAGGGTTTTTAGTTTTGGGTTCGCTTCTAATTTATAGAAGCTCGTTAGGTTACAACTATAGGGAATAGTGTTATTTGTGTTTGTTGCTAGTGTGTTGTGAATATGATGGACGTTTTTTCCGTACCCGAGGACAGACTACTGGAACCCAAATTGAGTACAGAGATTATTTTTGGTTCATCCCAAAGAAGAGTAAGGGGTCGTTTGTGAGGGTTTTAGAGTCAATGGGAAAAGTTTACTCAGGATCCATGGGTGTTGGAGACAGTCCAAGGTTATGAGATAACATTTTTAAGTTTACCAAAACAAAGGAGGGAGCCAAGAGAGTTGTCAGTAAGCGAGGAATTAAAGAAAGTAGTGGATCTAGAGTTAGAGTCTATGCTACAAAAGGGAGCAATTATCCGCTTGGAGGAGACAGCAAGGTACTTTGTAAGTACAATTTTCTTGGTAAAGAAGAAAGACCAGGGATGGAGACCGGTGATTAATCTCTGGGAATTGAACAAGTATTTAATATACACACATTTCAAGATCGAAGGGATCCACTGTCTGAGAGATTTGTTGTTAAAAAAATTACTGGTTAGTGAAATTGGATTTAAAGGATTCATATTTCTCAATTCCCATGGGAAAAGAGAGTCAGAAGTATTTACAGTTCTGTTGGAGAGGTCAGTTGTATCAGTTCCAGTGTCTCCCTTTCGGACTTTCTTCGGCACCATGGTGTTTTACTAAGTTCATGAGAGTAGTTACGGGCTATTTACGGGAAAGAGGAATACGATTGATTGTATACTTGGACAACATCTTATTAATGTCCCAAGACATGAACGAGTTGAAGAAAGATTTGGAACAGGTAAAGAGCATGCTGGAGCAATTTGGATTTATTGTAAATAGGGAAAAGTCTATTTTGGTACCGAGCCAGAGTTCTGAGTTTTTAGGATTCTTAATAGATACAGGAAGGTTGTTTCTGCAAATTCCAGGGAGGAAGGTGAAGATGGTAAGGAAAGCGATATCTCAGGTTTTGAGAAGGGATTTCCTAACTTTAAGAGATCTGGCTCAGATAATTGGATTATTATCTTCTTCCATCCAAGCAATTTTTCCAGTTCCAGTGCATTACTGTGAATTGTCAACAGTAAGGGGAAGCAGTGAGGAATGATTTTTGGTACAGGGACAAGGTAGTTCTGAACGCAGAGGCAAAGGAGGAATTGCTTTGGTGGTTGGACAATATGCAGGCGTGGAATGGTGAAGCCATTTTTGGTTGTACCACGAGTTTCGTTTTAGAGACAGATGCAAGCAAAAGAGGTTAGGGAGCTCATTTGGGAGTGTTGGAGACAGGTGGAATTTGGTCACAGGTGGAAAGGAAGAAGCATATAAATTGATTAGAGTTAAGAGCAGGATTGTATGCTTTGAAGAGTTTCAAAGAAATATTGAAGTCAATGTGTCAGCAGTAGTATGCATCAACAAGTTGGGAGGAAGCAGATCCCGTGGTTTGGCAGAACTGGCAAAGGATTTTTGGAGTTTTTGCTAAGAGCACAGGATTACTGTAAGAGCAGAATATTTACCGGGAGTAATGAATGCATCAGCAGATTGGAATTCTCATCATTTGACAGATTTCAGCGATTGGCAGTTGAATCACCGCTGTTTTGGCATGATCAACAGGTTTTGAGGACCGTTAGAGGGGGATCTTTTTGCAAGCAGGTTGACTTACCAGCTGCCAATGTATTACAGTTGGATACCGGATTCAGAGGCGAGTGAAGTGGATGCTTTTCAGCAAATTTGGAAGGGGAGGAAAGTTTATGCTTTTCCTCCTTTTGCAATGTTTCAGAGTATTACTGAAGTTGAGAGAAGAGAGGTGCCAAATAGTGTTGGTGACACCGTTTTGGGTATCTCAGGTATGGTTTCTGACTGTGATGGAGTTGGCTTATACAATACCTTATTTGGTTCCAGTAGGACAAGGTCTTTTGAGAAATGGGGAAGGCCAGGAACATCCATTGGTTCAGGTAGTAGTTTTGAACCTTCTTCTTTGGAAGGTGTCAGGAGACCTGGATGTTTGCAGGGGCTTTCGAGCCGGGCTGCAGAGTTATTGGAAGAATCTTAGACTCCAGGGACAAGGAAAAGATATAGAGGAATTTGGAGAATCTGGGATAGCTGGCGCATAGAGAGGAATTTGGATCCAGTGGACGCTCCTATCGTGGATGTGATAAATGTTTTAGTGAAACAATATGAGAAGGGTTTGGAATACAGGACTTTGAATTGTTATAGGTCAGCAGTGCCTGCTGGACATGCTGAAGTAGATGGTAGGTCAGTAGGTATGAATATGATGGTTTGTAGGATAATGAAGAGTATGAGGTTGAGGAGACCTCCAAGGGCACAATATGCAGTTTTGTGGGATGTGAATCTGGTCTTACGATTGTTTCAAGAGTGGCCTATAAATAGGTATTTAGATATGAAAAAGCTTACAGGAAAGTTATCTACTCTTTTATGTTTAACATCATGTACAAGATCTTATGATGTTAAGGCCTTGGAGGTAAGTAGTAGGATTTATGGTCCAGAAGGAATGCATTTTGAAATATGGAGGAGAGCAAAGACCATGTCAGAGTCAGTCTTTTACCCTAGAATTTTACAGAAACCTAAATTGTGTGTTGTGGATTGTTTGCATGGGTATGATGGGGGAATATTGGAACATAGGAATCCTGGAGAAAAACAATTACTGATTTCATATGTTAAACCTCATAGGGCAGTGAGTTCTGCAACTATAGCTAGATGGGTGAAAGTTATTATGATACAGGCAGGTGTTGATGTGAACATGTTTAAACCGCATTCTCTGAGAGGTGCTATGGCAAGTAAATTATATTTGTCTGGAGGATGTTTGGAAGAAATACTTAAGGCAGCTGATTGGTCAAATGCTAGAACTTTTACAAAGCATTATTTTAGGCCAGTAGAGCATGTGTCAAATGTGGTGATGCACGCATCACCACATGCATAATGGTAGCCTCCGGTCTTGAAATGAAATGGCGATTCTCCAAATGAAATGGGAAGAGAATCAAGATTTCATTTAAGACACGGAGGCTAACATTATCCCTCCCGCCCCATCCCAGATATTGGAGAAGTATATTGAAAAAAAAGAGAAGGAAAAGAAGAGGAATAAAGGCGTAAATGGAAGAAGCAGTAGCGAGAGGTATATTTTATATTTGGAGGGAAAGTTTTGATGTTTTATAGGAGTTTGTAAAATATATATGTATATATATATTAATACTTTTGTATTTAGTATAGTATAATGAGTGTTTTATGCTATTGTGCAGCGGTTTTAGACTTCTGTAAAATAAACCTATGGTAATTGAATGTTGTTTTTTTGATAGAAAATCCATAGAGAAGAGGAGAAGAGGACGAATAACAGTGGATAGCTAGAAAAGCAAAGGGAGAAAAGGAAGAGATGTTTATTAGACACATTTAAAGAGGAGGAGAGTTCTGAGAGGAGATTATTTATGGACAGTAATGTTCTAACTCTAGATTGTTGTTGCTAAAGGTGCTGCAGAGTGGCATTAAAAGGTTAAAATGCATAATGTTAGCCCCATCTCTTTAATGAAATCTTGATTCTCTTTTGATTTCGTTTGGAGAATCACCATTTTCATGGACACTTTAGTGCAGTTGTTGTCAACAATGCTCACTGATGGCTGGATACATGTGAGAGTTTCAGGATATTCACTTGGGATAAATCTACACACAATGATTATAAATGTGGGAAAAAATTCAGAGTCAGTGGTCACCCTAAAAATATGGCACAAATCCAGCTCTCCTCGACCAGCATTAGACGTCCTCTCTCTAATGGATAATGAATCATACTGCCTCTTTTTAATACTTAACATCAACAATGAAGTGATGGACTGCTTGAATCAGAGATACCTTGAACTATGATAATGTATCAGTGTATTGTATAATGAAATATATGTCTTTAAAGCTAAATTAATAGAAAGTAAAGACATGAATGAACAATCTGGTTTAGTAGCTTAGATCTGATCCATACCAGTATTAGGGGTGACATTTTTTCATAAGTCCTACTTTTCTAAAAAATACTGCTAATCCCAAGCTTCTGTAGTGAAGTTTATTGTTTTTATTCCTTATAAAATACTTTGTTTTGGTGTGTCCGTGGGTCACAATTTGTCCCCCGTCATGATTCCCAGTTGCAGATTGGATGGAGCCATGTACACTATTCTGCATTTTGCTTGAGATGAGAAAGGCCTCTTTCCTGAAATATATCTTGAAAAATGTAATTGTTGTTTGAATTCCATGCTTTTGACTTACATTTCAGACTTCCATTGCCTGGAATTGATTATTCACTTATGAAGAGCAAAGCTGAAAGGTGAACAACTTTAAATTAGCACAATGTCTAGCAAGAGAGGAAAGGTTATTTTCTTATTCTTTGCTTCTAAAATGTAAAACATGGCCGAAATATTTCACATTTGACATGCTAGACTGAAAATGATGGTTTCCTGGCAAACAGTTTTCAGTTTTGGAGGATATTCCAGTTTTATCTCAGAATTTTAAATTTTGGATTGATTTTAGGATTTAGGATTGATTTTACAAATTCTAGAAGTCTAGAAAAACTAGTTTCTACTCCCCAGCCCCTCACTTTGTGAAATTAATTACTGATTTGTTTTCTTTTTTCTTTACTGCATATTTGTTATTGTCTCTTAAGGCATATCATTAGTAAATATTGCTTACTGAAAACCCATTTTTAATTATAGTTTGAATGATGGAAAGAGAAATAGAGACATGGTGAAAATTAGCATGGAAAACCAAGCATTCAACAAGAGGCTTCAAGAAGGCAAAGGTTACTATGACCACAAGAAGTGGGAAGAGGAATGGCAGGTATGAAATATTTTCAGTTCTGCAGCTAAAAGGAGTGTTCATTTTTGGTTCATTAAAACAACTGGGGCAGTTAGAATTGTAAGATAATTTAGGTTGAATTAATCAAATCCAGTTAATTGGATTCAGGAATCACTTTGTATGATCAATGTTTAAATGTGCCATGTGTGATATTCTGAGGTTCCGATGCCTTGGAGCAGTCAAATAAGCTGTGCATTGATGGATTGATTTCCTAGAACTGGGAAAAATGGATGAATTTACTAAGATGTTAAGAGGGAGGCATAAATTACGATAGACCAGCGAATTAGTTTGGGAAGACAACTAACTGAGGCCAACTTACATTCAGAAACATATTGTATTTTTTTAGATTCCTGCATTCTGCAATTAAGGTGTTTCTGAGTATTTATTTTAGTCCACTATCAGGACGTCTTAAAGTAGCTTAATGATCACAAAGGCCTTTATTCTGTGCTGGCGTCTGAATTCAAGACCCATGCTTTGGTAGATTTGGGGACCAAGAGAAAGTACAAAGCTGAGCCTTAGTCGGAAAACTTTGGACACGGCCACATCTTTATTGAAACTTCAGCAAACTATATTAAAATGCAAAGACTAATTTGTCAATAACCATTTATGTTTATTGATTGTTAAATATCCCCCGTCGATTCCATGTGCCAAAAGTCACATATGAAAGTCTGAAAAAAGAAATTTGGTTGCATTTACCGCCATGTTACCCATTCCCAATGTATCGCAGTGATTTGGGGGTGAAGGACGTAAAAGGGAAAAAAAGAAAGGGAAGAAGAGGTGATCAATCCACCCAGCTTTGTGCTGCTGAATTTTCCGTTCAATAAACCTTATTGCCCCACCTAGAGCACCACTTCTCCATTGTACAAATAAAACTTAAATCTTAACTTTTAAACCTCAATGTGCTATTACTCCTTCTTTCTTCGTGAAGTTTCTATTTTTAACCATAGGTTTCTTCTCTCGATTAATAGATCACATTGTATGCTATTTTCGGTACTCCTACTTTAACAATGTATGGTTACAAATCGTTGCCTTTGCTGATCTACTCAAACTCTTTTAGCATATAAAATCTTTCCCTCTCAGACACGTTGGCTCTATAACCTGGCTACTCCTTGATATAAGTCCTGGTTTGTAGCACTTTCCAGTTTGTTTCTATCTTCTGTTTTTAAAACTTTGAGTGGCTGTTCGTTTCAAATGCTCTTGCCATTTAGCAGTTGTAAGGACAACTCTGGGTTTTCCTTAACTGGTAGACATCAAGATCTCTTTCATTGGCTTGACCATCTGTGTTTGATGTGTATTTCTCTGTTACATCAAGAATTTTGGTTGACTAGAACACTCGGTGCTCTATGCACAGTTGTAGTACCTGCTAAATATTCCCTCAACAGCAAGCAGTGCCATACTACAGTGGGTCTGGTTTATACATTTTTTTTGGGTCTAGTCCTCTCCATTTCATGCTTTATTTGAAACAGTTTTTCAAAGAATAATACATGATAACCTAACATAGCTGCCAAGCAACATGTAACACATCAGCCCAATTTATGCCTAAGTGCATAGAAGCAGCAGTGTAGACTACAGTGCAAGCATGCTTTGCCCACTATGCTCAGAAACAAAGTGCACTGTGGTCACCACCAAAGCAAGAGCTAGCCAGCCCTAAAATTAGTACCATTTCCCTGCGATACTAGCTATCCCATCCCTAAGTTGGCGTACTCAAGAGAGATGGTAGTGTTGTGTTAATTTCTTTTTTTTTCAACTATGCATACGCATTTTGGCCATTCAAATTCCATAGTAAGTCTTTTGGGGTTACGTCAAATAAAATCTTTAAAAAAACATGAAGGTTCCTAGCTTGCACTCAAAAACCTTTTTAAAGGTCACACATGTAACCAATCCATAATAAAAATGTTGATGATCTACAAAATTTATGGTGCTGCAGCAATGTGTTTTCTGCTTAAAAACACCCCAGAACTAACTGCAATAAATGCCGTATTCCAAACCTGATATGTGGACTTGCTGCGCATACGACTGGGACACAATCCCTCCAAAAATGAAATGTCCAGTACACACTTTATCCTTCAAATGTGGAAATGTAATTATTCAGTTCAATGTAAGTTGTTGCTAACAAAAAAACTAAATCCATTAGGCAGATGCTTTAGGAATGGACGATCAAAGTGTATTCCACTTTCTTTAGTTCACTGATTCGTTACCTCTTAACAAAATCATTTACACTCTCCGTGCTTCACTCTCATGCATTTTGGGGACTACATTTCCCTTCTTCAGGGAAAAAGGAGCTTCAAGAAATTAAGTACCAACAACATTAAAAATAAAGAACCCAAACATCATAGATCATACTTTATGAGCTTGAGTGTCTTGAAACAAAACTAACTAAAACCAACACAAAACAACTTCTGTCTTTCACCAATCACGTGAAAAATAACCAAAATGTCATTCAAACCAGACTTCAAGCATTGACCATGGGTCATATGGTACCATCACCCGAGGACACAACCAACAAATGTACTATATTCATTGAACACTTCGTGAGAAGGAATGAAACCCGAAGAATAAAAATAAAAATAAAGTGCCAGCTAACGTTGGAAAGTGCAAGTGAACCCATGCATAAAAACAAGTGAAATTAAATATTTGAAAGTCAGTGTTGAAACGCAGACAAACAAAACAGCTTCTCACAAAAATAGCCCTTAACGAAACTGTGCCTACAAACCCGCAGTTAACAAGGTGAATGTAACTGGACAAAACGATAGCGTGACTGCGTGAACAAATGCAACCAATCTTAACAGCCGTATAACCATGCGTGCAGATAGCAACGCACTGAAGCAAAACAAACACCACTGTGGAACGAAAAAAGAAAAGCTCACCTAAATAGTCAACACAGTCCTGTTTCATTGCCAAACCAACTTCACGATAGCCACTTTCATACAAACTCTATTACAAGCGTCTCAAATCATGTGACTTCTCATAAACCCGCGAAACTGCAGATCATATGACTCTGCATGTATCCATGATGACTCGAACACATTCCGTGCCATATTGAAAGAACACAAGATTTAACCGCTGATTCTAACAAAAGTCCAATCATTCATTGGAAAACTCAACAAAATGACTAAATATACAAAAGCATCATCTTATAAGGATAAAATAAAGAAAAAAATAAGCTCATCTGCATCTTATAAACCTTCATTAAAATAATCTTACCAAAAAACCGCGCCATGATAAATAACCAATGATTGGAACCATAGCGCGGGGACACACCAGTGGGTGTAACCATGCGCTTTACAACCTTGCTTATTATTATTATTATTATTATTATTATTATTATTATGGTGAAAAATAATAACCTTTCACTTGGACAAAACTAAAAATTGTGATGGTAGTCAAATTGGTGACCAAGTGCACCATTGAACAAAATAGATCAATAAGAGCAAGTAGGAACTTTCTGGTGGTGATGCCATAGCTTAATATACAATAATGAATATATAATTAAACACAAATTAACAAACTGCCATACAGCTGGCGCTAATAAATCAATTGTTGACAATACCACATATACATTGAATACATAAAATAGTTGTGAAAATCATTGTAAAGAACATGACATTTCAAGTCTATAATTAAGACTAAAAGGCTACACAATGTTGAGCAATTCAATTTCAGCCTTCGGTATTATGACCTCTAGAATTTGAAACCGTTAGTGGCTTATGTTGTGCTTTAATTTTTGCAATGCGTAGCGACACTCAATGTTTTTAGATTATGCCGGATGTTGCTTTTGTTTTCAGTGATTCCAACCTTGATTTTTCGAGTTGTTTCACCCACATACAGTAATCCACATGGACATATCAAAGCATAAATACGATTGCTGGTTTCACAACTGGATGCATGTCTCAGTGTAGTCTAATTTCTCCCTATGTTGGTGGGCAACAGTGTTACGTAATGTTAAATTATTAGAATGAGTACAATTTCCACATTTTACAGTACTTTTTCCTTCTTTGATCTGCAACTTCATTCTTACAGTCTTCAAAACTCCTTTCAAATTTTTGGAGCACTGATAGGTGAACAAAGGTATCTCAATATATAAGAACCTAAAGTCTTTCTCATTTTGTAAAATTTTCCACTGTTTCAAATTTATATTCCTGATTTGATTGGAATTGGTGGAAAAGTTAGATACAAGAGTAATTCTCATATGCGGATGTTTCTTTTGTGTGTTAACAATGACTCTGTTTTTTTATTTTAGTCGTGAAATGGAATCTTGGATGACTCTTATAGGGTATCCCCACATCATGAAACGTTTAGCATATTCGTCTAAAGAGTCTTCAAAAGATTGATGTTCCGCTATTATGCGTTTGACTCTCATAAATTGAGACCATGGAAGGTGTTTTTTCAATGACATTGGGTGCAAACTAGAAAAGGCTCAGCAGTTGTTCGTATCAGTAGGTTTCTGGTACAACCCTGTTTCTAAGAATCTTCTTTGTTTTTATACTTCCACATCAAGAAAAGTGATTTTTTCTTTGTCATTTGTGTGTGTAAAATGAATTTGCACATTCTTCATGTTCAATTTAACTATTTTCTCTTGCAATTCAGAGAAAGATGTAATTGATGTATGTTAAATATAATTTCAAGGTGATTTTTCCATGATGCGTTATTTTAAATGGGGCCTGATTCAAACGTAGCCATAAAAATATTCACGTAGCTGGGGGCCCACGTAAATCACATTTATGTTCTCCTTTTTTGAAGAACACTTCTACTATTCCATTCAAAGTAACTGTGGTATGAACAGAAGTGCAAAACCTCAATCAAAACACCTTATTGACTTGTATGTCTTCATGCCTCAAGAATGCTCATTCCATTCATTATATGAAATAGATGTATATAAAGCATTACCATCTATGGTGCATAGCCAAATATCTTGCTCATTCTCATTAAACTTTATTGCTGATAGCCTTTTGAGAAAAGATGTAGGGCCTGACTCACAAAGGTAAACTTACATTTTTGTGTAAGTCTATGTTTTTTTGCTATTCACAAGTGATTTATGAGTAGTATCTCTACGAGTTTGGAGTCTCTGTACATAAAAAAAAAGAAACATACACAAAAGTGTACATTTACCTTTGTGAATCAGCTCCATAGTGTCTTGTACGTACTATTCATGGACTGAGTTATATGCTGAAAATAGTAATCAAGATACTTTCCCAATGGTGCATAAATGAAGCCACATGCTGCCCGTTCTTTTTCCTCTCCTTGTTTTTCTGAACTGAGTGATTCTGGCTGCATACCATTTATCAGTAAATTGTTTGTTGGACTTACAAAGTGTTGGTTTTAACGAGACCCTCAAACCTCTTGGAATCCATTTAGCTTTGTAGTACTGGATTAAAGGTGTGGTATGTAGCCATTGATTACCTTCTCTTTGCATCAAATATTCTAATTTTCAAATGTTGTTTCTGGCACTGTTAATGGTTAAGACCACCTGTTTAGTTTCTACAACTAATGCATAGGTTTCAGATACTTGTTCAGGTGTATAAGCCAAAGTGCCAGCTCGTTTTTCTGTAGATTTAGCTATGTCATCAAAAGACAGCTTGTACTTGAAACGTTGGAGCACAAAGAAAAGTAAGCAGAAAAAATGAAAGTCTTTCACAAACGTGAAGGCTCCTAGCTTGCACTCAAAAACTGTCTAAGGTGATACGCTTGTAAGCAATCCATAATAAAAATGTTGATGATCTACAAAATGTATTGTTCTGCAGCAATGTGTTCTCTGCTTAAAAGCACCCCAGTGGAAACTGCAATAAATGCTGTGTATCAAACTTGATATGCGGACTTGCTGCGCACATGACTGGGACACAATCCCTCCAAAAATTAAATGTCCAGTCCATGATTTCCATGAAAGCCCGACACCATTGAAAGAGCAAGTCAGATGGGAAAAGTGAAAGTTCTCAAATTGTAACTCTTTTAAAAGCACTTGGTTTGATTTTTGTATGTTTATTTAACGTGTTACAAGTAAACAGTGTACCCAGAACCCCTTAGGTGATGGAGTTTATCACCCTATATAATTAGCCCTTTGTTGATGGTTTGGGAAATTTACATTTAAGCCTTCATTAGTGTTTTCCACAAATGGTTTTCAGAGCCATTTCTTTGTCCCTGGTGATTCTAAATGTACCCAGCTTACCCTGGGTTTGAGGATTTCCATAGAGGATGCTGAGAAAGCAGTCAAGCTGTATGTTTTTGAGGAAACAAAATAGAAAAATGTGCTATGCAAGAACTTATGCGTATTTCTCTAAGAATGGCATCATCAAAATGTTTGCTGCCAACATCACCCTCTTCCTGGTTTTCAGGAAGAGGCAGAGTTCTAAAAATACATTTTTACCACACGTTTTGCAACATTCTATATGCAGTTTATGGTGAAATCTCTGAAACACGGAAAGCTATTCATTTCTGAAAAATAGACAAAATTCTGAATTCAGCAAGGGTTGTTTGTTGATATTGCATAAGGATGTTTCTAAAGGAACTAACTATTAATATCAAAAACTATGCTATCTCTATTTAACTCTTTCTTGCAGACAACTAGCTTAACTCCAACCATGTTTGAAGCAGAGATAGTTCTTATACCCGAACCTGGCAAAGACTTATCCAATTGTGCTTACATTAGTCCTTCAGAATTTCGCCCCTCCCTTATTAATGCTCTAGGAGAATTCGAACAACTGTCAGGTTTTAAATCAGTAAAGAAAAATCCAATATCCTCAACCTAACCACGCACGGCAGATCTCCATCCCCGCTAAACACTGACACTTTTTTGATGGGCTAAAACCTCTTTCAGATACCTGAGCCTCAACATCAAGAGCCACCTTGAGGGTTGGACCAGGGCCAACTGGCTAGAGCTCCATAAAAATAAATACGCATATTCATATGGGGGGGCGGTAGGGGGAGCGACCCCCATCTCCAAAAGATCCTAATATTTCCTACAGACAAGAGAGACTTGGGCTGCCCTAAACATTTGGAATATTACTGGGCAGCACACCTCTGGTTCCTCTCAGAATTGTTTGTGAGGGAAAGCAAAAACTCTGGTTTCACATGGTCTGAGCTGTAGCCTGTCACCAACTATGGGACCTAGCCTGGCTCCCCCGATCAAAGAACGTCTACGCCTCTACTGCTATTAAAACAGTCACTGACATATGGGACCAAAACAAATAGCTATCAAAAAAGATCTTTCCCCTCCTCCAATACTCCCCTTCCCAGGAATCCTGACTTCTCACATGCTCCAAGCCCCACAGCATTCCCTAAATTGGTGAGGAGAGAGTGTAGAACCCTGCAGGACCGATTCTAAGGGAACGATATTAAGTCTTTTGAACAGTGTAAGCACGATTTTTGTATCACAGAAACAACCCGGCTCCATTACTGCCAGCTCAGACACTGGGCTTTACATCCATTAAACCATGTGACTTATACATGTATTTGATGGAACAAATGGTCTGGTATCTAGGACATATTGTGTCCTCCAAGAGTCAAGCCTTTTGTTAACCACCCTTATCAAACGTGTTAGATGACGGACTTGGGAAGTGAAATATAACCCAAGGGCTGGGATCCGTTGTGGAGGGGACATACCTAAATCTCTCAGAATTATCCCCCAGAGAGAATCTGCATACAGTGATCTACCAGTGGTGTCTAACCCTGAGCAGACTACACTGTATGTACCCCTTCGTCCTGGCTTTATGCTGGTAATGCAACCAAGAACCAGGCACCTTCCTACATGTGTGGTGGTCCTGTGCAATCATCAAAGTGTTTTGGAAGGAGATACTGGGGCATATAAAGAGAACCTTAGGCTACCCTCTCCCATCTGACCCTGGCGTTCTTTTCCTGGTACTGAGACCAAGGTCCATAAGAGGCATGACGATTTTCAACTGGGTGCTCTTCCCACATATGTCCAGGGGCAGATAAAGAGTTGATTGCCCTTTACTGGAAAAAGCTAAATCTCCCACTCGGCTCTCTATAGTTTTATAGGATGCGGCAAGTTCTGACTATGGAGCAAATAACACGCAACATAGCTCACACCAAAAAGAAAGTTGATCACATGTGGCAGCCATTTTTAGATTACATATCCCGGTTACAACACCATAATAATGTCTGCATAAATTAAGCACTGCACTCAGGTTCCTTCTTCACGTAGGTTTATTGTCAAAGCATACACTTTACCATCCATAGGCATAAAGCCCCATGTCTCTGACAATCTTTACAAGGCAGCTCTCCTCTTCAGCTCCTTTCCTCACTAACCCTTCTACAATCTCACCATTCCACATTCCACTATGATGTATACCCATTCCAGAACAACCATTCCATTACATCATTATAAAGATAAACACAACACATCCTCCCCTTTTAAAAAAACATCTAAACGCTAAGGAACAAACTTACAAAAGTATGATGTAATAGGAAGAACAGAGAGGGAGAAATACATGGACAATAGCAAAATATAATGCATATGAACATAAAAAATAACAATAATATTGCAGATAAATAATGTTCAGCACGAAAGAAACTCCAGCCAAACTGATAAGGGAAAACAGCATTAATTTCATGTAGTCCTTCAACCACCCAGAAGATTTTTTAATCCTATCTGATCTCCTCAACATTTCTTCATCACCAACCACCACCTTAGAATATTTCACAATATTTGATGTTCTCCAAATCTCTCCTGTATCTAGCCTGACAACATTTTTCCTCATCTCACTGATTTTATAAGGTCCCAAAAATTTAGAAAGAACTTTCCTCACATGCCTTGGTTTCTTGACAAGGACAATTTCTCCCATTGTCCATGTCTTACAATTAGCCTTACGGGTGTCATCATGCCAGGTTCTATATTTCAATTGATGTTCCTTCGTACAATGCCATCACTGTTCCTCAAAGCTCCCCAAACTACAGAAAACGGTAAGCCATGCTGATTTCAACTTGGATGTGGCTTTTCTAACCTGCATCAGTTTGAAAGGAGCCATTGTAGTAGGACCATTGGGTGTGGTTCTATGTGCCCACAAATTGTTTCTCAAAACATCATGCAACAACAACCTTGATTGCAATGCCTTTTGCAAACACACTCTCACCAACGTATTCATAGCTACAACCAGTCCATTTGCTTGAAGCCTGTGCAATTCCTTACGCCAATGTATTATCTACAACTCTTTAAGAAAAGCACACATTTCTTAAGAGAAAAACTGTACAACACTATATACGGTATAATGGTCTCCAGAGTACCGTCTTTTGAAAACTCATCTTTTAGAAAATCAAGGACCACAGGCTTAGATACTGAATTTACACATTTTGTGAAAATCCATTTTGTCGCATTATCCACTAGGACAATCACAAATATTTCTCTCTGTTGCAACAATTCAAATGGTCCCACAATATCAAGTCCAAGTTTTCTCCATGGCTGTTCAGGAATAGACACATGTGACAATGGCACCTCACGAACACTCTTCAACTTATCAGCCCGGGCGTTGAAGGAATAACAGTCCTTCACCACCTCCTCAACCATCTTATACATGTAAGGCAACCAATATAACTCTCTTAGTCTGTGCCTGGTCAAATTCCTTCCCAAGTGTCCCTCATAAGCCAGGTTGACCAGTTTACACCTGATCGAGGCAGGTGCTATTCTCCTATCCCACATCATCTACAAATGTCTACAAACCACATCATTCCGCAAATACAATTAATCTCTCACCATGCCATACTGCTTGACAACCACACTCCATTCCCCTTTGTCAGGCCAACCATGCGCAAAACAATATTTGACTTTTTTATACTTGATGTCCTCTTCCATAGCCATGAACCATTCCTCCTTACTCACTCCGTTAGACTGTACCCACAATATGGGTTGTCCAGCCATTCCTTTACCATCATCAATATACATCTCAGAATTTTTTCTTCAAAATGTATTCTAAGTCTGAAGGTAAGCCCTGACCAGACCCAATCCACTTCTTATATCCGACCCGCGCTCCATTGCTGTCAGCCATGTTTTTCAACGTTGGCACAGTTTCGCACGCCTAAATGTCCGTGGTTGGCACCTTGTTGTTTTAGGCACTAATTTTTACTAGCAACTTTAAAAGTCCATAATTTTGGTTTCTCTGATTGGATTTTTATTGTTTTGGTGTCAAATAATGTATTGAAATTGACTCGATTTTTCTAAATTGGTGTGGGGTTTTTGTCGTGTTGTGTTTTCACTTTATTACTGTTTCTGTGCTGCATAAATACTTTCCACATTGTCTCTAAGTTAAGCCTGACTGCTTTTGTGCCAAGCTACCAGAGGTTTACACTCAGGTTAATTTAGTCACTTTTGTGGCTCACCCTGACGGGGATTATGGCTGTTGCTTGAACAGGCGTGACCCGCTTTCAGCCAACAACACAATTTCTCACAATAGTCATTAGCACCCCACTTGTCTCCCTGGACAAATTATACTACAGTTTTCATCAATTTTTGACCCAGAGTCCTCCATTATTTTTATGTAAAGATTACCTGACCTAACTGTCACCTGTGGGGCATTATGGGATGCTGGGTGTGCTCTGAGGTTCCTGAAGGCACAGTGACAGTTTTGTTAGCTAAGCTTTTCCTTGCAGCCTATTGGCTAGTTCTGTCCGTCATTCCTTTTTTTATTTTAATTTTTAAAAAGGTTTGTGAAAGATTTCCTATGATCACTTACTTTATAGTGACCTATTTATTTTACATTTCTTTATTAGCATTGTAAATAACATTACAAACGTGTCCGCAAGTGTGAGCCCCGCTACTCGTCTCATATGGATTTCACCACATATGTTGTAGTGTTCAGTATGCACCCGGTAATACAGCACTCCAGGCCGGCGGACCGCAGCCAACAATGCCACCCAACAGGCTATTACATTGTCAAGTGTGCAAAGCAAAAATAGTCAATGGGCCTGATTCACAAAGGTAAACTGAGACGACGGTCTAACTTTACGACTTTCGGTATTCACAAAGGGCATTTACGAGTAGTGAATGTCCTTTGTGAATACCGAAAGTCTTAAAGTTAGACTTTCGTCTCAGTTTAGCTTTGTGAATCAGACCCAATGTCATTACATGTTAAGTAAAAATAATCATGACAGCAATTAACATAACACAAATCAGTCAGGGACCCCCCTTCTGTGGATTCATGGGCATGAACCACGCATAACACATGTTGGACCTCAAAACTGATAGCAACTGCGCCTATGGCATCCTAGCATCATTTTTTGCCTCCTCCACCTTCGCCGCCAGCCTTATTTTATAGTGACTTATAAAAATAATTGGTTTCTTTTTTTGTCCAAACAATTATAATTAAATAATATTTGGCCTTGTTAGCCTTTTATAGGCTGCTTTTATTTTGATTTTTTCATGTTTTTCTTCAATAAGCAAATTACACGTGCAACATAAAGAAACAGACATATGCGTTTCGGCAAAAGCCTTCAACTGGGTCAATCTAGGCGCTCTGGGATCCCCACACACGAGCTGGACTATTCAGTGCTTATGACAGGTAAGCAACTTTTCCTTCCATCACACCTTAGAATCACAAAAAATGTGCATTCATTTGTGCTTTCCTAACTGCTGATATATTTTGAAACAGAGCAATTTGTCAGAAGGCATAGTCTGACATTTGATCTCTGTCTTCGAACACGCAGCAAATGTGACAAGATAAAAATAACAATTAAAGGCACCTGTATTGCTCATTCACTTTCTTTTTTTTTTAATTGTCTTTATTGCATTTTAAACATAAAAATACAGTCACATCAGGCAGTGTATTAGACGGATAGTACATTTCTTTTAGGTCTGTGTTGACAGTACAGCTGCCTGCAATGTCAGTATGTGTGGCTTATTGGTTAGGCCTTTGCAGGCATCAGCAGATAAAAGTTACAACAATGTGAATGCTTCAACAGGTGAGATGGTACATGCTCTAGTGGCTGAGAAGTACATGCTTCGGTATCAGAGATATGCCTCTCTAATGTTTCAGGAGCTGGGGGAGGTCTCTTTTTAGCAGATCTCGCCCGACCTGCTGGAATGTCGGCCCCCACGTGGAACAGGGGGCGGCTTCACTGCTAGAAGTAACCCCCGCCCCCCCTTTCCCTCCCCATGGTGAATCTCTGGGAGATGCCGGAAAAGCGAGATTTCGGACAGCCTGAGCATCCTGTGGGGGAGCAGGCGAAGGAGGTGTGGGGGCTGATGTGACAGACAGCTGACAAACCCCACAGCGAAGAGGGACCAGCGGCAACTGCGGGTATTTAAATGAAGAACAAACTGCGAGGGACGGAAAGATGTGCAGCGTGGAAGGGGGGGGATGAAAAGGAAGAGTTGAAGGAGCTGCGAATGAGACGTGAGGGCGAGGATTGGAAGAGGAAGAGAGGGAGAGGGAGAAAGAGTGAGGGGACGCGAACGGGCGAGGGCTGGAGGATGTAGAGGCGAGGGGAAGAGAGATTAGAGGGGGGAAAGGTGAAGAGACAATAAGGGGAGAGAAGGGTGAAATGTGAAGGAAGAGTGAAGGAGCTAGAAAGGGGAAGGTTGGAAAGAAATGGAAGGTGTGAGTTGGAGAGGGTGGGAAGGGAGATAGAGATGGCAAAGGAGAGATGGGATAGAAGAATTAGGTGTGCGAAAGGAGGCCAAGGCTAAAGAGGGAGGGAAGGGAGAGGCCTTGAGGGGGCAGAACGAGGTTGAGATGGGGAAAAGAGGAGCGGAAGAAATGGGAGAAGAAGGGAGAAAGAGTACAAGATGTAGAGAGCGGTGGGACAGGAGAATAGAGATGCGAGAAGAATGAGTAAAAGGTTCCACGAGCGGAAATAGAGGGGGGGCGGTGAGAGCTTGAGAGCTGAAGTGGGGGAGGGGGCAAAGAGGAGGGAAGAGAAGAGGAGGAGAGGTGGGGAGATGGAATATAAACGAGAGACAAAGATAGAAGAGATGGGAAGACAAAGGAGAAGTGCGGGAAGTGAATGTGCGAGAGAGGCGGGAAGGAATAAGTGAAAGATGGGGAGGGAGGGAGGGAGCGAAAGATGCGGAGGGAATGGGAGCCAGAAGGTAAAGAGGAGAGGGGAAGAGAACTAAGAGGACTCGAGAAAGAGTGAAAGATGTATAGAAGGATGAAAGAGAGAGGAAGAGGAGGGACGCCTAGGAGGAGGAATAAAAGGGGTAGAGGGAAAGCTAGAGAGGCGGAGACGTGGGGAGAAGAAGAGAAGTAACCCAAGGAGACGAGAAGAGGGAATAAGAAAGGGCAGGGATAAGAGGGGTGAGTTAAAGAGAGAGAAGGAGAGGAAGAGAGATCCAGGGGGGAGAGAAGAGAAAATGGCTAGTAAATCGGAGGTGGAGGTTGGAAAAACTGAAAGCAGTAGGGAAAGGCATGAAAGGAAGAGCCGTGCACTGAAAAGAACCGAGGCAGAAAATTGGAGTGAAAAAGAGAGAAAAAACAACAAAGAAGAGAACAGAGCGAGTAAGGAGGAAAGAGAATTTGAAAGAGAATGATAAGAAGCACTGGAGTGGGAATTATAGGGATGAGAAGTGATGGAAGCAAGAACAAAACTGAAAACGAGAAAAGAGAAAAGAGAAAGGGGAGGAAGGAAATAAAGAGAAGAGAAAGGGAAGGGGCAATGAAAACAGAGTAAAGGAAGAGGAGCGACAAGGATTGAGAAAAATAACAGAAAAGCAAGAAAACGAAGAGAGAGAAGGAATGAGTCAACGATTGAAATGGAAATAACAGAATTATTGAAAGAAAGGAGAGAGAGAAGGAGAGAAAACGGAGAGAATGAACCAGGGGCCTGACCGGAGAATGACATTGCGAGTGAGTGGCAAAAGAGGGTGCCTGAGGAAGAGGTGTCCTGCCTCTCGGATCCGTAGGCAGCGGTGCCCCAACAGGGGTGCATACATGGCACTAGAACATCCCAGGGATAAATACAGCTCCCTCCCACGAGGTTAGGACTGGAGCTGTGCTTCCGTAGAGCTGCAGTCACTTTAAACATGCCTATTTCAAAGTGGAATACTCTGCTAAAACAGTTTCCATTGATTTCAGGCTGAAAATGAATGATTATGAGTAAAATAAAGTGCCGCAAAAATGCCGCTAAATTTCCATATTTGTGCCGCTAAATTTCCATATTTGTGCCGCTAATCCATGCCGCAATATCCTGGGGGGTCTGTTCAGTGTCAAATGGTATGTCAAAGGGTAATATTTGGGAGTGGAGGAGACCATCCAGTTGGGCACGCTTTGGGCGTAGGTATGGGATTCTTGCATCTGGATAGTACCAGTGATATGTGAAGTGGCATTGGGCCGCGAGGTAATAAAGATGGGGGTCCGGGACTCCGAGGCCTCCTCTCTCATAAGGCAGTATCAAGGTTTCCCATCGTATCCGGAGGCGACCCCCAGCCCATATCAGCCGCAATAGTATGCTGCAGAGGTTACTAAAAAAAGTGGTCGAGAGTGGAATGGGGATGTTGGTGAATAGGTAGAGAAATCGTGGCAGTACTACCATTTTAATAATGGCCATGCGCGCTCATTCACTTTCTGAACTCCAGCATAGTTTCTTTGAGGTGCTGCAACAAGCACCCCAAGCACAGCTATTTCAAGCACCTACAAAGCACCTACAAAGATGCTAAGTGCTTACTGGCTGAGAATGGCCAAGCCCTGGGGAGAGCCTCTCTCCTTGAAGCAGCTGTTGGGCAATGAGCGACCCTTGGTGCACTATGGGACAGGCGTGTCTACATACGTTCCCCTCCAGCAAACCTAGGAGACTAACAGCACCACCAGTCAGGTAAAAATGTTGAAATTGTCTGACTGTAGATGGAGTGCTGAGAACGCATTATTGAGCAGTGGATGGCGGCTCTTCCCTCTCTGTGAGAGAAGGAGGTACCTGCTGGTGAAGAGACACTCTGCACTGTCTGTGACGCAGTCTCCTGCAGTAGACAAATGGAAGGCGTCTCAGCTGCATCCCAGAGATGGACTCTTTTTTTACCGATTTCCATAGCAAGATATAAAAAATTGCTGTACTCCTGTGGGCTTTAAAGAAGCAATGTTAAAAGGAGGCTGGGCCAAAAAAGCTAATTGCTAGAAGGGCTGATCCAAATCCCAATCTCTGTGTATATGGGTGAGTCAATGTCATGAGCTCAGGTAACCATCTAAAGCTGTCTATAGACAGACCTTAAAAGAGCGTTAAAATGCATGGCAAAATGTGCCCACACAAGCCACAGATATGTGATTATTTGTGTTGCAAACACACTAAGGCAGTCTGCACTATTTCGCTGTATGTGGAGAAAATGACATGCATTTACTGGGTGTTTAAGTTGTTAGTCATCCTCTACGTTTACAAGTCAATGATAGGAAAGGACGCACAAAAACTGACCGTTTGCAACAATGTTACATAACACGTGAACCTAATTCCCTGGCAGGCTCAGTATCCTTGTGGGTGTGAATGGTTATTGTTTTTATGTTTGCATTGACTTTGTAAGAATAATTCAGTACATATTTGCAGATGATCAGGAGCTCAGAACAGTTAAAGTGATAGTTAATAATTGTCCTACTGACAATGCAGCTCTTCAGCCGGAACACACATCTTTTCATAGTGAATTGTATATTAATGTGTCCTAAAGAGGTTTTAAAATTTAATTTCTGGAATTAAATTCGGCAGCTTGGCATTATGTTTTTACTTATGATAACAGTGAATGTGTACATGTTTAGTAAAAGCCTAGTACTGCCCTAGAGTACCTCTGCCTCCAGGTGTGAGTGTCTGAGGTAGGAGGGCAGGTGCTTGTGTCAAATAGTGGTAGTTGCTAAACACGCACACTGCAACCAGGAGGCATGCATGCCTTTTGCTCATTTGTGTTAGACGCCTTGAACTTGAAGACAATTTGGAATGAAGTGGCATCTAATGGCCTTGTTAACGCGACTACTGTGCTTGTTCAATCAAGCCCAAAGAGAAGCACAAATCACTTGTGTGAAAACCAGAGGGTGACACTGAACCTGCATTTACATTCTTAGGGGGTCATTTAAGAATTTTGTGGTTGGACTGTCAATCTGCGTGTGTGGCCGCTAAAACAGGTCAGTCACACCAACACCAGAGGGGATGGTCCGCCAGCATACAGGGACCTCTCTGGAGAAAAATCTCCATATCGACAGGTGGGCAAGGTGCAATTGCTGTCACCAGTGTCAATTCTCAAAACCACAATGTACTCCAACGTAGCAGGTATGGTTCAGGTGGCATAGTTCCAATGCCTAAATTGATCTATCTTATTTTTTTGTTTGGCATTTTCACCCAGCCCATAGGAACATTAAGTACAGTCCAATAAAAGATTTCCAATGTTTTTACATAGCAATCTGTCATAGAGGTGCCACTGAAATTGATGGCTATTTTCAACAGTCCCTTCACTGTACAAATGGTGTTTCCAGTAACCCCGGGCGGAGACCTCCACTCCGCCCGCGGAGTGTGCGGAGATTTGCCTCCTCCGCGTTTCGCGGAGAAGGCAAATCTCCACACACTCGCAGCGGAGCGGAGTTGGCCAGCCCCCGCCTCCACCCCCCCTATATTAAAAATTACTTCTACATGACTTTAAATTAAATTAAAACCCCTTACCTGGCATGCGGCGACCCCGGGCTGCCCTCCTACCCTTCCTCGCCGTCTGGGTAAGGCGCGCGCATGCGCACTTTCTCAAAGAATTACCCAGACGGCAAGGAAGAGGAGAAGGGCAGCCCGGGGACGCCACATGCCAGGTAAGTGGTTTTAATTTCATTTAAAGTCCTGTAGAAGTAATTTTTATTATAGGGGGGCTGGAGGCGGGTGGCGCAGCGTAGCGTAGCGGAGGTCCACGGAGTTTGTTCGCAAATCCGTGGACCTCCGCGTAGCCCCGCTACGCACACTACGCCTGGGGTTATTTTCCAGTGGCAGAAATGGCTTGGCTGCAGCTCCATCGGAAAGGTGGCCTTTCCTTGCTCTTTAAATGGAGTGGGAGAATACAGAGGTGGGCTTTTTTGGGCAGATGTTGCATTATTACTTGCCTTCAAATTGAATCCTTTTTTTTGGTCAGAGCACCACATACCAGTGAACCAGAGAGAACCAGCTGACAAGTTTCAAAATTTGGTGGACATAAGTAGGTGTTCAGTGTCCACCAGTAGACCAAAGTTGTACAGCTACATAAATGTATGTAGAGTAAATGAGAATCGTTAAATATATTGAACCCATTAGATTGTAGGAGCTGCAGTTGCATGCATAGTTGTACCAGCAGGATTCTATGCCAGAGATCCTGACTGAGTGAATGTTGAATAAATCATGAGTGATAGATATCAGTGAATATGAATGTATAACACTGGTTTACTCTACGTAGCTAGCTGAGCACCATAGAATAAGAGATAAAGTTGGTAAAATATGTTTGAAAGTGGTTATTTGACAGATGGCCCAAGATATTTGCGAATGGCACTCACTCTAATGAAGACAATGAAAAATGAATTGATATTGAAGGATTAGTCCTGCGTCTTGCACACCTCAGTACAATAATAAGTGATTCATTAAAAGCTCTGGATGGAGAGGCTTGCATGTTTGTAGATGATGCTAAGATGTACAAGCTGGTCTTTAGCTTGAGGTTATTGTGCATTAAGAGTGTTTGGAAGATCAATCAAGCTGATGGAAGGGCAAAAATTACAGTTTGAAAGAAATTAGGGTAGCATTTAGCATACAGAAAACCAGAGAGTAGCTGAAAATGATGTTTGAGCGCTAGTGAGATAACTGCTGGATTAGGAAGGCAAGGAGAAAATAGTTAGCTGTCATGGGTTTATATAACATTTAAAATAAGTGAGAAAAAGCCTTTAACAGGCAATATTTTATCAACTCTTTTCTTGGTTTTAAAAATATACCCAATCTTCCAAATCAACCAAGTAGAACAGTTGATTGAAAATAACATTGTTTTTAACTTTTTAATAGAAAAAAATTAAAATGGGAGCTTCAAATTGGCTGTAAACACACCTACACTCAGTATCAAACTTACACTGCATCTTTAAGAATTACATAAGCTGCCAGCCTTCCTGTCCCATTTTGAGGTAGTTCATATATTTTCCGTTCAAAGAGAAGCATACCTGAACACATCTGTTTTTCTCAGCGCATTTTGACTGAAAACATCAGGCTCGATTTAGAGTTTGGCAGAGAGGGTACTCTGCCCCTGTAGTCACAACAGCAACAGAGTACCCTCTCTGCCTGACTCTTGGTCCAGCTGCCCGATTTAAGGCTGGATGGGCCAACAGTATGTCAACAATGGAGCCTACTCTCACCTTGTCACTGACATCTCCTCCAGTGGCCCGACCGAGTACTGGCCATTCGAGATAAGCAATCCGACCCAATTTAGAGAGGGAGATCGGATGCCTGTTTTTGTTATCTGTCACCACCAGGTAAAACCTGACTGTGAGGGATAAAAAAATAAAGAAATGGCCAGCTACCCCATGGGGAAAAACTCTTAGGTGTGGAGGCCATTAGTTTAGCATTTTTCAAACACAAACTCCCACTTTGGGGGCTTGTTTTTGAAAAATATAAACCTTTGGAAGCGTTTGAAGGCTGGCTTTTTTGTTTGACAGTGCCATCTATCAAACCTTTCCAACATTGACAGGAACCGCTTTGATGGCAGTTCCTGCCAATGTATTTCGATGTCCACAAGGCCAGCAGATATCTCTTAGTTTGGTGGGGAGAGTAAAGGCAGAATTGGAGATGAAAATCTTCCGCCACCCTGTCTGCCTTTACTCCATCAATCAGGTCCCACATTCTTTAGCATATTTTGCCTCTATTTAACATGTATAGACATCTTCTACCATTTAACTTTTAATGCTAAGAGTCTCTTTTCCTTGCTTTTCCTTGAGTTGTTAAGTCACCTTAGATTCACTCCTGAACCTTCATGCCAGCTCTCTTTAATGAGGGCCCTTCCAGGAAGTCCTGGAAGGATAAGCACAATATCTGTGTTGTCTTTCTTCTGTGCTCTTACTTAATTAAGAAATGTAAAATATAGGCTTCATTTACAGTTTGACAGAATGGGAGTACCACCGCAAATCAGATGCTCCTGTCCCATCAAACTCACTGTCCCCCACTTTTTGTTAGAGTCAAGGGAAGCACTGTCTTTATAACAACTGAGCCCCTGCCTTCTTTGATAGTTTAAACCACTTAATGACACCCTATTCTCCAAAGGGCCATCACGTCACAGTGACGGTAGTCCCGCCCTATTGAGCAACCATCACTCATTTTACCTGTCCTATTCCACCAGGCAAGGCAGACACAGGCAGGGAATATAATGGTTCCCATATTCAAGCAGACACCTCACTGCGCCTTGGGCCATTTGTTTTTGAAAAAACTTTATCCTGAGCAAATCTCTAATTTATTAAAGTCCACAAGTATGGTGTAGGTATGTTATCCACTTTGGTTTTGGTCTTATAACTAAGGGTGGGTGGCAAACTCTGCTCCACCAGCGGAGTTTGCAGAGTTTTGCCAACTCCTTGCTCCGCTGGGAGCGCAGAGTTCAGCAAAAAAACTCTGGTTTCACCACATGTTGGAGTTTGCCTTTGCCGCCCACCCCTAAAGCAAGCAACCAAGCCCTGCTCCTGCCCGAGACCTTAGCTAGATCTCGTGGTGGCGTTCTCTGTGCCTGGGCTGTCTCCTCGTTCTCGGCGGTGCAGGATTCTTCTCCTGGGCTGTAACTAATGAAACCCATTTGCTGCAGGACTCGCAAGGAGTGTGCATGCGCGCACAAGCGCAGTCCTCTCGAGTCCTGCTGCGAATCGGTTTCATTAGTTGCAGCCCTGTACTGGAGAAGAAACACTGCTGATCACCGCCACGGCAGAAGTAAGCCGGTGAAAGCAGATGACAGTCTGGGGGTCAGGAACCCTCCATGACATACGTGCAGTGTGCTTCCCAGCCAGGTCTGGGACTCTGCTGCTGCATAGGACAGGGCTGAGCTCTGCGGAATTCCATGGAGTTTTTAGGCAACTCAGCGGATTTCCGCGTAGTGCCACTCCGCCAACTCCACCCACACTTACTCATAACACATCCAAAACAATACTGTGGCCAGCCAACACGTGTTTCGTCTGTGGTAAATAAACCATTGACTTCCCCAGGCCTACAAAAGATAGATATTCTTAAAAACTTTGTTACCAACCCAGATACTCAAGGTTAGTATCATATAGTTATTAAATCGAGATTTAAAAACAAAAAGAAAGTAAGAAAATGAGGAAAATAGTCTAACCCAAGCAAAATAGGAAAGAGTGTTTGGTTGCATTCCATGTAATTCATAATCAAGATCACCAGCAAGTTGCTGAAGATCACTCTCATGTGTAATCCTAAATAACGCATACCAAGTCAGCCAAAAGGGAAAAAGCGTATAGAACTAAATATAAGAATCGTGGAATCAGAACCCCTTTGTGAATAATCAGTCATGCTTAGTCTTTGACCCCTATGTCGTGAAGGGCCATAACCAGTGTATAGTTAGTTGCCACATCAACATGGATCTCATCCTACTCACCAATCTAGATATATTGTAGAAAAATTGCAATTCAGCATATATTAATAGAACCAAATATCTTTCAGACTCCTAGGCAAAAAGAATCATCCCATTATAATCCAAGTTACATGATAAGAAACCCGACCATAGGTATACCAATATGCTAGCATAAAATTATTGTACCTATTTTTTTAGTAGTAATAACTTTATTCGGTTAAAAGCAACCATCAAAGTATGCACAAGACAAATAAAAACAAAGCACCAGCAATCAATATACAAGGGGAATAATACATAAAACTAATTGTCAAAAAGGGACCTATATACACAGAAGTACAACATCGTCACAGTACCCTTTAAAATTACATTCACAATATTCATTTAAAACACTTCTTATGGTTTGATAACATTCCTCCAGGCAATAGAATGTAATAAAACTCATAAAGAGAATGTGCAAAATACAGCAAGTACTAAATGCAAGCTAATTTAAGAAAAATGTGTTGTTTAAAAAATGTGCAACGAGAGGAAATACAGTTACAAATGTTGTTCTCAAATTTGCCTTGGGGCTGTGCAACAAATGCATAAAGTGACCGTGCATAGTGCAAATAGGCAGGCAAGCAGCAATACATCGAAGGGAACATCACTCTGCAGAACACAGCAGTCAATGGCGTTTAAAACATTTTGTATTTTAAACCACAATACTTGCAAGAATTTACTTACAGCAAATACTATTATTGGCGACGTGTCGCCTTTTAAACTCCTAAAGGCTTCCAGGTGGCTACGGGTTGCCATGTCGTGGCAGATTGGAGCTAGCCATTTGCGACGTGTGAGATGATACTCCCTGCAGAAGAACAATACATGTTTCTCATCTTCGGTACCCAAGCTACATATAGGGCAAATTCTGAGATCTTGGTTAGTGCGCCATTTGCTTGTAAAAGACCTCAAGGGTAGAATTCCATATCGGAACCGTATATACAAGTTCCTGGTTGAGGATGGGAATATTAGGTATAAAAATTCTTCAAACCTGGGAGTATGCTTGTGGACTAGAAATGCGCTAATTATAGACCCATTTTGGCTATTCATAGCATAACGATCGTTAATGTAAGCCCAGTATCGAATTTTAAGCAATTTATTATCAGATTTTGAGATATTTTTAGGGTCTTCCCACAAGTTCTGCATTCCAAGTTTAGAGAACCAACTTGACACAGACTTAACCCATGGGATGTTCCTAGCACCCTGAAAGTTCAATAGCTCTACCAGTGAATCTTTAAAAACTTCAAGTTCAGGTGTAGACCAAACTCTGATCCAATATAATAGGGTTTTTAAAATAGCCAGGTCGGCAACTCTTTTTATCCCAACATCCAAATACATGGGGGTTAGTGGTGAGCTCGATGGTAAACCTAGAAGCCTTCTAATAAAATTATTCTCAGCAATCGTCATTGGCTGTAAATTTCCACAGCCCCAGATCTCTGCTCCATAAAGAGCAGCTCCCTGCGCCGTTGCTTGGTATGTTTCCACAGCAGGGGACATTAGGCATGATGTAGTTTGATTATAAAACCTTAAAATAGCATTAGACCTGTGTTCAATCGTTTGTGTAGATTTGCCCAATTGACAAGTCCAGCTTAGGTTATCCATGAGTCTGACAGCTAAGTAATCAAAGTTATGTACTCTCTCAAGAGCCTCGCCACCTACATGGATACTGCGACTTCCCTTCTTTATATTCCCAAACACCATATACTTGGTTTTGTTTATATTTAATTCTAAACCTCTTGAATTACAAAAATTTAAAAACGTGTCAATTAAAATTTGGAGACCCATTGGTGATTTAGATACAAGAAGTGAATTGTCAGCAAAAAGTAAAATGGGTATCTTCATATTATTCAAGACTGGAGAGTCATTCTTGCAGTGATCTAAAACATCCACAACATCATTAATGTATAGGGAGAATAGGGTAGGCGCTAAAACACAGCCCTGGCGGACTCCTCTCTCAATAGGAATGCAATCAGTTAGCTCACCGTTGGGGCCCCAGCGAACTTGTGCATAGTTATTCGCATGCAATTTATTTATTATGTGTACTAGGTTAACTGGGACCCCCATACTTGTCAAGGCTTGCCAGAGAGCAGAACGTGGTATAAGATCGAATGCTGCTCTGAGGTCGATAAAAGCCACGTATAATTTTTGTTTCTGAAGTAAAACATATTTCCAATATAAAACCATAAATCTAAAAATCTGATCTGTTGTGCTGATTCTTAATCTAAAACCTGCCTGGAGGGGGGATAACATTTCATTAGTATTAACCCGATCAAGAAGTCTCACTAAAATCTGTTTTGAGAAAATGTTTTGGGCATTATCAATGAGGCTGATAGGTCTATAATTTGATGGCTCCCCTACATCACCTTTTTTGTGTATTGCTATAATTTCTGCCCCAAGCCAGGAATCTGGTACCTTTCCCCCAGCTGCTATGGCATTTGACAACATATTTAAATATATAGACCATATTGAGGGTTCGGTTTTGTACAAATCGCTGGGAATTTTGTCCAGGCCGGGTGCCTTTGCAGATTTCAGCGAGTCAATTGCTCCAGCTGTTTCTTCCAGACTGAAGACAATGGGAGTGATGGAATCCAGTACGGATGGTTCATAAAAAGTGCTGGTGCCATTAAAAGCTGGTGGGTCGCCTGGAGCATAGAGGGCAGTAAAATGCGCCACCCATCTATCCGGGGGAATATTATAATGGTGTAAATTAGGCTTTTCTGTCTTAGTTTGGGCAACAAGGCGCCAAAACAATCTAGTGTCATTATTTTTACTGACTTCCAGGATATTTTGCCATAAATTATTTTCCCAGTCCTTCTTAGCTTTGATCAGGGTAGACTTATATGTAGTTCTTGCTCCCTTGATCTTGGCACGATTCCCCTCTATTATAGCCTTCCTCAAAGCTGTCTTTGTTACTTTACAGGCCTGGTTGAACCAATTCTCCACCTTGGGGGGATTAAGAGTCTTAACAGTACTAGTTTGATTAAAGATTTCCCGTAGTGCTTTAAATAGGCCATATGTATATCCAGAATAGGGATTGCATCCTCTCTCAACCCATCATATATTTCACGGTGCTTTACATACATTTTATAGATCTGTGTAAACAATTTGTAGTTAGACATAACATTCGGCCAAGAAACATAACAACGGTTGTTTGTTACCTGAGTGGCAGGCACAACAGTTGTCTGGTGGTTTTTATCTTGATTCAAGGGATCACCATCTAAAGTTACTTCAAGAGAGTTGTGGTCACTATTCAGACGTGTCACCACTTTCATGTCATCCAGGAGTGGCCACAGTCTTATATGAACTAAAACATAATTGATAGTGCTAGTGCAATCCCCTCTTTTAAATGTAACTGCCCTAGTAGAATCAGAGGGAGTACGCCCATTACATGCTCTATGACCCCTATTTAGTGTAAACGAAACTAGTTCTAGAGCAACATTTGAAAGCTTTTTCTTGGGGACACCTGACAATGGTGGAATACCCCAAGCTTCATCTTCCTCCTTCGTTATATCATTTAAGTAAGTCGAGGGTTCAAAGGTGGTATTAAAATCACCTGCCACAACAATTCTTGTGTTTGGTTTCAAATTATCAGTGAGACCCTCAAGGAGTGATAATGTGTGAGATTTGTCTGGGCCCCTTGCGCTCCTCAAATAAATATAAAAAATGGACAGAGTCCTGTTGAAAAATTTACAGTAACCCCCATTAGATCCAAACTGTCAATCGCTATCAGCGTAGAGCTGCTAACACGACCATTCTTAATTAAAATCATATGGCCACCTATAGCTCTCCCAAAGTGGGCTGCCAGTTTTGCCTCCACACTGTAGCAAGTAAACCCATCGATAAATACTTTTTCTATCGCCCACGTTTCCTGGAGCAAGCAAATATCTTGTTTATCTATATATGCCATCCAGTCACAGCCAACTAATTTTTGCCCAAAGCCAGCTATATTCCAGGATAAGAGTTTTATAAAAGTAGGGGGGTTGCTCTGCCCTCTCTGCTCATTTCCCGTCGTGCCTTCTAATATCTCCATTTGGGCAAGATTCTCTATGGGGTGGGAACTGTTAGCGATATAATACTTACACCTGTTATCTGCAAAGTTATTGTCCAGGTTATTTGAGGTTAATGAAGTCAGATGTAAGTCGATGTAATCATGGGACCCTTTTGGGAGAGATAAATCTACCCGCCCTACCTGATGGTCAACCATACAATTTATCGCCACATCCCCCACACGATAATCTGAAAATTCATCTGGGACAGTATGAGATAAAGCAAGGACATCAATGCACCCTATAACATAAGGGGCTGCGTGGTCCTGACTCCCTGCTGAGATACATAGATCAACCATCCCCATCTGATTGTTGGCTAAGGCCTTAATCGCTTCACCCCCAGCGCAATGGAAAAAAAGATTATTTCGATCAGCAGAAGATGGAGCAACAACATCAGTGCACCCTGTAACATTTGAGGTTACATGCAATCTACACGTTGTATCTGTTTTGCTCGACTCCATTTGTACCTTAGAGTCCCTTTTAGGAGACAACCTTAGTCAGCCAATTTCATCTAAGATCGTTGTGGCAGAAACAGAGTTCCATGAATTTCCAAGGGAAGGCGGCAAGGCCTTTACCGTATTCCGAGATTTCGGCTCCCATGCAAATTACAAATGCGTAACTCAAAGTTGACTAAATTTTCGACCAGATGTGTGAGGAAAAGACAACTTGTATATAGTCATTGATTGATGAGCTCGATATATACCCTTTAGCGAGCACGATGTCGGATCTGATCACTGAGCGACATTTCCTCTCAACTCTCAGCCAATGGATGTAAACCCTTTAGCGAGCACGATGTAGGATCTGATCAATGAGAGACATTTCCTCTCAACTCTCAGCCACTGGATTGCTTTGTTAATCAGAGCGTCTGGGGCTTCATGGAAGCCAGATTTCAACTTTGGGACCTCTGTCATAAAAATAGAATTAAAATGGGAACAATGTGGGTGATCTTGTAAGTCCAATCGGCGATCATTGTCACAATGTCTCCTCAATGGATTGGAAGTTAGCAGCCGGGAATTAGCATTAAGCAGCCTACTTTTGTCACTAGGATAGTGATCTCCCATCATTCTCGGCTGAATAATGCGGGACGTGTTGTTAGTAACGCAGCTCCATAGATTCTGTGATCTTAATGGCCTTGTTGACTCTGAGCTTGAATTGGTCACTATGTGTTGAGAGCTATTCAGCGACTTACTTAGGATGCCCACTTTTCACAGTTGGGATCTATTATGGATAGTGGGAATCTCCTGATGGGGTGCAGATCTTAGTGACATAGGAGAGGGGATTTTACTAGTCGTACTAGACAGAGCTGTAGGTGAGGGTTCACTAACCCCCCTCTGACAAACATTTGCATGTTCACACAAACAGGGGCTAGATGATAACTTGTTAACTTGCTCGGACAGTAATAACATTAAATTTTTAAGGTGGTCCAGTTTGCTATCCAACCTTCCAAGATGACTATTCAAGTCCTGAGAAGTGGCACATGCAGAGTTGGCACATAAAACTTGATTTATAACTTTAGTCTCAGCTTGAGGCCCAGTGATTTCGTCAGTAGACTGCAACCCTGTGGCTTCATCAGCCAATTGTAGCCCCGTGGTATCATCAGCCAACTGCAGCAACTCAAATCGATTTTGACATGGAACATTGGCAACTATATTAATTTTGGGGTACAAGGGGCATTCGGAACTCTCAATCGCCCCTAGTCCACTCAAGTTGGTCCTATCAAGTGTTGTTTCATTTGGGGTTCCCACAAGCTCTGGTGAGTCACAAACACCGCTAGCAATCTGATCTGGTTGTTCACAAACTTTAGTTTTTTTCTTGAACATCGCGGGGACTATTGGCCGGTGACTCTTCTTTTTCACTTTATTCCCGCTAGTTTTTAGGAGTTGTTTAACTTCCTCAATAAGGTGATCAATGTCAGCCAGAGATTGTAAGTTTGGTTGAGCCGTACCAGGTCTATCCTTCCCAGATTTCCTAGTTTTTTAGCCTGGGTTTCATTTTTAACAGCCTCCCCAGCCTTGCGTTTGCCCATTGCCCCAGGAATATAACGATATCAAGGTCAGGACGAATATAAAAACAGAAGGTCAGCGGAAGCAGATGCAGCCCAATAAGAAATAAAAAGTGACAATAAGAGAAGTAAATTGGTACCTTGTTGGATATCGCAATAAAACATGTGCAAACAGGCTCTGGGTATATTGATCTCCTCGAGTTGTTTAGTCCCCAAGTTCACACATTAGGGGGCGGGGGGCCCAGCCCAGCCTCCTTCGGGCTCCGACGGGCTTGGACGGGCCCGCCCTTGGCCCAGGCTTTGCCTGGGTGCGGCCGGGGCACGCCCGTGCTGCGGGAGCCCAACTCTGCTAATAAGCGCCTCCTGGTGCGGAAACACACGCTGGCGCCTCTTGGCGCATTGGATTATCGGGGATGGAGTCCCCAGAAGGCAGGCAAGGTACCGGCGGTAATGGGCTCCCGCGCTGCGGGAGCCCGACTCTCCTAATAAGCGCCTCCTGGTGCGGAAAGACGCGTTAGCGCATCCTGGCGCGTCCTATTATGGGGGATGGAGTCCCCAGAAGGCAGGCAAGGTACCGGCAGTAATCGGTTCCCCTATTTTGGGGCTCTTTTTGTTACAGGTTTCAACTTCGTGGGAGAAATATAATGATATGAATATATTACAAGATGGTACCGGTCTAGGATGTTAATATTTACTTAGTCCATCTACTGTGTTTACTCCGACTAATATGGACATGTGACCGCCATCATATAAATTGACACTCAATGATGGCGCTGATGTGGCACACCGTTATTCTCGAGGAGCACTCTCCCGGAATACCACGCGGATAATGGTAAGACAGGTTGGGATATTTGACTGCAATATTAGATCAGTATTGATCAGGGCTGGTTAGATATATCACCTGTGGGAACGATTGGATGCTTGTAAAAATCTTTGTGCATTTTTATGGATTAATATAACTGGGATGGTGTCTAAAGGTATGGTATTCGGTAGAATTATGCCACAAATAATATAAGTTGATAATTCGCGCTCGGGTTCTGTACGCTAACACAGATGGGCTGGATGCCCCCGTTGTTTGTGGGGGCCATGTACACACGAGATAAGACCTGTGGCATGATGTTGGCTGGCATGAAGTCAGGGTTAATAATACGAATATTGTAATACAGATTGATACATTTTAACTCACGTACTGGATCAGAACACGGGCTGGCGGCCACAAACAATATGCAAGTGTATTGATTTACTTATGGTCGGGTTTCTAATCATTTAACTCGCTTTAATAATGGGATGATTCTTTTTGCCTAGGAGTCTGAGAGATATTTGGCTCTATTATTAAATGCTGAATTGCAATTTTTCTACAATATATCTGGATTGGTGAGTAGGATGAAATCTATGTTGATGTGGCAACTAACTGTACACTGGTTATGGGCCCTTCACGATATAGGGGTCTAAGACTTAGCATGACTCATTATTTCCAAATGGGTTCTGATTCCGCAATTTGTATATTTAGTCCTATACGCTTTTTCCCTTTTGGCTGACTAACTATGCACTATGTAAGATTACACATGAGGGTGATCTTCAGTCACTTGCTGGTGAACTTGATTATGAATTACATGGGAAGCAACCAAACTCTCTTTCCTTTTTTGCTTTGGTTCCACTATTTTCCTCATCATTTTCTTCCTTCCTTTTTGTTCTTAAATCTTGATTTAGTAACTATATGATACTAACCTTGAGTATCTGGGTTGGTGACAACTTTTTTAAGGTTGATTATCTATCTTTTGTAGTCCCGAGCAAGTCAATCGGTATATTTACTTCAGACGAAACATGTGTTGTCTGGCTACAGTTTCATTTTGGATGTGTTACAAGACTGAAAATAAAGTGGATAACATACCTACAACATGCTTATGGACTTCCATAAATTGGAGATTTGCTTAGGATAAAATATTTTCTTTCTTTGGAGGCGTTGCCCCCGTTTTGGAAGTGTTAAGTATCCACTTCATATCCTTTGATCATTATTTGGACTGTATGTTGGGACTTTAAAGACGATCATGTGATGATCACTTTTCTCTATTATTGCATTTGTTTTTGTTCAATACGAAAACAAGTTGCAGCTTTGATAATTTGTATTCTAAATACCGACAAGTTTGCCAAGCAAAAAATTAAGCATGGTGCCCACGAGGCAAACTTTTAGGGCTGTGAAGAAAAGGGCCGTGTGCGAAATTGGTTTGTTGGTTGAGGGTGGTGTTAGCCCTTGTCAGTCAACAGCTTGTCAGGGTGAACCACAAAAGTCACTAAATTAACCTGTGCTTAACCCTCTTGTAGCTTAACACAAAAGCAGTCAGACTTAACCTAGAGGGAATGTGCAAAGCATTTGTGCAGCACACAAACAGTAATAAAGTAAAAACACAACACAAGAAAAATCTCACGCAAAATGTAGAAACATGAAGTACATTTTTTATAAATTATTTGCCACCAAAACGACAAAATTCTGATCAGTAGAACCGGAGATATGCAATTTAAAGATTTAAGGTAAGTATGGCGCCTGAAAGCACAAAGTGTCACTTGCGAGTATCTGGTTGTGTGAGACTGGATGAAAATCACAATTTCAGGCCGACAGCAATGGAGCATGGTCCGGATACAGGAACCAGGTCAGTCCAGGTGAAACCGTTACCTTATAAAGTCCAATGCGAAAAGTCCACTTCACGGTGAAGGGGGCTGTTTGGAGCCGGTAGAGCGTCACGGATGGTCGTTGCTGTGGCACGAAGAGCAGACCAGGAGTTGCGGACGGTTGTCGCTGTAGCGCAAAGACGGTTTTGCTGGAGATTCGCATTGATGGTCGCTGCGGGTAGTCGCTGTAGTGTGAAGAGTCGAGTCCATCGGAGGTTTGCATCGGCGATTGGCACGGGCAGCAGGATCTTGGTGCGAACAGGCCGTTCCCGTTTGTGTAAAGCCCAAAACGTTGGGATTTCTCTGTTTCTTCAAGGATGAGCTCAACTGATGCCACACCAAGAGTCCAGGACCTGGGAGGCACCTCTTAGGGACCAGGACCTCACTCCAGCAGAGGCCAGTAGGGCTCAGGCAGGTCCAGTTGCAATTCCAGGCAGGTCCAGTTGCAGCAGGCCAGCTGGGCAGTTGCAGAGGGGCCTTTCAAGCTTGTTGTGTCCCTCTAGCTCAGAACAGGAGGTCAGGCAGTTGAGCCTTGGAGTCACTTCAGCCTGGGATGAAGGGAGCAGGTCCAGTCTTCCTTCTCAGCAAGCAGAGCAGGCCTCAAGCAGCAGAGGGCAGCAGGGTGTTCATTTACTGTAGTATCTACAGGTCCAGGAGTGTACTGAAGGGTGGGTGTGAGGGCGCTTTTCTATAACTGCAGCCCACTTTGGAGTGGGAGAAGATTCTGGAGTTGTCCACCTATAGATGTATGTGGAATTTCCTGCCTCCCTGACCTGGTCCCAGTCTGTCTGAGCGCTCAATAGGCTAGTGTGAAGTCCTTTGTTTGTGAGCTGAGCCAGTGCCTTTGAAGTACAAGCGTGGTAGGTGACAGCTTTGCTCACTGCGCCACTGGATTCAAGCTAGCCTGGATAATGAGGGGTGATGCCCTGAAACTGGTCCCAGGATGCTTGTTTCTGGTCCAGGGAGTTCCTGGTTTGGCACTTCGGGCTGGACTGTTCCCATGAGGAACAGGGTCAAGACTGATTGGATATGGCTGGGTCCAAACTGGGGTGGCATGGTGAGCAAAAGAGCGATGGATTAAACCCAGATCTTTGTGACTGGGGGTGAATGTTTGCATTGTTCAGCATTCCGTCCATCATTTGTTCCTTTTGCTTTTGTCACGCTACGTCGGAAGGGTATGCTCAGACGTGGGTCCCGTGCTCAATGCGCCACTAGATTCAAGCTAGCCTTGCTGATGAGGGGTGATTACCCAAAACCGGTCCCAGGATGCTTGTTTCTGGTCCAGTGAGTACCTGGCTTGGCAATTCGGGCTGGGCTTTTCCAATAAGGCACAGGGTCAAGACTGATTTGCATATAGCTGGATCCAAACTGGGGTGGCGTGGTGAGCAAAAGAACGATTAAATCCAGATCTTTGTGACTGGGGGTGGATGTTTGCATTGTTCAGCATTCCGTCCATCATTTGTTCCTTTAACTTTCTAAAAGTGGCATTTTCAGAATTGTGACCGAAAATCCGACATATACCATTAAAAAGAGTTTTAAATTACAATTCCTCAGACACCAAACATGACTTTTCTACCTACTCCCAATCAAAAGTTCTTACTTAAATGTAATAAGGTAACCCAATGTTATCCTATGGGAGATGTAAGTCAGAGGTAAGGAAAAATGCGGCCTAACGGAGCATTGGAGAAGCAGTTAAATACCGTAAGCATGAGAATTTGTGCAGGTAATGACCATGATATGGAGCTGAAAGGTAAGAGGCCTTGGAATAATATACGTATATATACATTACAGAATTGGCAGCAGCAACTGTAAGCGGTGCTCCTCCACTAAGGCAGCGGAGCATCACCCCACTGCTTTTCAGCAGTGGAAAAAAGGAAAAATAAAATGGTAATCACACGATGTTATTATCATTTTTCAGTGTGAGCCAGGTTAGGGTGGGGTGGGCTGGGCTGTCAGAACAGGGGGAGGAGGAAATATGTGCACTTAAATGTGCATGGCGGTTTGGCCGACTGTCTTGAGAACATGCACAGGCTTCCACTTTCTTTCTGAGCACCGAACCAGGCTGCTCAGACCAATCATGACGCTGCTGTCATGCTGGTGACAGCAGCATTGTGATTGGCTTAAGGGAGCCTGTGTGCTTCCTGCTTCTGGGAGTCAATAAGAAAAGGGGAGGAGAGACTAAGGAGGAGAGACCATTGAAAAGGTGAATGCCGCTATAACTTTGGCACTATTTAAACAATCTCCACAAATCTTTCTAATCAATTAACGAAACTGGGTACTTTTTGGCATATTTTGGCACCATCACTGACACCCTATTCTCCAAAGGACCATCAAGTCACAGTGACGGTAGTCCCGCCCTATTGAGCGCCCATCACTCATTTTACCTGTTCTATTCCACCAGGCAAGGCATGGCAGACACAGGCAGGGAATATAATGGTTCCCATATTCAAGCAGACACCTCACTGCGCCTTGGGCCATTAGTTTTTGAAAAAACGTTGTCCTGAGCAAATCTCAAATTTATGAAAGTCCACAAGTATGATGTAGGTATGTTATACACTTTGTTTTCGGTCTTATGACTGATGGTGGTTACATGTCTATATTAGTCGGAGTAAACACAGTAGATGGACTAGGTAAATATACTCGGTGCCCTCTTGTAATATATTCATATCATTATAATTCTCCCACGAAGATGAAACCCGTAACAAGAAAGAGCCCCATTATAAATATTTGTCACGCTTAAACATCGAAAAAAGGGGATATTCTTCACCTATCCCAAATAGTGTTTTATGCGAATATCATGCCACAAGACAGGGGTAATCAACGTGCTCGTACTACCCATAATAGCGTCCGTGGTTGTTGCCATTCCAGTGTAGTGTTTCCGAAATAAACGTAGCATCCGTGACTATTGCCAGTCCAGAGTGGTGTTACCAAAATAAATGTAGGTCCTGAATCCTATCTTTTACACCATGGTGAGCAGACAATTTAAATACAAGTATTACACATCTAAACTTCAAACAAACGAGGTACCATAGGACAACCCAAATTATCATCTTATTTTGGAAGCAGGTCTATACCTCAGAATACCGGTTTACCACATCAGAATATGTAACCTTCCATTTATGTCTAAATTTAAGACCCAATACGGCCTAAGTACCAATTCACTTCTGTTAGCCATGCTACTCACATGGTAATTCTTAATCTAGCCATTTACTCAGCACAACTTTAGTAATTGAAAATCGATTGAAACTCCAAAAAAGGGAAGGGAGGAAGGTATAGAAGTAAAGGCCCAATGCACAGATAGTAAAGAAGAGCCACTAATACCAGTCATATGCCCAAAAAGTATTGTAGCTTGTGCTCTATATTTAAGCCCTTGTCCACTGCATTTAACTTTATTATCTAACCAATACCACATTTTGTCTGAGTCTAAGTTCACGATTCCCGCCCCTCACATCAATTGGCACAGATTCAATCCTGTGAAACGTGAAACTCAAGTGATTATCTTGAGCCTTACGTTCTTTGATATGAGTTGCAATGGGGTACCTTTCATCCGTTTGTTTCGCAGCTCTGACGTGTTCAGCAATACGATCTTTAAGTGGTCTAATGGTACTCCCCATTTAGATTTTACTACAATTTCAAGTAATGACATATACAACATATTTAGTCATACAATCAATATGTGTACAGTTAAAAAAACTTTCATGAGTTATTATATTCAAATTCCTTAATTCCATTTACTGACATTCTACACATGTTACAGTTACCACATCTATATGAGCCCTTATTCAATCTGCTGAACCATGTTTCCCTTGTTTGTTGCTTCTTAGGGTAGCTAGGGCTTACTAGGTTACATATTGTCCTTCCTTTACAATAGGTAATACTGGGACAGTCTATTATTAATGGCTGTAACGTCCATTCTGATGTAAGTACGGGCCAGTGTCGCTTGATAATATTATACACTTTCCATGATCATGAGTGATAGCCAGTAACTAATCTTATTAAATTGTAGTGAGAACTCTGAATTCTCACATAATATGACAGACATAGAACATAGGTTTCTGGCACATGGATATAATAGGGATGTGATCTTGAGAGCCAAAAAGGGATCTCAAAAACTGAAATAGAGCGACACCCTTAGAGATCCTAATAAGACACATAGTAAAACACCAATAAGATAAAGGAAGGACAATATGCAACCTAGTAAGCCCTCGCTACCCTTAGAAACAACAAACAAGGGAAACATGGTTACCGACATGATATTCGGATAAAACACTATTTAGAATAGGTGAAGAATAATATCCCCTTTTTCGATGTTTAAGAGTGACAAATATTTATCTTGGGGCTTGTTTTGTTACGTGTTTCATCTTCATGGGAGAATTCTAATGATATGAATATATTACAAGATGGTGCCGGTCTAGGATGTTAATATTTACTTAGTCCATCTACTGTGTTTACTCCGTCTAATTTGGACATGTGACCGTCATCATATAAATTGACACTCAATGATGGCGCTGATGCGGCACACCGTTATTCTCAAGAAGCACTCTCCCGGAATACCACGCAGATTTGGGTAAGACTGGTTGGATATTTGACTGCAATATCAGATCAGTAATGATCAGGGCTGGTTAGATATATCACCTGTGGGAACAATTGGATGCTTGTAAAAATCTTTGCACATTTTTTATGGATTAATATAACTGGGATGGTGTCTAAAGGTATGGTATTCAGTAGAATTATGCCAAAATAATATAACTTGATAATTCGCGCTGGGGTCCTGTACGCTAACACAGATGGGCTGGATGCCCCCGTTGTTTGTGGGGGCCATGTGCACACGAGATAAGACCTGTGGCATGATGTTGGCTGGCATGAAGTCGGGGTTAATAATACGAATATTGTAATGCAGATTGATACATTTTAACTGACGTACTGGATCAGAACACAGGCGGCCACAAACAATAGGTACAATAATTTTATGCTAACATATTGATATACTTATGGTCGGGTTTCTTATCATGTAACTCGGATTAATAATAGGATGATTTGTTTTGCCTAGGAGTCTGAAAGATATTTGGTTCTATTAATATATGCTGAATTGCAATTTTTCTACAATATATCTAGATTGGTGAGTAGGATGAGATCCATGTTGATGTGGCAACTAACTGTACACTGGTTATGGCCCTTCACGATATAGGGGTCTAAGACTTAGCATGACTGATTATTCACAAACGGGTTCTGATTCCACGATTCTTCTATTTAGTCCTATATGCTTTTTCCCTTTTTGCTGACCAGCTATGCACTATGTAGGGTTACACATGAGGGTGATCTTCAGTTACTTGCTGGTGAACTTGATTATGAATTACATGGGATGCAACCAAACTCTTTCCTATTTTGCTTGGGTTCTTCAGATCAATTGTCTCTTTCGGCCATCCAAGAAGAGGTTGACCCTTGTCCAACAAGGCATCACACGTTGGCAAACTGCCTGCATCACATCTGGTCACAACAAGGTAAAGTGTCTGCTCCAGGGCAGAGTGAGGACAATTGATCTGAAGAACGCAAGTCCTTGATTTTGTCCATGTAGAACCTGATGCCTCTGAGAGCATCCAGTTAGTACAAGGATATCTTTGCAAAAGTGGATAGATTAGGGTAGAAAAAGCACAGGATGGCAGGCTCATTCAAGTGAAAGTCTTTAGAGAATTTCGACATGAATCTTAGGTTGATCCATAAAGTCACCTTGTCTTTGGCGCAGCAATGATATGGCTCCTTGGTGTAACTACCTTTTAAGTCATGCTTCTAGTAGAGTGCACCCTCTGCACTCTACTAGAAGCATGACAACAACAGTTGCACTGTATTCTGGTGTGTTTTTACAGGGCATTTGCATGCAGTCACGTGAAAAAGCAGGCACACCTTCACCGTGATTTGCTGCCTGGATGTGAATGCACCAGTTGACTCAGCAGTGAGACAAACAGTTCTATGCAACCTGTTTCAATAAGGTGAACCTGTTTCCAGCTCCATTTAAATTTGATGTACTGCTTGCTGTTCTGGTTCAAGATGTGAACATGTGACAGATCCAGTGCTGGAGAAGCTATTAGTTATTTACCTGTAACTCCAGTTCTCTAGTGTTGCTGTCTTTCATATATTCAGAAGCTGCCCTCCCTTCTCCCCAGTTAGAGGCTCGCTGCTATAAGACATACTCTTCATACTTGTGCTACCAAATCTGAACCATGGTGGCCTACAGAGAATGTTGGAGAGCCCAGCACTTCCACCTTGTTGGCTGAAGTTCTAATTGTTTCAAATATGGTGGATGTGCTACTAAACAAGCACTGTTGTTGAGGCCTGTTGCTATTTTAACACTGATTACTGCTATTTCAAGTTACCAGGGATTCCCAGCCTGATGAAGGGGAATGATTCAAGAAAATGAATATATGAAAGATACCAATGCTGGAGAACTAGAGTTAAGTAAGAAAGTTAAAGTGCAGTTGTAGTTACAAAAGAACAACAATGGCCCCTTGGAATTCCCCAATTATGACTAGCTCCATAAACCACGGCTCGCACACTTGCTATGCAAACCGTAACTCGTTCACCAAATTTAATGCTTATGACCTCACAATATTTATAACATTAAAAGGAAGAATTCACACAACATCTCTAAATGACAGCACATGCACACACAAAGATATCATACTGTATTAATATTTGTTTCTTTCATAATGTTAAAAAGGTAATATGTATGAGATCAATTATGTCATTTGTTAAGTCATCTGTTACGGGGAACATCCTGAACGACGACTCCGGAACAACGAGTTCTGGAGTCACGCAAGCCGAACAACAACTTGCCCGAACAGCGGTTCATGTTAGTTTTTAGGGGTTGGGGTTGTGATCTTTTTTAGGGGGTGGGAGGAGTTTGTGTAAGTTTTTAGAGGGTGGGAGGGGTTTGAGTTAGATTTAAGGGAGTGGGGGGTACACATTAGTTTTTAGGGGTGGGGGTTTGTGATAGTTTTTAGGGGGTGAGAGGGGTTTGTGTTAGTGTTTTGGGGGTGGGAGGGGTTTGTGTTAGTCTCAGGGGGTGGGAAGAGTTAGTGTTAGTTTTTAGGAGTTTGGGGGGGTCATGTAAGTTTTTAGGGGGTGGGAGGTGGGGGGGTACGGGGTAGTTTTTAGGGAGTGGGAGGGGTTCGGTTTAGATTTTAGGGGTTGTGTTTACCATGCATTCCTTTACCACGAAAATTTGTGGTAAAAGAATGCGTGGTAAAACAAATTGTGGTTGAGACGCGGTCATAGTATAGACCACGTGGTTTAGGGAGTCGTTGCTGCAGAACTCGTTCCAACATACAGCCATCTGTTACTCCAAGGATGAGGTAATGTGCAATGCATTTGGTGTGCAAGTGATATAGAGAGTGAGAGAGAGATCATTGTAATATCACCGCAACCCTATAACATATTAATCATTTAACATGTTATATATTCTTTTATACTACATATTTATTTTGTGGTAATTCTCTTAAGAAAGATGTTTTGTCAAAGGGTGAAATGTTTATTGAAAATAGTGAATAAAATACTACGCTTTACAGTTTGGATGTATGCAACAGTCAAAAAAACAGCTTTGTTTATGTATTTAAAATGTGTAATTTTAGAAAAAAAACATCCTTTCCATCTTTAACTGCTGGTCTCGGATATATGTCCTTAAATATGTTCATTACTGAGCCACCTCCTGTGCTTGAGAGCTGAGCAAGGATGAAAACCAGAGCAATACAGTTCTGTACAAACACAAGCATGTAGCCTTAATATAAGTGCATACCAAATGCTGGTACAGAATCTCATGTGCAAACTTGAATAAGAATATATTTTTATTTGTTTTTATTTTATTTGTTTAGATTGGAGCCTTATTAACATTTTTTACAAGACACTTTCAGGCTTAGAGTGCCAAATAAATTATGCAAAACAGGAAGCAAGGAACTCTTGGTAGTTCCCAAGTTTAGGCGGAGAGCAGCTCCTTTATAGAGCACATTACTGCACCAGCAACACTCTGAATCTGCTCACTTCAAATGTCTGTTTTTCTAGCAGAGGTTTAAGCATAAGATTAACACATTGCCACCCACGCCGAGCTAGAAAGAGACAAAGCCTTTTGCCATTTTTACAGGAAAGCCTTTAAGTATAGGATTAGCACAGTGCCATCTGCACTGAGCTGAAAAATGACCAAAGCATTTTATCACTCCAGACACAGTATTTTACAGCTTTAGATTGGAAAATTACCATCCAAGCCAAACTGGAATGAATAAAAGCGCCCCTTAACCCATGTGTTTAGCTTTAGCTAGAACTCATCAGTGAGGCACAGCTTTGTCCAGACACAATGGAGCACCCAGTATAAGTCAAGACAACTGGGGTGGCTCCTCCATTGGAGCGGAAGAGCGTCGGCCCACTTAAGTGCCCCCAAAACTCCAGAGATGAAAAATAAAATGGTAATCCATTACCATTTTATTTTTCATCAGCCCGTCCTGAACCGAGTGTCAGGACGGGGCGGGGCCTGCTGAGTGTCAGCTGGGAGGAGTGGTGGGGAGAGAGCTGCTGTGCACTGTTTAAAGTATGCATGTCTCTTTAGCCGGTCATCTTGCGATGGCCAGCGAGACATGCACACTTTAAACCTCTCATCCCAGCTGTCTTAAGTCTAATTGCAGGCCTCCAGTATGCTGGGGAGCGCTGAGAGAGGCCGCTCCCAACAATCATAGAGTTGCTCACATGCTGGATTGGTCGAGGGAGTTTGCTGGGGCCTGCACTGCAGTCTCAGCAGAAGAGGTCCTGACCGAGGAGGATGTCGTCGCGATCCGGTAAGTGTTTTATTTATATTTTATTTGCGTGAGCACGCACTCATCCATTTGCCCGCCCCCTCAGTAGATGTCAGCCGCCACTGCAAGACAATACCCTTTCAGGCTTAGAGTGCAGAATGATGTATGCAAAACAGTGAGCAAGGAACTCTGGGTAGTTCCCAAGTTTAGGCAAAGAGCATCTCCTTTATGTGAAGCAACCTACAACAGCAGCAACACTCTGAATCTGCTCACTTCAAACGTCTGTTTTTTCTAGCAGAGATTTAAGCAAGGTATTAGCAAGTACCATCCACACCGAACTAGAAAGAGACAAAGCATTTTGCAATTTTTGCAGCAAAGTCTTTAGGCGGTTAAGAGTCCCAGGTATAGGAATTCCTTTTGCTGACTAATAACTTTGCCCCCGTTAGACGAATCTTCCCAAAATTCCAGACCGATAGCTTTTTCTACATTGGCAGAGGATGGAAAGTTTTGTGATGATTTGTCAAGGGTGTGCAAAGATTTGAGAGGGTCCAACAACACGTTTTTCCACCAATACATAGAGTTTTGTATTGGACGTAGCACGAAAATGGCTGAAATTGGCAGGATTATACATTATGGTGAGTAGATGATTCTTATGGGTACCACAGGTCAGTAGGGTAACTATTTGTTAAGTTATAAGGTATTTTAACTTAGTGTTGCAGTAGTTTTACTAAACGTTGCTGTATTTCGCGAAAGTACAGTGGTGTATAGCGATGATAAGGCATTATGTGATTGGCTGACTGCCTTTACAAAAGTTAAAGTCAGCCATGTTGTTTTAAGTACACTTTGGCTGTGTTCTGCGTGTTATGCCCTTAGATATAGGTAAGTATACGTTTTATATTCTCCCTACCTATTACCACTTTATTTAAAAAAATATGTGGAGTACCTCGACATTTATTAGGAAGTACCGCAGTATTAATAAATATGTTAAAGATTAAAAATACACTGCACTATACTATATGTTACAAAAATAGTGTACAGTGTATTTGCATATTTTATATGTAGTGAACATATTACAATGTACACTATTCCTCTATACACTACTACACTGTATGTCATTCCACTCTACACCACTCCACTCTACATCACTCCGCTGTACATTATTTTGCTGTACGCCACTCCATTCTACATCACTTCAGACTATGCCACTCCACTGTACTCCCTTCCACTCTATGATATTCTTCTGTATGCAATTCCATTCTACGACAATACACTCTATGCTATTCCACTTTGTGCCACACCTCTCTATGTCACTCCAGGTTACACCTCTCCATTGTATGCTATTCCACTCTACGCCACTCCACCCTACACCACTCCACTGTATGCCACTCCACTATACGCCACTACACTGTGAGACTCCACTATACGCTATTACAGTGTATGCCACTCCACTCTACCCTACTCCACTGTATGGTGTTGCACTATGCGCCACTCCACTGTACTTCACTCCACTCTTTGCCACTCCACTTTACTCTATTCCACTGTACTCCACTACACTGTACCTTACACCGCTCTATGACACTCCACTTTACACCACTCCACTCCACTCTGCCCCACTCCACTGTATGCTATTCCACTGTTTTTCACTCCACTCTACACCACAGCACTCTACACCACTCCACTGTATGCTTTTCCACTGTACGCCACTCCACTCTTTGTCACTCCACTGTATGTCACTACACTCTACGCCACCCTACTCTGTGTTATTCCACTGTATGCAAGTCAACTCTTTGCCACTCCACTCTATGCTGTTCAACTCTATGCCACTCCACTGTACCCCACTCCACTATATGCTATTTCACTGTAGGCCACTCCACTCTACGCCACTCTACTCTACCCCACTCTATGCTATTTCACTCTTCACCACTCCACTTTACGCCACTCCAGTGTTTGCCAGTACACTGTACCCTACTCCACTCTTTGCTACTCTACTCTATGCCATTACACTGTACGCAACTCCACTCTACACCACTCCAATCTACGCTATTCCTCTCTACGCCACTACAACTCTATGCCACTCCACTCTACACTATTCCATTTTAAACCACTTCATTTTACACTATCCCATTCTACAACACTCCACTCTACACTATTCCACTGTATGCCACTACTCTCTACCTCACTCCACTGTGTGCTGCTCCACTCTACACCACTCCACTCCACTTTACACTACTCCACTGTATGCTATTACATTCTACCCCACTCCATTCTACGCCATTCCATCACCACTCCACTGTATGCTATTCCACTGTATGCCACTCCACTATACACTATTCCACTCTACGCAACTACACTCTATGCCACTCAACTCTACAATATTCAACTCTATGCCACTCCACTGTATGCCACTCCACTGTACACTACTCCACTGTACCCCACTCCACCGTGCGACATTCCACTCTACACCACTCCACTGTACGCTGTTCTACTGTACACTACTCGACTGCACTCCACGCTACTCAAGTGTACGCTATTTTGTTGTACGCTACTCTACTGTAGACTATTCCACTGTATAACACTCCACTTTATGCCACTTCCCTGTATGCCACTCCACTGTACCCCATTCCATTATATGCTATTTACCTGTACGCCACTCCACTCTACGCCACTCTACTCTATTTCACTCTTCACCATTCCACTTTGTGCCACTTCAGTCTATGCCAATACACTGTACCCTACTTCACTCTACACTACTCTACTCTATGCCATTCCACTGAACGCAACTCCACTGTATGCCACTCCAATCTACGCTATTCCTCTCTACGCTGCTCCACTCTATGCCACTCCACTCTACACTATTCCATTTTACACCACTCCACTCTACACTATTCCACTCTATGCCACTATTCTCTACCTCACTCCACTGCGCGCCGCTCCACTCTACACCACTCCACTTTACACTACTCCACTGTATGTTATTACATTCTACCCCACTCCACTCTATGCCACTCCATCACCACTCCACTGTACGCTGTTCCACTGTATGCTACTCCACTATACGCTATTCCACTGTACCCATCTACACTCTATGCCACTCAACTCTACAATATTCAACTCTATGCCAGTCTGCTATTACATTCTACCCAACTCCACTCTACGCCACTCCATCGCCACTCCACTGTATGCCACTCCACTTTACGCTATTCCACTGTATGCAACTACACTCTATGCCACTCAACTCTACAATATTCAACTCTATGCAACTCCACTCTATGCCACTCCACTCTATACTATTCCACTGTACTCCACTCCACTCTACGCTATTTAACTGTACGCTTTTTTGTTGTACGCTACTCTACTGTAGACTATACCACTCTATAACACTCCACTTTACACCACTTCCCTGTATGCCACTCCACTGTTCGATATTCTACTCTACCCCACTCCACTCTACGCCATTCCACTCTATTCCTCTGTACGCCACTCTAATCAACGCCACACCACTCTACGCCAATCCACCGTACTCCACTGTACGCCACTCCACTATATGCCACTACTGTATGCTATTCCGCTGTACTCCACCCCACCCCACTCTACACAACTCCATTGTACGCTACTCCACTCTGCACTATTATAGTGTATGCCACTCAACTCTACCCAACTACACTCCATGCCACTCCACTGTACCTTGCTCAACAACACTGTACTCAACTACACTCTATGCCCCTCTATATTAGCACACTATACTCCACTCTATAGCCCTGGACTGTACAAAAATGTACTTGTGGCAATGCCAGTCTACAGCACTCTACTATACTCTATACTACTGTAGAACACTCTACTCCTCTCTACGACACTCTACGCATCTCCCTCTATGTCACTCCACCCCACTTTACTATACTCTATTCTATGAGGTACTACTCTACTATACTCCACTCTACTCCACTACTGCACTTTATGACACACTTCTGCACGGTACTCTATACCACTCAACTGTACTATAGGCTATGCCACTCCACTCCGTCTTACTGTACCACACTCTATTTTACTCCACGCCACTACACTGTACAACACTGTAATCCACTCTATGGACCTCTACTCTACCACACTTTCTGACACTCTACAAGACGCCAGTCACTCCACTGTACCACACACCACTCCACTCTAAAATGGTATATTCCACTGAATGCTACACCAGTCCACTCTATGCAACTCTATGCAACTCTACAACACGCTACTCCACTGTATGCTATCCCACCCCACTGAACTCTACTCCACTCTACTCCACTGTACAACACTTTGCCCCACTCTATGGCACTGTACAACACTCCACTCTACACCGCTTTACCGTGCCACACTCTACTCCACTCTATCAGACTGTACTCCACTCTATGCCCCTACACTACACTGTACAACCCTCTAGTCAACTCTATGCCCCTGCACTTCACTGTACAACACTCTACAACACTTTCCAATACTCTACGACACACCAGTCCACTGTACTGTACAAGTGGCCACTCCCATTTACGTGATTTTGCAATGTGTCACTACCCATGCTTTATTTGTAAGATCCACCACGATGTGGGGGCATCATCATTTGAGACTGCTGACTGTACATTCCTCCCTGAGCTACCCAGTGCCATAAATACATCAAAGGAACTCATACAATTCACATACCATGTATTGACTTGCTAACACACATTGAGACACACCTTGTAAACTTGCATTAAGCAAACAGGACTCATGTGCAATGCATTCTCATGGTTATGTTTAAGCCCGGGCGGAGTTCGCGTAGCCGTGCTACGCAAAACTCCGCGAAGCGGTTAAAAAACTCTGTAACGCTACGTGGAGTTACGCGAGCATGCGGAGTTGCTTGTTCTGTATGCTCGTGCATGCTCGTGAGACGTTTCTGACGTTCGGCAACGCGGATTGCGTGTTCGGGGGGAAATATCGCGCAAACTTCACCACGCGGTCGCCAATGGGCCCAGCCATCTTGTTTTTCTACTCTTTGCATGGTTCTGGGGCCTGTTTTTCATCCCTCTCCAATCTTTTCAATCCTTTGTTTCTTACACTGTTTTTCTGATCTATTTATTTATTATCTATCCCTCTCTCTCCCATAGTGTATATTTTACGTTTTATTTCAACTTTTACTGCATTTTTTGTACTATTTTTCTATTACTTGCTTTTTATTTATTTTTACTTTTCTACTTCTCTGACTTTATTTTTAACTTCTACATTTTTTTTCCGCCCCCGCCGCCCCAGAACCATGGCTAAGGCTAGTAAGAAGGGGAAGGCCAAGGCTAGTGCGACCAGGAGCCGCCTTCCTTGTGGAAGACGGTGCCCGGAAGGAGTGCAGCCCAGGGCCCTGTTCTCTGAGGTGGAGGTGGCCACCCTTGTTTTTTTGTAAAGCGCCACCTCCCCTTTACCTTGGCAGCAGGCGGCAGGCCTGGCTCCAGCTACGGTACCCAGGAGCGTCACAGCCGGTGGGCGAGGGTGCGCCGAGCAGTGTTTCGCTGCTCTGAGGTCTGGCGCACCCACAACCAGCTGACTCACCGGTGGTCCGACATCTTGGACTGGGAGCAGGGCCTGCTGGACGTGCTGGACCTGCTAGGTGTTGAGGTCGTGGGGCTTGGTGAGTAGCTAATTATAGTACTATTGTGTGTTCTATTCATATTCATGATGGTGATTATTCTACGTTAGATTTGTATGCATTAATGTGCTATTGCCAAATTAACTTGTTATTTACAATTGTATTAATGTGTTCTGTCAACATGGGGATATACCCTACGTTTTCATATGCAAAAAAGAAGCAGAGAACTCTGGGTAGTTCCCAAGTTCAGGTGGAGAGCAGCTCCTGTATAGAGCACTCTACAACACCAGCGACACTCTGAATTTGCTCACCTCAAATGTCTGCTTTGCTATCAAAGTTTTTAAGCATAGGTTTAGCACAGTGCTGCCCATGCCGAAATAGAAAGGGCCAAAGTCTTTAACCATAGGAAAAGCACGGTGCTATCCACGCCTAGCTGTAAAATGACAGAAGCCTTTTACTACTCCAGGCACAGCATTACAGCTTTGAATTGGTAAAATACCAACCAAGCCAACCTGAAATGAATAAAAGCAATCCCTGACACGTTTTACTATTGTCATAGCTCTTCAGAGAGGTTTAGCTTTGTCCAGACATAAGAGAGCACCCAGTATAAGTCAAAACAATACCCTTTCAGGCATAGAGTAATGCATAAATTATGCAAAAAAAGAATCAGAGACCTCTGGGTAGTTCCCAAGTTTAGGTGGAGAGCAACTCCTGTATAGAGCACCCTACAACACCAGCGACACTCTGAATTTGCTCACCTCAAATGTCTGCTTGCCTATAAAAGTTTTTAAGCATAGGAATAGCACAGTGCCATCCATGGCGAGATAGAAAGGGATAAAGTCTTTTGCCATTTCTACAGCAAAGTCTTTAAGCATAGGATTAGCACAGTACCATCCACTCCAAGCCATAAAATGACAAAAGCCATTTACCAGATTTGAAATGGTAAAATACCAACCAAGCTATCATAAAATGATAAAAGCAACCCCTGACAAGCGTTTTGCTATCATTATATATACAGACTCTCAGACAACCACTCACACACAGATTCAGACAGTCTAATGGCCTCTCAGACGACATATGTTAGAAATAGTATCGCTCAGTAGTACAAAAAGAATAGTATTTAAGTAATGCAGTTGCTTAGTATAAATCTTTCAAACTCAGAAACGTTTATAAAACACATATGCTCACTGGATGATATCAGTGACGTCATTTGAAATGTCATCCGTGATGTCACTTACCATTTCATGAGTGATGTAATATGTGAGACCATGAGCAGTGGATTGCAGAGTCATGAGTTATAGTTAGCTCAGGTAATTATGACTGCTCAATTTCACTGGTTTTGTACGAGTGAAATCTGAGCCTGACTATAACGTCTCTGTAACCTTTGATTTTTCAGTGAATTTCAAAGGTTTTTTAAATTCTATTTCCTAACTATAACATCCCTGTAGCCTTTGGTTTTTTCAGTGAATTTCCAAGGTTTTTTAAATTCTATTTCCTAACTATAACGGCCCTGAAACCTTTGGTTTTTGCAGTGAATTTCTAAGTTTTTTTTTAGTTCTATTTACTAACTATAATGGGCCTGTAACTTTTGTTTTTTAGTGAATTCTTAAAGTTTTTTAAATTTTATTTGCTAACTGTAACATGTTACCTTTGAGAGTAGGTGTGACTGTATAGGTCAATTAGTGGGCATGTGTGTGGCTGTATTGCTCTGTGAGCAGGTGTGTGAGTAGGCATATGGGTCTGTAAGTGGGTATGTAAGTGGTTTTGCGTGTGTGTGAGCGGTGTATGGATCGGTGAGTAGATGTTAGTGGCTGGGCTGTCTGGATCTGTGAGTGGATGTGAGAGTGGTAAAATGGGTCTGTGAGGGGGTGTATAAGTGTGTGGGTGTGTCAGTAGCTGAGTGAGTGACTGTGCCAGACTGGAACCTCACTTGCCCCTGTATCCTACAAGAGAACAAAATCCCTACCTAGCTGGAGTACTTTCTTCTGGATAATTACTGAGAACTGCCTCATTGGTTAAATGTCCAGTGCATTTTCTACATTACATCTGCGTAATGGACCACTAGCAAATGTCTACTGACGCATATCCTAGTCAGAAATGGTGACCCCACATACAGGTGAGGTCAAAAAGGGCCAGTGACTCCAAGTCTAGATAGTATATTGTCAGTGTACCCCTAGCCTGTCATTGTCAGGTGCTAAGCGCACAGAACTGCCATCGCTTTTAGGGCCCTGGTATTTTGCAGTGTATTGCATCTCACGTCTACTTCCTCATGTACTATCGCTGTGCTGTCTATTCATTTCCTAGTGCACTGTTGTGAGACAAAGGTGTGCAGTACATGTTGTGCAATAAAACAGCACTGTTCGTTGCCAGCACTCGAACACCGTTGGCTATTCAGCTGTCCTCGCTGTGCCTGTTGCTCAGAACACAGAAACCCTTTCGGAAGCGGCTTCAAATTGACTTGCGACAATCGGCAGGCTCTTAATGGAGCCTTCTTTTAAAAATCGTACACATAATACGTAGTCAGGTTATCATCTGGAATCATCTGGAGATGCAGGCACGCCCCTGGGACCTGGCCCACCTGGGGGCTGAGATATAAAGAAGCACAGGAGACTGCGTTTCATCATTTTCTTTTTTTTACATTTTGCCACAAATTTGTTGCAATTTCATGGCAAAAATGTTAGAAAAAAATTATTTTTGGCCCTTTGCAAGGTCCTTAGGGGACCCCAGGGTTGGGGGGTCAGGGTATTCCTATCCTGCCCCCTTCTCTTTTTTTAAAACATTTTTTGTGGGAAGTCAATCCCAAAATAGTTGAATCCCAAAATGGCTGTCAACACTTCCTGGTTGAAGGGTTGGCAACCAATCAGAGCTCTGCATTTCCCTGCACGAGCTTGTTATTATTCCTGAATTAGCCGTGATCACAGATATACAAATTTGGATTTCCTTAAATTTCTCAACAACTACTGAACAGATTTACAACAAATAACTGAAAGCGTGATCTGTGAACAAAAGCTTTCTGCCAAATGTGGTGTCATTTCATCCAGCGGTTCGGGCTGCAGTTGTGTCTAAAGCTCCTACGGGAATTAACATGGGAAACACACTTTTTTGATCCCCCGTTTTTTTCGACCCCTGCTTAATGGATCGCCCTAAAACTTTCAATGCACAACAACAATCACAAGGGCGCTTTGTTTTTGGAAAATGTAGCAAAGATTCCCCAAACGCGCCAAAGATATAGGCAAGTCAGAAAACACTTTTCCTATGGAAACTTGCTCCTAACTATAACTACCTACTGGTGACCGCCAGTAGGTAATATATATATACCTCCTACTTCATCTCCTACTGCATAAACAGACGATGGGTCAGACGCCTCTTTTCTGAATTTGCGTGTGTTATAGATAATTGTTGGGAATTTTTAGAACAGTTTTAAAGGGGATTGCTTAACACGGTTTTAAATCTGTTTTAATTCGGGATTTTCCTGTTAAATACAGATATAACTCTATATTAATTCAGATTTACCTGATCACTTGTTTGTTCTCCTGGTCCGCTGCAGGTTTTCTCCGATTGAGCGGAGGTAGACAAACAAATTGCCCTCACTTCCTCTTACATGTCGCCATTAAGGAGGCAGTGGTCTAGTTTGCTGCACCTCCTACTTCACCTCCTGCTTCATAAACAGATGATGGGTTGGGCATGCTGTGGACGCACGCAGTAGGTGTTCCGCTGACACACCAAAGGCAAGCTCATCTGTGCCCATCCGCACCTGACCGTCCCCTGGAGCCAGGACCCCTGCCCCTTCCCCTGTCACCGTCAGTCTTACTAAAATTACGCACTCCTTTAAGACCCTTTTCAAAATACGAGAACGCTGCAGGCCTTCATTTTCCTTGGACCACATCTACTCTAATAGTTTCCCTCTAGTGCTAGAGGACCCTATGGGCTGTATTAAGTGTAAATACTGCTGCAAGTTTGTTGCTATGAGTTGCTTAAGGTCAAATGATATAGTGTCTAGCAACTCCACTGCCATGTCCATTGGGAAGGCTTGTACTGTACTTCAGCATCAGTCTCTACAGCCTGCTCATTACACTCATGTTTTAAAGAATTTCCTATGTAACGTAAGATCTCTTCCTAAACTTGCCACCGAATGTTGGGACCTTCTTTCCTCCCTTATGCCTGATGTTGGTTTCCTCACAGAAACTTGGCTAAGTCCAAGTGCAATACCTGCTATTACGCAGGCCCTTCCTCACAACTATCGTTTGATCAAAGTAGATAGGGGGGGAGAATAGGAGTAAGCCTGGATGGAGTTCGCGGAGTTCCGCTGCGTGGAACTCCGTGAAGTGACAAAAAAACTCCGCCAAACTATGCGGAGTTCCGCAAGCGGCGCAGTGGGTTATCTCGCACCGCTTGCACTAATTTTTAGTGCCGGGTGTTTGTCCAGTGCGAACGGCATCTTGCACAGTGCAAGAGGGCACTGCTTCTTTCTGCCACTCGAGTAGAAGTTCTACTCGAGCGGCAGCTTCTTCAACGCGAATGGAAGGTTTCTCAATGCGACAGGTAGAGACTATCCACTTCCGCCCACATTGAGATATCTAGCAGGGAAGTGGTCTAGCGTTGGATTTTCCTCGCTTGCGCTCGCCAACTTACCATTGGTGAGCGCTAGCTAGGAAAAAACTCTGCTCCGCTATGCGGAACGCAGTTTTTTCGGAACTCCGCGAGCTCCGCGGAGCGCAGAGTGCGAAAAACTCTTCGCATGTAGCAGAGTTCACCGCCCAGATGTAAATAGGAGGTGGCATTGCTATCCTCTTTAGAGACTCTATTAAAGGCTCGCTTATTGACTCCCTCATTAAGGACTACTGAATAATCACTGGAAAGGCGCCTTGATCTATCGCCCTCTGGGGCCCAGAAAAGATTTTAGTCATCAGCTTTTTGAGAAACGTGCCACTCATGTATTATCTGACCCAATTTTTTGTATTTCTGGGCAATTTTAACTTTCACTTAGTCGATCCTTCGTACATGGATACATCCCAGCTTCTAGCCGACTTAGAGACCTTGGGTCTCCATCAGAAAATCTCAGGGGCCACTCATTCACCAGGCCATACTCTAGATCTGATTTTTACTAATTCTAATAACTTGCAACGCGATCCACCTATTCCCCTCACGTGGACTGACCACGCTTTGTTTGTTTTTCAGATTATTAATTCAGATAAACTAGATTTGAGACAAGCAAGTAACAATGGTACTAGAAGATGCTGGCATCGTGTCTCCCCCACTACCTTCTCTGAAGTCTTTACTCCACCTATTATTAGGTCAGATCCAGAAGTCGACCAAATGTAGGCAGAATTTCAAGTTGCTCTAAATTTAGCCTTAGATAGTCTAGCACCCTCAAGAACTAGGTCAAATATTTCACACAGACCTCCTGCACTCTGGTATACTGCAGAATTGAAAGAAGGGAAAGCGCTTTGTAAGAAGTTAAAAAGACGTTGGCATAGCAATTTGGATCAGGAGGACAAAACTGCATATAGGAGGCCCATTAGTATATCATCACAACATCAAAAAGCGTGCAAAATGTATATTTGCAAACAAATTGGTTAGGCAGACAACTGTTCCAAAGGATTGTTCAAAATTCTTAAAGACTTTACTCATTTTTCTGCCTGTTCCCAGTCATTTCAAGCCTCACAGGAATTATGCGATTCTATTGCGGACTACTTCGAAGATAAAATCAAGTTGATCTATCAAAACTTTCTGAGTATGTCACATCAACTGACTGTGGAGCAAATTGATTCCCCCTACCTTAACTCCAGGTGTAATAGGATGGATAACTTCCAGACCTTTACCCTGGAACAGGTACAATATGTGCTTGAAAGAGCTAAATCTGGTCCTTCCATGGACCCTTGTCTGCCCAGGACGGTAGCCCTACTGGCTAGCCAGATTGCTCCGGCAGTTAGATCTCTATTCAACCTCTCCATTGAGTCAGGAAAGATTCCTTTAGCATGGAAATCAGCTCAGATCATACCAATACAAAAGAAGAACAATTTGGATCCCTCTATTCTTTCAAATTACAGACCCATCTCTTTACTCCTGCTCTTGAGTAAGCTGCTGAAGGTCTAATCAATAAACAACTTACTGAATATTTGGAACTGAATAAGATCTTAGATCATTCACAAGCAGGCTTTAGAGCCGAGCATAGCACCGATATTAATACCCATGCCATGCTCGTGCTCCTAGACCTATCCGCAGCATTTGACACTGTGTCCCATGTCAAGCTACTTCAAAGACTTTGACAGATAGGGATCAATGGGTCTGCTCTGCCCTGGTTCCAGAATTTCTTGAAAGATAGAATTCAGAGTGTCTCGCTGGGACATTTTTGTAGCCAGGCCTAGGCTGGTCTATAAAGGTGTCTCATGTCTGAGACCTACACAGTGGTAGCTCCTCTATTAATGCGCAGGGGCATTGCCCCCCTATTTATGTTGCCCTCCAAGCCCCAGTTTTAAACTTAAATATCGATTTATTTTTTTCCGGCTGTGGCCGGGTTTCTACATGATGATGAGTAAGGAGGGCAGGGTGTGTGGGTGGGGCTTAAAAATGAGTGCCAGCACAGATTCAGGGCAGCTCAAGTAGGATGACTTGATACTCACTTCAAAGTGCACATGTCAGGTTGGGCGGCTGCCTTTCATCGACCAGCCCGACATGTGCACTACATGTGTCTCCCTATCTGCTCGATTAGTGCCCAATCTCCGCATTACAGTTGCAGCCTCTTGGACTCCTAATGAGCGTTAGGTTCACCTGCCCGGACCAATCCTGGCACTGCTCGCAAGCTGTAACATAACAGCAAGGGAGCAGTGTCTGGATTGCCTCAGGACACACCATTGGGCCTCTGCTCCAGTGGTTGGAACATGGCCAATCACTGCATGACTTCTTATGAAGCCATGCAGTGATTGGCCATTCCTGTCCTTTGCTAGCTTCTTGTGTGCAGCATCTCTAACGGCGTTGTGCACAAACTTCTTGTGGAGAGCCAGTAGCACTGCCATTGCAGTATGTAGAATCTGGTGAGCTCTCAGTGTAACTTTTTTTGGTCCTCCACGTGATGTGTAATACCGCTTTGCAGGGCTGGAAGTGCTCAGGTTGGGGTGTGGTGGATGGAGTCCGATGGGCGGCTTGTTGGCCATAGGCGGGAGCTGTCCGGAGTGAAAGGCTCCGAGCAGGGCCACACTGTATCCAGCTGGCCTGGTGAGTTTCTGCAACTTTATTGATCTTTGTGAGGTAGTCTGTAGCCGAAAGTTGACCTCGTACTGGCTCCATTGTCCTATGTCGAAACATTTTCCAGGAGATTCGAGCAGTTAATTTTTTTTTGGGGGGGGGGGGCATTATATGGGAACTAATCATCTCTAAACAGCAATGACTTTTAAAAAAAAAGAAAAAATGAGTTGCAGTTGTTCCGCCGTTGTTTTTTATCCATTGCAGTGCAAACTTGCAGCACAGAAAAAAGTGCAGTTTATGACAGTAGATATGTGGAAGTGTAGAGCCCCATAGGCAGTGGAAGCTAAAGAGCAGGCGTGTTGGACATTGGTTTATTTTAATTAGAGACTCGGAAGCTTGTTTCCATGCCAGGCACCTTGAAGAATTCTCTCTAATGCGCTTATAATTCTTACTTGTTTTGCCCTATTATGAAAATGCCCTAAACAGCATACTGGTGGTCCGAGTGCAGTATTCGCATCTCTGCACCAGACCCAAGTAGCCATCTTTGCCTCCACAATCCAAGGGGAGTTCCTATGTTCTTCTTTTAGAGGTTGTGTGCCTTCAAGCCAAGAGCTTAGTGATGATACGTCTGCCGTTTCGTGACGATTGTGCTCCTTACTGTAAATGATGGCGGTAAAATTCATCCTGCAGTGTGCCAGTCTCTGTGATAAAACTGCAACACACACCCCTGGCACAGTGAGTGCGAAGAGATGGGTGTCAATCACAAGCTTCCAGTGTGTTTAGAAGGCAGAAAATGAATATGAAGGGGTCAATTCCAAGATGTGTGTTTTGTCAACACAATGCACATTTAACCGTTTATTTGATTATGTGCATCTTTCTTGCTCATAACTCATTACCTGATACCGAAATGCATAAGTCGGACTCAAAATGCATCTTTATTTGCGACATGATGCAGAACAGATAACATTAGCAGAGTAAAACATGATCTATCGTTTGCAAACTGAGGCTGTGTGACGTCACATAATTACATTCCTTAATTGCCTGTAACACATATAACTCTTGAGATGTCATCAGTGATGTCAAGCCAGGATGCTGCTGACCATGTCATGAGTGATGGAATATGTGAACTCATAAGCAGTGCATTGCAGGGGCGTAAGTTATAATTAGCTCAGGTAAATACAACTGCTGAATTTCTATGGTTTTATGCGTCAAAATTCTGAGCCTGACTATAACGTCCCTGTAACCTTTGTTTTACTTTGTGAATTTCCAAGGTTTTTTACATTTAATTTCCTAACTATAACATCCCTGTAACCTTTGTTTTTTTCAGTAAATTTCTATGGTTTTTTAAAATGAATTTCTAACTATAACGTCCCTGTAACCTTTGTTCTTTTCATTGAATTTCGTTTTTTAAATATAAATTGTACTACAATTTCACCTATAAGTTTATTTTAGTAATACTATCTTTTAGAAGTATATAAATACCTTTATTTTTCACAAGAATTATCAATATACATTTTTAAATTTACAAATCACAAAATCAAGGTAATCACAAAATCAAGGTAATCTAATTTATCTAATTTAATCTAATTTATATACTGTTTTTGTAAATGTAATAAAACAAGTTTTTATCTTCTTTTTATCATTTTATGAATCCACAAATTCACTGCAAATTCGAAACAAACGGCGCAGATATGGGTACTCTACGGTTACTTGTTTCTGTGACAAAATTATGATGCATCACGATGGATCCGCGGATTCATCAAAACGTAAATAAAATATATAGGCCCCTCAAATTTTAATAATAATGTTCGAGGAAACATATTCATACATAAATATTCGAAAGCCTATGTGTGTTTTAAAACATAGTTATTAGTTTTATGATTTCGGCAAACCCACAAATTCAGGGCTGGATCCGAGGATCTACTGTGATGCTAGGAACACACCCAAACCTCAATTCTGATTGGCTACAGTAAGTCCCCAGCTATGCAAATTGCAAATCACACCGTAACTAACTCATTTGGCTTCCAGGTCTCTGAAGAGAAAACTGGAATCCAGTGCTGGACTCTGTTATTTTGCATTCCTGCAAAAGTGATTACTTTGACTGAAGCTATGTCTTCTGCAGAGGAATGCAGAGATCCAGAATCTGTGGGACAAGAGGAAGAGGATATGTCACCACCCAAAAAAGAATCAGATTTGTGGAAGCACTTATCAATACCATCTGGAGAGAAGAATGTGCTGGCGAAAATTGGTCAGTGCAACATCTGTTCAAAGAATTTAGCCCGTGGAACAGGAAAGAAATATACACATGGAACTTCTTCCATGTGCAAGCACTTGAAAACAATCCATGAGAGAGTGTATAATCGTATGATGAGGGAGAAAGTAGCTGGTAGCCCACCAACCTATCAGCAGGAACATCTGGAGAAACTTTGGCAGCAGAGCAAATGATAACCATTCCTGGTTATTCTGAAAAGCATTCCACCATGGTGACTCACTGTGGCAAATGCCACATGCCTGTTGGGTAAAATATGTCTTCTGTGGCTGCCTATATGGATGCAGTCAATAGCCACGGGTGTTTTTTTTTTTTTTGGTTTCCCCATTTGTTTGAAACAGTGAAGACAGTTGCTTCCTCAAAGTTCCCTTCCCTTACCCATTTTACAACCCTGGTTATGTTTGTTCCCCAATAAAAACAAAATACAAAAAAATATATAAAATTGTTCAAACAAACTACCAAAAAAACAAATGGTTCTTGTTAGAACCACTTCATCTGGTCAAACAAAGAGCTAACTACATGTTTCATGTTTTTGTGCACTTGTGTGTTTAAGTGTTTCTGACTTTTTGTATGTATGTAAGTATGATATACGCTCCGCATAACTGAATTTAAAGTAGTACATGTGAGTACTTTAATATTCACCATGGGGAATAAACCTATAAAGTTTTAAAGAAGACACTTGCAAATGTTTTGCAGTGTCATCTGAATATGCCACGTTACATCGCATGCTTTTTTAACGCATGCCATTACAACGCAAGTTGGAACAACGACTTGCTTTAGTCGGGGCGCTGGATGTTGGAATAGTATAATTTACTATTCCAACTCCAGTCTGTGCAACAGTAGGGAAGGTGTTGGATTTTAAATCCAACACCTTCTGACGCCTACAGCAAGTCGTTGTTCCAACTTGCGTTGTAATGGCATGTGTTGTGTTGCATGTGGTGTAAACGAAGTTTACTGTGTCATCTAGAATACTAAAATGAAAATAGATGTGTAAGTGACTTTATCGGTGTCTCAGTGGTGGGTCAGTGAGTGTATCGGTGCATCAGTGCTTATGTAAGTGCCTCTCTGGATGTGTGGCTAGCTGTATGGGTCTATGTGTGAGTGTGTAAGTGGCTGTGTGAATGAGTGTGTGTGTCTGGATGACTGTATGAGTCTATATGAGTAGATGTGTGCATGTGTAAATTGGTGTGTGATGACTGTATGGGAGTGTGAATGGGTGTATAAGTCTGTGTGGGTGTGTCAGTGCCTGTGTGAGTGACTCTACGGCCTGGGGGCACTTTATTTGAAATTAACACACTGCCAACTTCAGGGGAAGCCGCAGTGACTTGCTGCAGGGGACTATATGTCCCATGACCCTCTGCTGACAATCACGTGACTGCAGCACTACTTAAGCGAACCGCAGCCCCACTGAACTAGGGGGCACTTTGTTTGAAATTTACATGCTGCCAACTTCGAAGGGAGGCCACATTGACTTGCCGCAGGGGACTATGTGTCTCATGACCCTCTGCTGACAATCATGTGACTACAGCGCTACTTAAGCGTGCCTCAGCCCCGCTGACCTGGAGGCAGTCTGTTTGAAATTGACAGGCTGTTAACTTCGGGGGAAGCTGCGTTGACTTACCACAGGGGACCATGTGTCCCATTACCCTCTGCTGACAATCACATGACTACAGTGCTCCTTAAGCACACCACAGCCCTACTGCGTGGGACATAGGCAGGCAGGCCATGCCCGGGCCACGGGCGAACCCGTCCTGCGCCTGTCAGTGACTGGAGGAGGCTGGGCCACCCCTCTTGGTTTCTTTGGATCCCTTGAAGGTACTGTCATACAATCTCCTTGGTTCCTACTATCTCCCATACCTGCTCTGGCTTAGACTTTCCCCCAGATGTAGCCCCCATTGGATTACAATCTTTGTCTTTCCAGCGGACACCTGTTAGCGCACAGCTTTGTTACCAATGACAGGGCTTGTCTTGTAATTGTGCTCCGCTATTCTGCTATTGGGAGTTGTTGGTTGAAATCATAAAAATGTTCTTTCCTCCTGTTTTGAAGGCATAACACCTATTATTTTTGAACCAATGTTTGTCTTTTTGCGCTTATTATTGATTTTAGTCAAAAGTTTTATAGTTCAATGTCTTCTACATTCTTTGACTATGGGTAAACGTAAGGCCTCTGAACTTGTGCAAGGCCAGCGAAGGAAGCTTCTAAACCCCCAAACAATTGCACGTTGATCTTCTAATCGAAGAGGTGGAATCTCTTAAAGGGGGCGATTCTGCGTCTCAAGACGCCATATTGGGTACTACTAAAGACCAAACCCACACTTCCCAACTACTTTAAAGGTAAACCGGTAAGGACAAAAACCTCCAAGGCCTCCCTCCCAATACCAGAAGCAGTTCCAGTCACCTCGTGTGAGCACGATGCCATGCTGCACCCTCGTTCACCCCTTTCTATAGTCACCATACTGTGTAGCAATCGCTTTTTACCCCTAGTTGACTCACACGTAGCCCAAGCGACTTCAGAAACTTCCAATGGCCCTACAGACACTATTACCGTGGCGTCATCCTCCTCTAATAATATTGCTGACCTCAACTCACAAATCAATGAGTTGAGGGCTGAGGATGTGTGATTTAAAACTACTGATAACACGTTTAAACAATACATTGATTCGACTTTTTCTGCAACAAGATGTTAGCATTATCCAAAACACTGCATATTGTCACCCTGAACACACACTTGACTCTGTGTTGTCTATTCCTAATTAGGCCCTGCCACAGGCTGTACGTCCTTCCCACAACCCTAGATTGGCCCGGAGCCTTTCGCGGCCTGAGCCAATTACAAAAAAACAGTTGAGACACTCAGTTTCTGTTTTACAGCTAAACCAAGGTCTTACCTCTGCAGGACCAGCTTCACAAGGGAAATTAGGCTTTGATGAATGAACATGTAGCACAAGCAACTAGATTGGGCTTAACCCCAGTGGTAGATTTCCCCCTAATCCTTGTTCCATTTTTATGGTGTGTGTTCCTAAAACTTCTTCTCATGTGAGGTATGAAGACGAAGACTCATTTATAAACAAAGCAATTCATTGGATTCGACACTCGAGAGAATGCCATTCAGTTATTCTTGATGACTTCCTTCGCGCGAAAAGATGTGTATAAAGAAATCAAACTTCTGATAGTGTAGAGATACTTTTAAGAAGTAGGGATCTTGTTGACAATTGGTGGCCCTTGCTCTAAGATCTCCTTCTCTCCATCCCACACAAATTGAGTTAAAATACCATCAGCCAATTGAGAGTCATTTAACTTTTTGGCCATTCCTGGCCGCATGGCACTCACATATCCTGTAAGTGAGGTGGATTGACTACTCCTTCCTAATAGCCTGCCACGTTCTCTATGCGTGAATCCCTCACCTGTTATTCTTAGTAAAAATGGGTCATGTGCAAGTCCATATCAATCCCCTACTTGCCATGTTGCGTTAAATCAGACTGTGACTAGCAACTTGATTTCATGTATCGCCTTCTCCAATAATCGATGTTCCAGTCAGTCTTAGTTCCCCATCGAGGATTCAGGCTAGCCCTGCTATCATGACCACAGTAGTGCCTGATCATCCGCTGATTAAAATAGTCTCCTGAAATGTGACTGGTCTCAAGTCAAAAATGACATTGCCAGATTGCAGCGAATTCATGGAAAAGTTTGATATTTGTATACTCCAAGAAACATGGAGCACTGATCCAATTTTCAAACCTGGATATTTAAACTTCCACATTCCAGCAGTCTCTAATCATGTAGGAAGACCGTCCAGGGGCGAACGATTTAGCTGAAAGTCAACTTGAATTGCAAAATTCATCAATTAAATATTGATTGCCCAGACAGCTTAGGCACAATCTTGTCTCGTCCTTGCAGGTGATTTTAATAATAGCTTCGAGTGATTGGACTGGAATGACATTGGGCTAACCGATGATGAGGACGACAGGTGGGTGATACCTTCGCTGAACCTAACACCTATTAACAGGTGGACTCAGGCTGCATTGCAGCTGAAGACTCTATCCATAGAGCTGGGGGTTGGAACAGTCAATGGTCGGACCAAATCCGACACCTAGGGGGCCCACACGTATAATAGACCGCACCACACGAAACCCATTGATTATATTCTAGTGAACCTCAGACTCTGGTCATTGGTTGTGGACATGGTTATCCTGGAGCACCTGAAGAGTGACCATAATCCCCTTTGTCAACTTTCTGTAATGTTTACTCTCTTGATCCTCATCTGTTTTCTGTTACTGGGAACGTTGAACCTACCAACGATATCCGCCACCTTAAGTGGCGCCAGGTAGTTCTTAACCCAGAACCTTTATCTGCAATGAGTCTTGATCTTCAACTGACATTAGTTTAGTTGAACAATTGTCTATTGGAGGCTGACCCCATACCTCTTCATTCTTGCTTTTTGCAAACCTGTTTTGTCCCATCTTTCTGTTCCTGTGTCTCACAAAAGAAAACATATTAGTAAACCCACTACTTTGTTTAATAAGGATTGTAGACAGAGACAAATTACTTTAGCACTGTCCATTAAATCAAAGGACAGTGACCAAATTCGTAGGGCAAGAAAGAACTATAAATTAGGTTTGGCCAAAGCTAAGAGGGAATGGGACAAACATCATTGGCAGGATCTTAAAGCAGCTTGTCTCACTGATGATTCCACTAAGTTTTGGTCCCTGGTTACTTGGGGTAACAATGGTCCAGCTCCGCCTCTTCCAAATTATATATGACCATCAGATAGGTTTCTTTTTTTCTCTACTTTGTACTCTGGTGGGAACTCAGCAACTTCTACAACACTGCCCTCAGTACAGGCTTCTTTTTTTCTGAGAGCCCAATGTTTGATTTATCTGATGTGACAAGATTCTCTTCGTGCCATCACTAGTGGCCAGACTGCAGGACCTGATAGCATACCAGCATACTTGTTCCTTTTTGATAAATCAAGCTGGTTAAAATATTTTTTAGTCTTTGTCAATTTCATCGCTGAGGGAGCCTCAATTCCTGACTCCTGGAAGGGAGCCACGGCCATTACGATTTACAAAAGGGTGACCGTGGCTCCCCGGCAACCTACAGACAAATTAGTCTGATAGATTGCATTCAAAAGATCTTTCCAGAATGTTGCCAAACAATATCCAGTTATGGATCAATGAGGAAGGCATATTGACATAATTACAAGCTGGGTTTGGTAAGAGGACTGCCACTATAGATCAGGTCTTTCGGTTTCTTGCCCTTTACTGGAAGATAGTGTTGATCAGCAAGGGCAGCTTGTATGTTGCCTTTGTTGATCTTAAATCAGCTTTGGATCTGATTCTCCGTACCAAGCTTTGGCAGGTACTTAGCAATTTAGGCATGCCCCCTGAGATCTTGACTCTGCTTATTCACTTACATGAAGCCAGTTACGCCAGAATCCGATGAGGAACGCAAGGCCAGCTTACTTACTGGATCCCTGTTATTAACCGAGTACGCCAGGACTGTGTCCTCGCCCAGACACTTTTCTCATTATACTTAAATTACATCGTTGACTTCCTTATGCAGATCCCATCCGATGCTCCTACCCTTGCTAGAGACAAGGTGCCAATTTTACTTTTCGCTGACCATACCTTGTTGATCTCCAAAACCCCCAGCGGGCTGCAGTTACTGCTGTACCACTTTGAGGAGTTCTGCGACTCGTGGGGTCTTGAGATCAACGCAGTGAAAACTAAATATATGCCTTTCAACAAGCATAAATCCTGCAGGGGTAGGCCAGCACTGGGTGGTATGCTCCTTGAGAAAGTTGACTCATTCATTCATACATAGGGAGTAAGATTGTGCTCCACTATGTTACGGAAGTACCCTAAACAACTGACAGGTGCCATTTTGAAGGAACATAGGGCATTATATACCAAACCTGTTACCCAAGTTCTGCAAACTCATGAGGCCAAAGTTGTGGGTTCCGCCCTATATGGAGCAGAGCTCTGGGGCTTTTCGAATTGTACAGGCCTCTTCAAGAGTGAAAATAAGTTTTTGGGCAGCATTGTAAATCTTCCACCCAGCACACCGTTACTTCCCCTGTCTTTTGACATGGGTTGGAAACCCATTGAAAGCATAACGAGATTGCATCCACTACTTTACTGAAGAAGACTTTGGGCCACCTCCGTGCTCGCACATTATGCCTCAGCCCAACAGAACATTATTCAATCTCATAGATCTAGTGAAGTCTCATGGCTTATCAACATCAAAAATCTTTTAACCTAATTGTCCTGGCCTGATGTGTGGGCAACACCAGCTAGTGTCCCGCTTCCTTCAAAAGATGAGATAAAAAGGTATTTTTGGGCCTGGTCATTCCAGAGTGTTATGCATGAGCCTGTCAGTGCTCTGTTGACAGGGGAATGTATTAGTGCCCTAGAACAATACTGGGACATCATTACAGTCCCATTAGATAGGAAATTATAGTTCCAATCCAGGATTGGTGCCCTACCTCTCTATGCATTCTCATGCAAATGGATGGCCGTTGACTCCTTGTTATGCCCAGCTTGCAAAATCATGGATGAAACGGTATCTCATGTTTTATTTGCGTGCCCAGCATATGCTAGAACTCGCCAGTTGTGGATCAAACCCTTATGCAAACAGTTGTGCACATATAGCCATTCGGCCGTATTTAGAATCTTAAGATAGGATTCTCGCCCTCTTTTTGCATCTTCTGTAGCTAAATTTCTGGGGCGTATGTGGTCCATAAGAAGAGTGGTGAATCCCTCACAGTTATAACAAGTCCTACTTTCCATTTGGGATTTTCTGGTAGTATTCTGATATTTATTTATTTAAAGCATTGCTGTTGTGTCGATTTTGGATATGCATGATTGTCATCTTATGCTCCAAATTGCGTCAATTTGCTTAGATCTAGTACTTTTTTTATGATTGATTTATGCAATTTGTGAAGTAGCATTGTTAGTTTTACTCTTTTATGAACTGCCTTATTTATGCTTTTATGACATGATTGCCGAAATAGTTATTTGAATTTGTATGGGTTGTGTTCGTGAGATGAAAATGTCCGTGTGGTTGTGTGAGTCGGTGTGTGACTGTGTGTGTTAATGGCTGTGTGACTGGTTCGGTGGGTCTGAGTAGATGTGAGAGTAGCTGTATGGGTGAGTGACTGTGAAGAGTGTGACAGTAGCTATGTGAGTGACTGTATGGAAGTGTTTGTGGGGAGGTATATGTCTGTGTTGGTATGTTATTGGGTGTCTGAGTATTTGAGTAGGTCTGTGAGTGGGTATGAGAGTGGCTGTGTGGATGTGTGAATAAGTGTGTGAGTGTCTGTATGAATGTAAGAGTCTATGTGAGTAGGTGGTGGCATGTGTAAATGGGTGTGTGAGTGGCTACATGGGAGTGTGAGTGGGTGTGGATGTGTGAGTGGCTGTATGTCAATACCTGCATGAGTGACTCGATAGGTATGTTAGTGGGGATCTAAATGTCTGTGTGCATGTGTAACTGGGTGTATGTGTGTCAGTGGGTATGGGAGTGTCTGTATCAGTCTGTGAAATGGTATGATAGTGGCTCTATGGCTGAGCGAGTAGGAGTCTGTTAGGGGGTGTGTGGCTGTGTGTTTCTGTGTTAGTTTCTATATGGGTGTGCAAGTGAGTATCTGAATGACTGGGTGGATATGTGAGAAGTGAGTGTCTCTATAGATGTGTGAGTGAGTATGTGAGTGGCTGTATGGGTCTATGAGTGGGTGTGTGAGTGCCTGTGTGGGTGTGAGAGTTCATGTGACTGTGTATGGGTGTATGACTCTATTTTAGTAAGCATCTCCATATGTAAATACCTGTGTGACTGATTATATGGGAGTGTGACTGGGTGTTTGAGTGCCTGTGTGCGTGTGTTAGTACCTAGGTGCACCCTCTAGATTATCTTGATTTGAGAGCCATTGGACACTCGTCTTTGCATGGAATTCTGAGAGTTTCGACAAAGCAGTTTCCAGCTTACAAAGTCTATCCAAAATAGGGGAAAGGCTTGTTGTTAATTGTGCTGTATTTTATCTGTAAAAGGTTCCCATCCTGGGGTGGGAACAGTGTCTGCATTACTAGGAACAGTCAAACCCACATTATCAAACTGCAAATCTGAAGAGCATTTGTTTACTAGAACATGGTGCTTTCTTACAGCACTAGCAGTTCTAGGAGCCCTAGTTTGAAGTGGATGTTTGTTTTTTCTTGTTTTCTTATTTGGGGACCCACTGTCACTAGTTGCTGGTAGATCAGAGCTAGCCGACAAGTTAGCAAGGGGAGGTAATAGATACGTCTTCATAGCATCCACCACAGGTGAAATATTACAAGACACCCTAACAGTCTCACTTCCCCGTTTGTCATTTACCCCACGATCTCTTGAGGGCTCCCATGAGCTTGAAACTGAGTCACTCACTTCAATAGATAAGCACCACTCAGCCGGAGATATGTTTTTATCCAACACCCCCACTGCTTATTTTAAGAAAGAGTTGAGGGTAGTACTACATAAATTTTTGGTGGCCACTTCTTTGTGCAATTTTCATTTTCCCATTTTGAACTGTTTTGTTCCTGTTCCACACAGTTCTTGTCCCCTCTACAACGAACACTCACCAGCACCCTTGTCAAGGCTGGGGCCAATAGGGGTGACCCAGCCCAGGCTCTTCCGGGCTAAGACCGGCCCGGTCACATGCCCCGGCGCTTCCCGTGCTTCGAGTTCCTGCAAGGCACTTTATAGCATGTCTGCGGTGAGGCAGTACAAGCAGCTCCTCCTCTCCGGGCTCAGGTTATTATGGGACTACAAGCCCCTGCACAATGTCCACTGCCCAAACAACAACAGGGCATACTAGTATTTATTGGCATTAAATCTGTAACTCATATCCAGTACAAGTAAGGCGTTTTCGGTGGATTACCTTGGTTGCGATACGGTCCTTCTCTGGTTCTTTGTCTGGTTCTTGATCTTCTGGTCACCCTGAATGGCTGGTTTCACCATTGGGGACAAACAACAACAAGGGAGGCCTTAGTTATCAGGTCTTGCTGGGTTTTACATCTCATCTCCCCACCTTAACGTGAGAAAATAGGAAAGCCGTTCTCCTGGTATTCATAAGTGAGCAAAAGGGAGGAACAGATGCTAGCCACTGTGAGAAAACTAGGCCAAAGACTCCTCCACCGTGGTTGAGCCATAAAATACACTCTCCTGGTGACCTGTTCCCTTTAATATATACATGTTTAATAACAGAAGGGAGGCTCTGCCACCTCGAGTGCACCCCGCAGGCGATCCTACAAGTCAACTAAATACCCCGTGCTACCACCTACCAACAATGAATTGAGCTCCCCCTTTGCTACTTGCTTGATGCCATGGCTCTGGAGTAGTGCCACAGCAGCTCTGTCCCTCACGCTTTTCTCAGAGGTTGCCCACACACCGTCATCAAGAGTCGCTGTGGACTTCGACTCCTCCTGCACTGATAATGCCGGTCGCAATGGATCCCTTCGGTTGGTTGGTGTCTCCCCACTTCAATTAACTCAGATGCCAAGGGTAGAGTTATAACTGACATCATAATCAGGCCCATAGTGTGGTTTCTCTGTAGACATTGCATAAAACTTTGCTATTTCTCATCTAAACTTATCTGTACTAATATTTGCGTTCTGTTCCTCTACACCTGAACATACCAACTCCTCATTTTGTCCAGACTGCAGTTCAAGACCAAAGAAATTTAAATGAATATCTTCAGAAACTTTTTCAACCTCTGATACTTAACCATACAAAAGTGATTTGTTAATTTCTACTAAACGCAACACAGGACTTTTTACATAGTAAAGTCTTCTAACTAAATGTCGCATCTTTGAATGATGAACAGCCAACATTTGATACTGATGAAAAGTTGTTGAGCACGCTTTCCTGGATAGACACGCCAGTGAGTGTCCTTGTAAATTAGTGTACTTCCTCACTTTGCATTGATCTATTGCTTGCAACATTGCAATTCTCCACTTCATTCTTTTAGATGGAAATTGACGTAGAAATGTTCTGCTCTCCAACTTTTCTGTTAATATCGCTTAATATTTCATTTCAGTACAAATCACAAGATAAAAATATAGTAATGCTTTTCCACTCTCAGTGCCAAAGTACCAATAGTTGCTGCCCTTTCTACTCTGCTTGCACTCATACTCTTCTCTTTAGCAAATACCAAACTTGCTTTCAATTTTTAATTTTGTTATACCACTTCTAAATGGCAACTGGTCTTTAACCCGTTCCAAGATTTTTGTTAACAAGCCCAATGTGGCAAGATTTTTAGGCGGATCTGCTGTGCCACTCAGCGGGGCCTCTGTGTAAATCTGCAGCAGATCCACGGATCCACGCGGAAACCCTTACAAGTATTTAACAATATTATGTTAATCCTTTCTATAGACATATTACTATGTAAAAAAATAGTCAATTTCAAGCCAAACACTCTGTTATGAACAATGTTTGTACACCACTCTACATTTGAGTTTCACAGGCAACAGGGTGTTCCTGAACAATTTAAAAGACTGGGGGCTTGATTTAGATCTTGGCGGTACCACAATGGAGTAGGCTTTCTTGATGGCCTTCCCGCCCGCCACCATGGTGGTCTGCCCACTTGATTTAGATGCTGCCTGGCAATGGGAGAGAAGACCAGGACTTCGCTTGTCGCACCTACGGTGGGATGGGCTGCAGCAGGTGGTGGAAGGACACCAGCCAGGATTTCTACCCTCCAGATTTGGATGCAGGCTGTTTCAAAGGGAATTCCATTGGGAATCCCCCCTACTTCGAGTCGGCAGAATGGGATGAAGAGGGTTGAAAACACACCTTTTTTGGGGGTACAGCCTGCGATTCCATCCTCTACTCCTTCACACAGGCCCCCCCTTACCTGCTGCATCTTGACCACAGCGAACCGGCAACCCATTTTGGCAGGCCCGAAGGTAGGTGTGTATACATTGCATGGAGTGTGTAGGTTGGTGGGGTGCAACCCAGAATGTACAAAATATGCTCACTACACATAACCTACATACACATATCTACACATACCCAACATATATGTGTTTTACATAATAAAAAAATTTACTTACCTGTCTCGCCACCACCACAGTCACCGCTCATCAGTACTTCACCAACAGCACACCGCCAGGCCAACAGGAACATCCAAATCTGCTCGGCAGAACCCCGCCATCGAGACAGTGACAGTGGGCCATTCAACAGCCCAGAAGTCCGCCGCGCCCGTAGGTCTTCTGTGTATCGTGTATACATCTAAATACGGCGGGCGGAAGACCATCAGCTTGGCGTAATACTCAGTCCTGCTGTCTCTGCGGGCCGGTGGTCAGACTGCCAAGATCTAAATCAGGCCCTGAATCCTGTTATATGTGTAATTAACAGCTACACATCATAAACATAAAGGCTTTTTTCAGAGCCAACCCTTTTCCCAAACACTGATTCTTTTTTTTTTCAAAATCCTTTTTTTTATTTCTCACTTGGATCCATCACAGATCCCCAAACCAAAAACACACATTCAATCCAAAACAACACATTTTGTGACAGATCTGCGGATCCAATCCCATCCAAAAACACTCATTCAAAACAACAACACATTTAATACAGTGGGCATGTGAGTGACTTTATAGGTATGTAAGAGTATGTGTGGGTCTGTGAGTGTCTGTGTGGGTTTGTAAATCAGTATGTGAGTGGGTGTGTGGTTGTGTGAGTGGGTGTGTAAGTGGGTGTGTGAGTGGGTGTATTAGTGGCTGTATGTTTGTGAGTGGGTGAGCGAGTGGATTTGTGGGTCTTTCAGTGGGTGTGTGAGTGTCTGTGTGGCTCTGTCAGTGGGTGTGTGAGTTGCTGTATGGGTGTGTGTCTGGGTGTTTGTGTGGCTGTGTGGGTCTACAAATGGGTGTGTGAGTGGATCTGTTGATCTGTGAGTGTGTAAGTCAGTGGGTGTGTGAGTGGGTGTGAGAATAAGGGTATGTGAGTGGGTGTGTTAGTGGCTGTGTGGGTTTGTGAATGCATGTGTGGGTCTGCAAGTGGGTGTGAGTGGCTGTGTGGGTGTGTGAGTCGGTGTGTGATAGTTTTGTGGGTTTGTGAATAGGTGAGTGAGTGGATTTGTAGGTCTGTGAGGGGCTGTGTAGGTGTGAGTAGGTGTATGAGTATCTGCAGGTGTGTGAGAGGCTGTGTGGGTGCTAAGTGGGTGTGTGAGTGGGTATGTGAGTGTCTGTGTGGGTGTGGGAGTGACTGAATGGGTGTGTAAGTGGTTGTGTGGGTTTGTGAATGGGTGTGTGGGTCTGTGAGTAGCTGAGGGTAGATCTATGAGTGGCTGTGTGAGTGACTGTGTGGGTTTGTGAAAGGATGTGTTATTGGGTGCGTTGTTCCATCAGTGGATATGTGAGTAGGTGTGTGGCTCTCTCAGTTGGTGTATAAGTGACCATAGGTGTGTGAGTAGCTGCATGAGTTTGTGAGTGAGTGGATTTGTGGGTCTGTGAGTGGGTGTGTAAGTGGCGGTATGCTTTTTTAAGTAGGTGAGTGGGTGTGTGGGTCTGTCAGTGGGTGTGTGAGTGGGTCTGTGAGTGCCTCTGTGGGTGTGTGAGTGGATATGTGAGTCATTCTCTGGGTCTTTGAGTGAGTGTGTGAATGGCTGTATGAGCGTTTAAGTGGGTATGTGAATGTTTTTCGGGGTGTGAAAGAGTGTATAAGTGACTCTTAGCGAATATGTGAGTGGGAGTATTATTTTTTCATTCTGGTCGGGATCTGTGGATCTGTCCCAGATTGATACAGGGGCCAATGTGTGGATATCTTGATGGGTATGTGAATTGGTGTGTGAGTGCCTGTATGGGGGTATCCGAGTGGTTCTCTGGGTCTGTGAGTAGGTGTGTGATTGCTTATGTGGGTCTGTGAGTGGGTGTCCAAGTGGTTCTCTGCGTCTGTGAGTGGCTGTGTGAGGGACTGTATGGGTGTGTGAGTGGGTGTCTGTGAGGGTGTTACAGAGTATGAGTTGGTCTATGAGTGTCTGTATTTTTTTTATTGGGTGTTGGATCCGCGAATCATTCATGAATTCACGTGAATTGCCGCGCTGAGCACTCTGGCAGACCCATGGATCTTTGTGTGTGTTAAAAAATAGTTTTGGGGCAATTTCTTGCCCATGACAAGTCCCTCAGAGACCAATGGGGTCAGGGTACCTCTACCCTGACTCCTTCTATCACTTTGCAGTTTTATTGTCAGCTCCCCGAGACTGTGTCCTGTGATATAAAATGGCAGCCATAACTTTCCTGTCAGATTGCAGCCAGCCAATCACAGCATTGCTGTTGGTACATGGCTCTGCGGATCCGCCACGGTGGAACCGCATCCCTAGATAGCTATAAGTCTATTTTCTTTAATATAACCAAACCTACTGAACAGATTACACCAAATTACAAAAAGGGCTCTTTTTGGACCAAGAGACAGCTTTCTGCCAAGTTTGGGAAATTGCATGGGCAAAATGCATTTTGGGAATCACACTTTTTCCAGACAGCAGCTGAAGTAATTACTACATTAGTTTTGAAAAGTTTGTGTAGATTCGTTAAACAGCTTACTAGCTAAACAAAATAAACTTCATCTGTGAAAATTAGGTCCTAACTATAACTACATATATATATATATGAAGGCGGTTGCCGAAATGCGTTGGTCGTGGTCAGTTGCTGCAATTGTTGTAGACCACATCATATTGACACGCTCGTTTTACTGGGTAAATAAATAAAAGATATTTCATCGAAGGTCTTCAAGAATCCTGGATCATCCCTTTTGGTCTGTGCCGCTGCATGGTGTTAATTAAGCCACTGTGGAGTGAATATATATATATATATATATATATATATATATATATATATATATATGTCAAACAAAGGAACCTCGGTTCGAAGAGGCACTCTGAAAATGGATCCTCGTAATGGCAATGATTCGCTTCACTTTGGAGTCAATTTTAAAAAGCCTTACGCGTTTCGGAGCTTTCTCATGCTCCTTGTTCACAGGCATTCCATGTTGCAGCGCAGGGAAATGAAAAGAGCACTTTGACCAGCTTGCTGTATATTCTGCCTTTAATGGATAACAGGTGAGTATCGCAATTGCGGCATTCTGGTATTTGTAGTTAGTACTTTCCTCCTTGGTAGGCTTTGCAATGCTCATTTCTAATTTTAAAACAACAGTGTGTCCTGCGCTTTGACATTTAATTCAGTCAGTCTTTTAACCCTCCAGTGGGCCCCCGCAGCTTCCGATCATCCTTGAATTATGCCGTCCATTTCACCACTAGGAAACCTAGCATAGTTCTGTGTCTCCGTGGCCCCTCGCAATTTAACGGGCGGTGCACTCTTCATGGCTGGCCTGCCATATAATTTATGTCAAACAAAGGAACCTCGGTTCGAAGAGGCACTCTGAAAATGGATCCTCGTAATGGCAAAGGATTCGCTTCACTTTGGAGTCAATTTTAAAAAGCCTTACGCGTTTCGGAGCTTTCTCATGCTCCTTGTTCACAGGCATTCCATGTTGCAGCGCAGGGAAATGAAAAGAGCACTTTGACCAGCTTGCTGTTTATTCTGCCTTTAATGGATAACAGGTGAGTATCGCAAGTGCAGCATTCTGGTATTTGTAGTTAGTACTTTCCTCCTTGGTAGGCTTTGCAATGCTCATTTCTAATTTTAAAACAACAATGTGTCCTGTGCTTTGACATTTAATTCAGTCAGTGTTTTAACCCTCCAGTGGGCCCCGCAGCTTCCGATCACCCTTGAATTATGCCGTCCATTTCACCACTAGGAAACCTAGCATAGTTCTGTGTCTCCGTGGCCCCTCGCAATTTAACGGGCGGTGCACTCTTCACGGCTGGCCTGCCGTATAATTTATGTCAAACAAAGGAACCTCGGTTCGAAGAGGCACTCTGAAAATGGATCCTCGTAATGGCAAAGGATTCACTTCACCTACCAACGAGGAAAGTACTAACTACAAATACCAGAATGCCGCACTTGCGATACTCACCTGTTATCCATTAAAGGCTGAATAAACAGCAAGCTGGTCAAAGTGCTCTTTTCATTTCCCTGCACTGCAACATGGAATGCCTGTGAACAAGGAGCATGAGAAAGCTCCGAAACGCGTAAGGCTTTTTAAAATTGACTCCAAAGTGAAGCGAATCCTTTGCCATTACGAGGATCCATTTTCAGAGTGCCTCTTCAAACCGAGGTTCCTTTGTTTGACATAAATTATACGGCAGGCCAGCCGTGAAGAGTGCACCGCCCGTTAAATTGCGAGGGGCCACGGAGACACAGAATTATGCTAGGTTTCCTAGTGGTGAAATGGACGGCATAATTCAAGGATGATCGGAAGCTGCGGGGGCCCACTGGAGGGTTAAAACACTGACTGAATTAAATGTCAAAGCGCAGGACACACTGTTGTTTTAAAATTAGAAATGAGCATTGCAAAGCCTACCAAGGAGGAAAGTACTAACTACAAATACCAGAATGCCGCACTTGCGATGCTCACCTGTTATCCATTAAAGGCAGAATAAGCAGCAAGCTGGTCAAAGTGCTCTTTTCATTTCCCTGCGCTGCAACATGGAATGCCTGTGAAGAAGGAGCATGAGAAAGCTCCGAAACGCGTAAGGCTTTTTAAAATTGACTCCAAAGTGAAGCGAATCCTTTGCCATTACGAGGATCCATTTTCAGAGTGCCTCTTCGAACCGAGGTTCCTTTGTTTGACATAAATTATACAGCAGGTCAACCGTGAAGAGTGCACCGCCCGTTAAATTGCGAGGGACCACGGAGACACAGAACTATGCTAGGTTTCCTAGTGGTGAAATGGACGGCATAATTCAAGGATGATCGGAAGCTGCGGGGGCCCACTGGAGGGTTAAAAGACTGACTGAATTAAATGTCAAAGCGCAGGACACACTGTTGTTTTAAAATTAGAAATGAGCATTGCAAAGCCTACCAAGGAGAAAGTACTAACTACAAATACCAGAATGCCGCACTTGCGATACTCACCTGTTATCCATTAAAGGCAGAATAAACAGCAAGCTGGTCAAAGTGCTCTTTTCATTTCCCTGCGCTGCAACATGGAATGCCTGTGAACAAGGAGCATGAGAAAGCTCCGAAACGCGTAAGGCTTTTTAAAATTGACTCCAAAGTGAAGCGAATCCTTTGCCATTACGAGGATCCATTTTCAGAGTGCCTCTTCGAACCGAGGTTCCTTTGTTTGACATAAATTATACGGCAGGCCAGCCGTGAAGAGTGCACCGCCCGTTAAATTGCGAGGGGCCACGGAGACACAGATCTATGCTAGGTTTCCTAGTGGTGAAATGGACGGCATAATTCAAGGATGATCGGAAGATGCGGGGGCCCACTGGAGGGTTAAAACACTGACTGAATTAAATGTCAAAGCGCAGGACACACTGTTGTTTTAAAATTAGAAATGAGCATTGCAAAGCCTACCAAGGAGGAAAGTACTAACTACAAATACCAGAATGCCGCACTTGCGATACTCACCTGTTATCCATTAAAGGCAGAATAAACAGCAAGCTGGTCAAAGTGCTCTTTTCATTTCCCTGCGCTTCAACATGGAATGCCTGTGAACAAGGAGCATGAGAAAGCTCCGAAACGCGTAAGGCTTTTTAAAATTGACTCCAAAGTGAAGCGAATCCTTTGCCATTACGAGGATCCATTTTCAGAGTGCCTCTTCGAACTCGAGGTTCCTTTGTTTGACATGAATTATACGGCAAGCCAGCCGTGAAGAGTGCACCGCCCGTTAAATTGCGAGGGGCCACGGAGACACATAACTATGCTAGGTTTCCTAGTGGTGAAATGGACGGCATAATTCAAGGATGATCGGAAGCTGCAGGGGCCCACTGGAGGGTTAAAACACTGACCGAATTAAATGTCAAAGCGCAGGACACACTGTTGTTTTAAAATTAGAAATGAGCATTGCAAAGCCTACCAAGGAGGAAAGTACTAATTACAAATACCAGAATGCCGCACTTGCGATACTCACCTGTTATCCATTAAAGGCAGAATAAACAGCAAGCTGGTCAAAGTGCTCTTTTCATTTCCCTGCACTGCAACATGGAATGGCTGTGAACAAGGAGCATGAGAAAGCTCCGAAACGCGTAAGGCTTTTTAAAATTGACTCCAAAGTGAAGCGAATCCTTTGCCATTACGAGGATCCATTTTCAGAGTGCCTCTTCGAACCGAGGTTCCTTTGTTTGACATAAATTATACGGCAGGCCAGCCGTGAAGAGTGCACCGCCCGTTAAATTGCGAGGGGCCACGGAGACACAGAACTATGCTAGGTTTCCTAGTCGTGAAATGGACGGCATAATTCAAGGATGATCGGAAGCTGCGGGGGCCCACTGGAGGGTTAAAACACTGACTGAATTAAATGTCAAAGCGCAGGACACACTGTTGTTTTAAAATTAGAAATGAGCATTGCAAAGCCTACCAAGGAGGAAAGTACTAACTACAAATACCAGAATGCTGCACTTGCGTACTCACCTGTTATCCATTAAATGCAGAATAAACAGCAAGCTGGTCAAAGTGCTCTTTTCATTTCCCTGCGCTGCAACATGGAATGCCTGTGAACAAGAGGCATGAGAAAGCTCCGAAACGCGTAAGGCTTTTTAAAATTGACTCCAAAGTGAAGCGAATCCTTTGCCATTACGAGGATCCATTTTCAGAGTGCCTCTTCGAACCGAGGTTCCTTTGTTTGACATATATATATATATATATATATACATATATATATATATATGTATATATATATCCATCAAAACTTGCCCAGCAAGAAAACGCCACTCACAGGTGAGTATTGACACCTTTAATCGCAGACCACCACTGGGGCAGGACTGTGTATTATTGTCAGGTGTTCCTTCGCAGACTGCCTCTGCTTCTGTTCTTTCATGCCCGTGAACAAGGACACACGCTGTCTGAAACGCGTAGGGCGGACTTGGATTTTATTTTGCTGTGGTGATGAAGCCTGCAACTTGGTGGTCTGCGATTAAAGGTGTCAATACTCACCTGTGAGTGGCGTTTTCTTGCTGGGCAAGTTTTGATGGATATTTAGCGGTTCGCCTATATCGCGAAAACGCCCTGCTGTGATTCTTCAGGTCCGGCAATTTGTACTTCAATTCGCCTTGGGAACGGTGAGGTCCGTGTCGCAAGACAAGAAATGGACAATGTGGCAGTTTCTTCTGATCCCCATCAGCCCACTGGGGTAATCATGTGAACTATGATCTTGGGCAGGCGCAGCAACCACTGGGTGAAACGCGAAGGAACTACAAGTCCCAGGATGCAAGCAAGCACATGCCCACTGGGGCGGGACTGTGTATTATTATCAGGTGTTCCTTCGCAGACTGCCTCTGCTTCTGTTCTTTCATGCCAGTGAACAACGCTGTCTGAAACGCGTAGGGCGGACTTGGATTTTATTTTGCTGTGGTGATGAAGCCTGCAACTTGGTGGTCTGCGATTAAAGGTGTCAACACTCACCTGTGAATGGTGTTTTCTTGCTATATATATGTCTGGTGGCTCAGTGGACTAATGCATCCACTGCAGGGGACTGTGTTTGACCTCTTGGTCACAGGTTCGAATCCCGGTGCGTGCACTCAGTCTTTCATCCATTTGAGGTTGATAAAATGAGTACCGTTGGGTAACAATAAACATCTGTTATTCAGCGCCAAGATGCCCCGTTGCTGGGGTGAACGTGCACTTTACAAATACATATGTTATATATATATATGAAGACAATCCTACTCCCATCAAGAAGAGGCATGTACTCGAAGTCTGTAGGAATAAGGCTCATTTATTGTAATTCAGGTCTCCCACGACCCCACAATGAAAGAGAGACGCGTTTCGCCTGCACAGCAGGCTTTATCAATCTACTTGGCGCCATAAAATTACAAGGTTATATACCCCTCCCTTCTCCTTTAGACATCAATAGACATAGAAAATAGACTGTGCATTTGGAAACATAGCTGGTAAAACATGCTTATCTCAACATATATATAAATGCAAAGTGCAATAACCTGATAAATACAAATGACAGCATAGTGCACAGTCAGCATGGATTACCAAAGACAAAACATCATCATCATCCTAATCTAAGCACAGAAAAAAGTTATAAATAAGTCATCAGCCCTAGAAATGAGCATGTCATAATGACAAGCCACGGTGCCTGGATGTTGCTTGAAATAATGGCGCCAGTGCTCTCAAACCATGCTGCCCACCTAATAATAAATCAGAAAATAGAACTGCAATTGCTAAAACATACATTCAATAAAAAAATTCATGTTGTAAATATTGTACACGATTCTTTGCAACCACCACATAACCTCGTAACTGCAAAGAACAAAGTCCACCGATTTTGAACTTCGGCCATGACATACAGAACAGACTTAAGCTATGCTCACAAATGCGTGTGTTTTATAGAACAAACACACAGGTTAGAGAGGTATTGGACTTGTAACAGGTCCACGGGGCTCTAATTACACAGACTGTGTTAATTTTTGACAATAATGCCGGCCTCCGGGTAATTGCTACTTTTCCCAACGGGACTACACAGCCCATAATCCCCTTTAACGGTCTAACGAGATATATATATTTTTTGTTTGCCAGGTCTGGTGGCTCAGTGGACTAATGCATCCACTGCAGGGGCCTCTGTTCAACCTCATGGTCACAGGTTCAAATCCCAGCACGTCCACTCAGCTTTTCATCCTTTTGAGGTCGATAAAATGAGTACCATTGAGTTGAGTAACAATAAACATCTGTTATTCAGCGCCAAGATGCCTACGGGTGAACGTGCGCTTTACAAATGTACATGTTATGTTATATATATCAGTTATGTGGCCCAATATGCCCCCCTCCAAAAAACAATTCACTTATGGATAAACCCTGCAAGAATATGGCGGAACATTGCTATATATTAACATTTGATGAGTACCATAATACCTGCTGATTAATAGAGGTATTGAATAAATTATTGATAGAGTTGGTGAGAAGAGTGCTCTGTGTTTCAGATAAACAGCAGATGCAAAACAAAACAAACAAAGAATTGTGTTCCAACTGCAATTGATGAATATACACATATACATCTTAACATCTCCAAGTTTGTTTGCAATTTGGATCATTGAAGATCAAGACTACTTTTATCTTTTTGATTAAAATAGATGGGATTCTGACTTGGTACAACAGAGGGAGACAATATTGGTGTTTGTATTTTCTACATCATACCACCAGGCATATGTGTGATATTACTTTGTCTTGAAGTTAAGCAGATTATGCACATCTGGCACCTATTTTGCAAATGATTTTCACATTAGATATCTTGGAAAGAAGAGTATATGTGCTGTGGATATTCATTACATACAAACTTTTTTTGGCTCTACAAAAGTATATATATATATATTTTTTTTTAAAACTTTATTTTCAATTTTCAGAAAAACAAAAAGAAACAATACATTGGCATCAATAAAGAACGTATGCATACACATCATTAAATGCATGTACAGTCGCATGAGACACATGGCCGAACCAAAGAATGTAAGTACAAGGGGGTCTGGAAAGCCCTCCAGAAGCCCAGCCCAAAGGGACGAGGTCGACAGGCAGGGCAATCCCCAACATCGTGCACCCCACTGAAGTTAAGTGTCGCTTTCCTACGCAGGGACAATCCCCCCGGGGACATCTGCATCACTCTGCTCACTCGCAGTCGCCTCCCGTGAGGGCGAGTCCCCCTCCATCAACCCAGTGGTACACAGGGTCCGCCAAGCTAGCAGGTCATCCTGCAATTTCTCATCCCGCCGGGAGAGTTGCATGTGTACCTCTTCGGCCAGTGACCACTCTCGAGCATCCCTGAGCCAAGTCGAAAGATCAGGGGCCCTCTGCCCCATCCAAGTTATTGCCACCCTACGCCTGGCGAGCACCAGCATCAGCTGTAGGAGTTTATAGGAGAGTTTCTTCCTCTTGGGCCTACGAACCATCCCTAGTAAACAGTGCAAGGGGTCGAGATCCACCTGAATCCCCGTGGCGGTTACCACCCTAGTCACCACCCCCGTCCAGAACTGCGCCACCAATGGACATTGCCACGCCAAATGTAGGAATCCGGCGTCATCTGCGGCACAGCGAGGGCAACCAGCGCCCCTTGTATTATCAATGCGCCTCAAAGACACTGGGGTAAGGTAGGTGCGGTGCAGATAGTTAAAGTGTGTAAGTCGGAAGCGGGCATTGCATGAGACAGTGCGAGTAAGGGAACCAATGCGCATCCACTGTGCCTCCCCCAGCGGGGTAGCAAGGTCCCGCTCCCAGGCAGCCCTAGACGGTGGGACCGGAGGGGCAGAGTCCTGTTTCATTGCTGCATATATAAGGGAGATCAAGCCGCGCCCCTTACCACACATAAGTATAACATCCAGCGTACGTGTCAACGGTGGAATTTCTGGGTATTGCGGCCAGGTGATTCGCGCTACCTCCTGTAGTCCCCCAAACTGCAAAAATTGGCCTTGTCCCAGGCCAAAGCTATCTACCGCCTGCTCATATGTAAGAAAGGTTTCGTTGGGATACAGATCGGCGAGGACGTCGCACCCACCCTCTTTCCAGGCCTGAAAAGACACGGACCGCTCCATTGTCATAAGTGGAGCCAGTATCCAAAGCGAGAGCTCTATATGAAAGGGCGCCCTTCGAAGGACCCTCTCCACAAAGTGTTGCCAGATGGTGGCTGTGTGCCTGACAGCATAGGGGAGACCCACCTCAGACCCCGCCCCTTGCATCAGTGCGACCTGCAATGTCTGGGTGTCCGCCCTATCCATCAAGAGGCGCTTCTCCCAGTTGTCTGTGTCAGTAAACCAACGGGCCGCATGCTGGAGGTGTGCGGCATAATAGTAGAGGTCAAATCGAGGGGCCTCTAGACCGCCCTCCTCATAACTACGGACAATGGTTCGAAGGGCCACCCTACTGCGCCGACCTGCCCAGAGCAGAGACGTGAGCAAGGAATTAAGAGTTTTGAAGACCCGGGGCGGCAAAGGGCACAGGGAGTTCTGTATCACATAGAGCACCCTGGGGAGCATCACCATTTTGGAGATGGCGAGACGACCCATCAGGGAAAGTGGGAGAGTATTCCAGAAGGACACGGAGTGCCGCAGAGCCGCAGTGACGCGGTCCATGTTACGGGCCAACGCTTGTTCATCCGTCAGGGTCACCTGTATACCCAGGTAACAAAATGCCGTCCGCTCCCAACGCAGCTCCAGGTCCGGTAGGTCCTCAGGGGGCACCATAGCAAGTCCCGCCAATGGGAACACGAGGGACTTGTCACGGTTCAGTCGCAGTCCAGAGACCTCTCCAAACCGGTCAAGGTGGTGCAGCAGCATCGGCAGGGCCTCGCGGGGAGAGACCAAGTAGAACAAAGCATCGTCCGCATATAGAGAAATGACGTGAGTCGTATCCCCTAGCCTAATACCCCACTGCTCCATGTCCGCTCTAATCTGAACCGCGAAAGGCTCTATAGCCAGAGCAAACAAGAGTGGGGAGAGGGGACACCCCTGTCGTGTACCCCTCCCCAGCCGCCACTCCTCGGACCGCGCACCCCCAAGCTTGACTCTGGCGCAGGGGGCCGTATATAGTAGACGAACCCATTGACAAAACTGAGGACCCAGTCCCACCGCCCGCAAGACCTCGAGTAGATACTCCCAATCGACCGTATCGAACGCCTTGGCGAGGTCAACAGAGACCAACACCATCTGCTCCTCCCTATCCCGCACCTCATGGAGTATATGAGTCAATCGCCGCAGATTCATGGATGTGTTACGTCCCGGTATGAACCCACATTGGTCCTCGTGGACCAGTCCGGGCATGTGCGGCGCTAAACGGGACGCCAACAACTTGCAAAGAATTTTTATATCTGTATTAAGCATCGTGATCGGCCGATACGACGAGGGCTCATGTGCGTCACCCCCTGGCTTTAAAATCATACATATTTCCCCCTGTGTCATACTGGGCGGGAGGATGCCCCGTTCAAAGGCCTCGTTGTAGACTTGCAAGAGAAGGGGGGACAGGACATCAGGGAACGCATGATAAAACTCGGACGGAAAGCCATCGCCACCCGGAGATTTGGCTCGCGGAAGCTGCTTCAGCGCGATTTGAACCTCGGCGAGCGAAATTGGGTCATCCAGTTCCTCCCGCGCCTGTTCAGATAAGGTGCTCAGGGTCAGCCCCTGGAGATACGGGAGATAGGTTGCCACCCCCACTACCGGGTCTGCTGTGTACACCGCCCGCAGATGCGACCGAAGGACCCGCAATAGTCCCACCTGTGAGTGCACCAGGCATCCAGCAGAATCCCTTAAGGCCTCAATAGCCGCGGGGACATGTTCCCTACGGAGGATCCAAGCCAAGAGGCGACCTGACTTGTCCCCCTCTCTATAAAGGCGTTGTCGGTAGCCTGTGAGCGTGTATTTATCCAGCCTATCCAGGACGTCGTGAATACGCTCCTGGATCTCTCGTTCCCCCTCTCCCCCAACTGTGGCAGTGTCACTCGAGGTCTGTACCTCCAACAGTCGGCCCTCCTCCGTCTGTAGCTCGCGCTGGAGTTGTTTCCGTACCCCATACGTCACACTCATACATGCCCCTCGGACCACCGCTTTTAGGGCTTCCCATTTTGTGGCCTGCGATTGGGCTGTTCCCTCCCAATTCAGATCAATGTAGTCAGAAAGGGCAGTAGTCACGTGATGGTGCCCCACCTGATCCTCAAGAATCTCTGTCGGCAACCGCCAAGTTCGCAATCTGCCCCGCGGTGCTCCCCAGTTCAGTACACACGCCACCGGGGAATGGTCAGATAGGAATCGTGCCAAGTGGGTCACCTCCAGGGACACGGTGACACCAGGATTCGCGAGTAAGACCCTGTCCAGGCGGCTATGTGTGTTGTGTGTGGGTGAGTAACAAGTATACACTTTCAAGGTGGGGTGACTTTGACGCCATACATCTTGGGCCCCCAAATTCCCCATTACCTCCCGGAGTTTCACCGTCATTCTAGGCTTCGTCCCTGTGCGGGGGGGAGACCTATCCAGGACAGGATCAAGGACACAATTGAAATCTCCCAGCCAAAGCAATGGAACCTTCAGTTCCGTGACCAGAAGCTCCTGTAGAGACTGATAAAACCCCGGGTCATCCGTGTTGGGCGCATAAATATTCACAATTGCCACGTCTTGACCATCCAATTTAGCTCGAAGGAGGAGATACCTCCCCTGGATGTCAGCTTCGACATATTGGACAGCGAACGAAACCCTGGGTGCCACCCATACAAGAACCCCACGTGCATAACTAGAAAATGAGGAATGGAAGACCTGACCCCGCCATTTCTTTGCCAAGCGTTGGGCCCCCTCATCCGTAAGATGAGTCTCCTGGAGGCAAGCTACAGAGACCTGATGCCTACGAAGGAAAGACAGGACCCTGTATCTCTTGGTACCCAGCCCCCTTACATTCCAGCTCAAAATTTTAAACCCCATAGGAGGTGAAACGGCTCATACCCGGGCAGCCCATGCCCCATGCAGCCACAGAGATATTGCGCGTTAGCTGTGATGCATACAATGCCAATAAAAAACCAACAAATCCCCTGTAACGCCCCCCTCCCCCCACCCACGAGCAATTTACTGTCAACAAACCCCGCAGAAATGCCCTTCCCATGCTGGTGCCAGGACGTGCACAGCGATCCCATGAGCCCAACTGGGCCTAACTTTGTAACAAAGGAGAGAGATAAACCCCCCCCCAACCAAGACGCCGACCCCCTACCCGGACTCACCGCACATACCAGGAGGTAGTGCCTCGGGCCGACCCACAACACACCAATACATATGAAACAAACCAAAGCAAGACTAGGAGCGGAGCCCATAGACCCAGCCATCATCGGATCCCAGAGTTCAGCAAATGCATGTACAGCCCTCTCTACCCCATAACCCCCAACCCCACCCACCCCCAACCTCACATCAGAAGAAAAAAAAAAAAAAACACACCACAGGATAAGATACCCGCCAGGAGGGCCCAGAAGTGAACCCACGTCCGAGGCAGATGGTAGAGAGACCATGCACCGGTGAGGGACTGAGGGCAAGTCCCCCCCGAGTCGCAGTCACAGCCCCCTCACCAGCACCTACCAACCGCCTGTGGCACTTGCGTTTGAGGCAACGGGCCACCGCACACTCAGGGTGGGCCCTCCGCTGCAGGAGGCGGATCAAGAATGGTTTCCGGGATCACTGGGTCGGTGGATAAAAGGGTGTCCGGCACCAAACTCTCCCCAGGCAGTCCCGCCGTCCCCCATGGGGGAGAAGTGTCGGAGGCCGAAGAGTCCATACGTAGAGCACCATCGTTCCCCACCGTGATCCGTTGTCGTTCCTCCCGGGCACCAGCCGGCACCCGGCCCCCGCGTCTACTCCTGCGCCTGTGCCTCGGTCTGGTCCCCCAATTACTCCGGGAGATCCCCCGGTCATACTCGGAGCGAGCCTCTCCCCGGAGCTCGAGCCACTCCCAGACCTCCTCCGGGGAGTCGAAGAACTGCGCCTTACCCTGGATGATCACCTTAAGTTTTGCGGGGTACAACAGCATATACTGCAAGTGAAGCTCACGGAGCTTTTGCTTGACCCCTAGATAGGATTTGCGTTGTTCCTGGACTTGGCGGGTGTAATCAGGATAAATAGATATTTTGGCATTCTCATAGGAGAGGTCCGGTGCCTCCCGCGCAGCTCTCAAGATGCAATCCCGGTCCCGATAGTTCAGGATTTTTGCGATGATAGCCCTGGGCGGAGCCCCGGGTGGCGGCGGAGGGACCAGCGCCCTGTGCGCCCGCTCCACCACGAAGACCGTCGACAGGCCCCTGGGACACAGCTTCGTCCGGATCCAGTCCTCCAGGAATCACTCCGCCTGGCCCTGCTCCGCCCGTTCCGGGATTCCCAGGACCCTGATGTTACTGCGCCGGGCCCTGCCCTCCGCCTCCTCCGCCCTGCGCTCCAGCGCCCCAGTCGTGGTAGTGAGCTGGGTAACCTGATGTTTCAGTGAGGCCACCTCCCCCTGCAGTTGGACAATGTCACTCTCTGCCGTGGAGACCTTGTCTGCCACCTTCCGCAGATCCACTCGCAGCAGGTTGACGTCTATGGAGACCGTCTCAATCTGGTTTCCCAGGGCGGTGTGAGAGCTCCGTATAGCCTCCAATAATTCCGCTCTGGAGGGCTCGGGAGGGGGGGTGTCGCCCCCGCCGTCCAACCCCGTCTGGCGGGTGATCCTCTGCATGGGGAGGCGCTGCGTAGTATATTGGGTAATGGTATTGGGCTGCGAGGCGCGTGGGGGCTTATCCTTACCCATGTCGTAGGGCCCAAGCTGGCACCGACGGTGGCCTCCTAGTCCGCTCCGGCCCTGTAGGGCAAAAGTGCCCAGATATTCTCCCCCTCTCTGCTGATACAGGGCCCGCAGCAAAGCAATCCAGCGTCCAGGGATCCAGCCTCACACCCCCAGAGCATCGACTCCGGCGTGGCCGTAGGCCCAGGAGGTCAGGCCGGCGAACTCGGGTCCACCGCCCCTCTGCTGCTACGTCAGGACCACTCCACGGGCCCTCTCTCAGGAGCTCCCACAGCCCCCCGGAGATGGCCATCCAGGAACCCCTACTCCACACAGATGGGCAGGGTCACTCCACTCCGTCCATGAGGTCAGCCCTCCACGCCGAGCAGCCGGAGCCCAGGCGCCACTCTCCACTCCTCAGGGGCCTATACTGTCAGTGGGGGGCGCTCAACCACAGCGCCTCGCAGCGGGCCGTCATGCGTCACCGCAGGCCTCTCCGCCTAGGATCTCCCCGCAGGGCCCTCAGCCCGACTCTCCGGCGAGTCCGGGGCCCGGCAGGCAGGGACAGCCCCGTCCGGGCCGTTAAGTGCACGTCACTCCCCCAGGCCCCCACAGTCAATTCGCCGCGCCCGATGGCACTCCGGGCCGGCCTCCTGCCCTCAGAGGCCGCGGCACGGGGATCAGGGCCCACAGTCCACCGGAGACGTCCGGTGGGCGGGACACGCAGGAGGGCCGCTCCGGTGGGCGCCGGGCGTCAGCAGGGCGAGCAGTCCCACTCGGGGCCCGGGGTCACTCACATGGGCGTAGGCCGCATCCCCGGTCTCGCGCAGCTTCAGGCTGCCGGGGCACCAGCCGCCAAGACGATTCCGCCGGATCGGGGATCGGGAAGACCTCCGAGGCGAGTCCGGAGCCTTGCTGCCCGCTTCAGGGCTTGCCGCTCTGCAATTATGGTGTTGTGGGCGCCCTTAGTCAGGATTAGAAAGGATTATTGCGGCGGGCCGGTCGGGAGCCGAAGGAGCTCACGTCCTGTCGGCCATGTTGCTTGGCCACGCCCCCCTACAAAAGTATATTAGATTTATATTAGTTATGTCATAGATTTTGTGCTGATGCATAACAATGATTCAAGGTCTTCTACTAACATTGTATTGTTTATGTTTTGGTTGTTAGAGACCTACTAAAATATAATTGTTTGCTAATTCTTATATATTTTCTCACTGGTAAAAGGTGATTAGTGAGAGCCATACTTAATTTGTGATTCGCCTCTGCTGTTTACTATCAGCGACGGCCAGCACAGGTAAATGCGGTGGGGCGGGGTGAGAGGGGGGAAGTCGACAGATGACGGAATAGGTATAATAAAATAAATAAATAATACCTATTCCGTCGTCTGCCGGCTCCACCCCTGCTGCACCCTGCCCTGCCCCACTGCCCCACCTCACTTACCTGTGCCGGCCGCCGCTGTTTACTATACCCAATGCATATAGTATTTTACCTTGCTTGTTCAGCGCTCCTCGTGTTTTTTAAACCAATGATGTCCTAAGTCCGACAGGGGTGGATCGATGCTAGATTGGCCAGAACAATGCCAGATTGGCAGGATAATTACTGATTATGTAAATGAGCTCCATTTATACATATTAAATGTAAATGGCATTATGTAGATACCCTAGAATTCTGGCATGCATCCTTCCTGCCTGATCGTATGTTGGAGAACACTGATTTAATCCTACACTTCTGAAATCAATCTCAAGTACATCTCTTCTCATTCACAAAAACTAATTCACACCCTAGGTTCCCAGAAGCCGAGAAATGATTTCAATTTTTCCCATGAGTTCCTAGATCCTCACTCCTCACCATATCCCAATGTGAAGCTGAGGCTTCCTTCACACTACTGTTATTTCCCTGTCTAATAGTATAACACTTTGTTATATGTTGTGAACTTTAAAGTGTTACATCTTAATCTACAATATAATGTGCCCTACTGTCTTGTGACCAGCTGACTCTTGGTCATTCTTGTGAATTTAAATGAATGATTTGACTATATAGAAAGAACAAAATATTTACGCTGACTTTTGAAGGCATCCCACCCAGCACTGTAGTGTGTTCCTCAGTGCAAATCCCTCAGTGAAATGAACACAATCATACATGGTTTCCATGCTCATTGTGCCACAAGACGACTCAAGGTTTCATATGTCCACTTTGGCACTTGACTGGTATCAGATGAGTTTTAAAATTTTGTGATGGCATGTTTGGTGGATTTTGGTGGTTCTTATCTGCTCTTTGGGCTGTCTATTTCTGTTGCCATTCTTTAGTTCAGTGTGATACAACTGAGCGCCTGTACAATTGTAGAAAGAAGATTATTGGTGAAACATTTTTATTGAATGGCAGCTGTAGCTGAAATGTTGCTCATCACACAGTGCTGTTGGGTAGAGAGTAGGTGTAGTTTGGAATCCGAAAGGATTTTTGTTTGCTGTGAGCATGGAGAGCTGGCATTGAATAGAAGAAGGTAAAGGCCAGAAGTGAAGGTTTTGAGAGGTTTAGACTGTAGTCATTCTAAGGTCAATAAAAGCAATACCATTGATTTGGGTAAAAAGGACACCTGTTTTATAAGCACCAGGAAACATTTTAGTATGTGATAAGTGCACAATATACATGTTAAAAATATCCCTTTATAAATCCAGAGCTAATATTATTATTAGTGTTGTAATAGGGATCACATCAGAAAAGATTATATTAGTGGTCACCCTATGCAAGTTTATCAGCAGTAAGCATATCTGTGCATCAGGCACGGTTTCCATCAGTAATGTAAAAAAAGGCTTTGCATATTGGGAATGCCTTTCATGAGTAATACTTAACAGCCATAGCTGCAATGCCTCTTGCACCAATGTCAGATTTGAATAGGACACGTTACAACGCAAACATTTACAACGCATGCCTTTACAATGCGGTTTTTACATCGCAACATCCATTACAACGCATGATTTTACAACGCATGCCATTACAAAGCATTTTTAAAAACTACATTTACAACGCATTTCATTACAACGCATACCACTACAATGCATTCCATTACAACACATAATACTTTTAGGGCAACAGTAGGGTAAGTGTTGGATAGTTTAGGGGTAAAAATTACTATTCCCACTCCAGTGAGTGCAACAGTAGGGTAAGTGTTGGATAGTATAGGGGTAAAAATTACTATTCCCACTCCAGTGAGTGCAACAGTAGGGTAAGTGTTGGATAGTGTAGGGGTAAACATTACTATTCCCACTCCAGGGAGTGCAACAGGAGGGTAAGTGTTGGATAGTGTAGGGGTAAAAATTACTATTCCCACTCCAGTGAGTGCAACAGTAGGGTAAGTGTTGGATAGTGTAGGGGTAATGCGTTATAATGGCATGCGTTGTAGTGACATGCGTTGTAATGGCAAGCGATTGAAAGGCAGTTGCATTGTAAATGTAGTGCGTTGTAATGACTGCGTTGTAATGGTGGTTTCCCGTCAGATTTACATATATTTTTGGAAATTCAACCATTTTTCACCAAACATCAGTTTATAAGTGCTGAAAATACACACATTCTGATCTCAAATACACTCTTTTTAATTTTGGCATCCATTAATTCATCTAAGCAAAAGCTTCTAATTTATAAGGCTGGACTGCACACAAGAGAGCTACCTACAGGTAAACAGAGAGCTTCCAGTAGCTCATGAGCCACACATTGGAGAAGTCTGGTGAAGAGGTTTATATCAACCTTTGGTTGTAATTACATCATTATACATAGTTGTTTACTGGCCTCAAGACTTCATGCATAATTTTATGATTGTCCATAACTCAGTCGATTAAGCTAGTATTTACTTTGTGTGACTGTTGAGCCTGAAGTGTTACATTGGTTTGTTCCTTATTGATTTATGTGATAGTATACTGTTTTTCTCCATAAATTAGGCTGTCATTTGGTAGTATACTCTTTTGCTCAATATATATAATGAACAGTGAGTTTGATAATGTGGTGTCTAAACCATATTTGATTGTATTACTTAATGTATAAATAGAATCATTCAAACTTGGAGTCATGTGTTTATCACAAATACTGTGATTATTGAATTTCATGAAATATTACCACACTTTATTCCTGTTTAAGTGTAGAGTGAAAGTGTTTTGGAAAAAGAAGAAACTGAGCTATGAAGAACATGAAACTGAGAATCTGGAATGTTAATGGAGATATCATTGATTAAAAAGTTTAACCACTTTGAACTGAAAGAGAAACAATAGGTAAATTAAAGGTTTAACAGAAACAGACTATTACTACCCTCTCAACTACAAGCTTCACATTAAAGAAACCTGGATGGACTCATTCTCTTTTCATCCAAGACATCCATTAAACCAGCAAATCTGTAAAGCAGAAAAAAGAAACAAGTCACAAATATGGACCCAGAGGAAGATCTTATGGCACACATTTCTAGCACTAACAAATTTAAAGTTTCAGTATGGAACAAGACTTCATTATATGCACCCCAAAATGCTGGGTTTTCTTCTACCCTCATTGGAATGTTTGTTGTTAGATTAAACGTTTTTATTTCTTTTTCCACAGGAAAAAAAGCCTGACAAAATTCCAAGTATCGCTAACAGCGGATACAAGGAATTCAAGTCCAAGAGTCGATCAAAAATACAGACCAGGAATAAAAGCATTGAGGTTCTTGTCAAGGAGGTACATTGTCACATTACTACTGCTATGCTCTGTAGACATATGTTTACTAAATTAACTATGGTAATTATGACTAATATCTTAGACATATTAGTAACAGTGGTTGTAGTAGCAATAGTAATCTGCATAAGAAGAAGATAAATAAGAGGAGTAATGCTGCTACTTTATTACAATTTTACTATTATTTTGTTTTTCCTTTTGACATTGACTTAAGTACAAAAGAAAAAGGTTATAACTTACCTTAAAAGTGTTGAATTCATTATCATTTAGCCAGTTAAAAATGATGGAGCCTGTTGTATAATGGAAAGATTTATACATGAGAAATAATACAGTGTAATATTTGCCCTGGGTCTTATGTTTGGAAAAAGGCCTAGCTAGGGTACAATCATGAAATTGAGGAGCTTCATAAACAGAAGTTGGACATTGATTGCTGTAAACATACCATGTAAAAAATTTTAACACATTTTTACAATGTCATTTACCATGATAGTACACAAGACAGATTAGTACCCTTGTGGTCAGCCAGGTGTGTCCTCCACAGTTTAACCATTGTGGACCCTATAAGAATGTTAGTTTTTAGTGCCCAGGTGAAAAACATGTGAAAGCTGTGTGGCAATATTTTTGTTTCTAGATCACCAAAATGATGAGGAGCCTCTTTTGATAACTGTGCAAACATGAATAAATCGTTCTGCAGTGCAACACGCCAGTTCTGAGAGACAATAAAATGTTTAAAATAATGTTTAAAAAGTTAATAGAATGGACAAGATTTTCCATATGTGCACTCCTGCAGACTCAGCAATTATTAAAGCACATTTACTAAGTTAATAAGAAGGTTGGCATTGGGCGTTACTAAATTATGCTAGGTACAGTTTAAGGGTTTCTTTGGTATTTGTTGGTAGGTAGGTGCTCTTAATTGAGACAGAAGTGTGCACTCACCTAGTTTTAAAACAAGTCTGGCTAAGATTGCAGTTAGTTTATTGCTTGCTACTAGAAAATAATCTAGGTACTGGTAATTACAAAAGTTTTGAAAATGACGGGTCTTGACTCTTCAAACAAACATGCAGTGTACTAAGGTAATATTTGGTTGGCTTGATCACTTCACGTCTATCATTTGATGAACCTATAGACAAAGTCCTAGCAAATTTAAAATAACTGCACTGTGATTTGTGAAATCTAGGCATCTTGGCATTCTCTGTACTGCAAATCGTAAATGTATATCCACTGCAATATTCAAATATTTTTCAGTGCCTCATGGTGCAACATCAGATGTTTTGGTATATTAGCCACCACCTTAGTAATTTATTTTCTCAGTGTATTGTGTAATTGACACAAGCGTGATGATGGTAACTTGAATGGAGATTTTGAATTCTCTCAAAAATCAAAAAAGCTTAAATTGTGTTGAGGAAAAGTGATTTTATTCCCATTTGTGTAGAGTTGTATGGAGGATTGTCCCCTACAAATCATTGTAGGGAGAGAGATTGGATACATCACTTATTATTAATAGAGGTATGACTATGTAGGGTTTGCGCTGCTAACCGGCCTCAAATATTTCCTCAACTATGTAGTTTTCAATTATATAGTCTTCTGCACTTCTGATCATTAAACTCCTTGTAAGAAATAGGGTTAGTTAGAGGGGAGGCAGTAAGTACCCTCCTCAAGTAATAATCGCAATCCTTGTCGGGTGAACCACTAAAATGACTGAATAAACCTGAGCTAAACCCACAGGTCAGTGCTTAAAGTGAGCCAGCCAGTGGTTGCCGGTGGGACTTAGCAGTCATTTTTGGGGACCAGCGCTTATTTTTCTTCATCAGACTTTCACCCAGAGCATGAGAGAGCAAAACACCTATGGGTGGAAGAAGGAGAAGAGAACAATGGAAAACATTTAACAGAGGGTGACAGCAGGAACTTGCAAGAAGGGAATAAGGGGACAGGGAGTGTTTGGTGGTGGGTTAAAGAGGCATGAGGTGGAATCAAACCTTTGTAGCCTTATACTGACATATGGTAGTACCGGCTGAGGGCTTCTTATCAAACCTTTGGGCCCAGCACTTATTTTTTTACAAAGTAGGCACTGCCCCTGGTAGCTATGGCACAGAGCAGACAGGCTTAACTCAGGGCAATATATAAAGTATTTATGCATTAAAAAGACAGTAATAAAGTTAAAATGCAAAATAGTAAAAGTCCCAAAATGAAACAGAAGAATATACTAAAGTGTAATAGACAAAATTACACTAAAATGTCAAATATCCAATAAGGAGAACCAGAGATATACATTTTTAAAATTTTAAGTAGAGATAGCTCCAAGAAGCACAAAGTGGCAATGATAGTCAGTGGGCACAGTGTAACAGGACCCAGGCACAATTTGATGCTCTCCGTGGTTGAGCGCAGGTTGATACACTAGCAAGGTTAATTTTGTTCAAAGATTTTGCCTTCTGACTTTAGCCCTATAAGTCCAAATCCACCACAAAAGTACATTTCTAAAGCCCCTCTGGACCTCAGGGGAGGCACTTAGAGACTCACAGGGCAGCAGACAGAGGCCAAATACCAGGGTCCAATCCAGGTCCAGTGTCCACTGGCCAGTTGGACATTTGCAGAAAAAGGCCCCTTGGTAGCTTTTTGTGTCCCTGTAGCTTTAACAAGAGGTCAGCCTTATGACCCTTGGATCCCACTTCTTTGACCTGGTAACAAAAGGGAGAGAGCAGGTCCAGTTCTCCTGGGCTCTTCTCAGGTTGCAGAAACCAGGTTCAGCTTCTCGCCTTACTCATGGCTAGGAGTGTTATGAAGTGGGTGCCTCGCGGTGCCACATTTATGCCTGTCACCAGCTAGTGGATGGGAATGACCTCTGGGGCCATCCTCACCAATGGGGGAGTGGTTCCCAGGGCTAACCCTAACCATTTTGGGCATTTTCAGGATGGATAAAGTCTTCAGCCTCACTAAACTTGGGCTCTGAGGGCTGGGCATGTGTGTGGGGAGTGTTCTATAGTGATCACTGTGTCCTCCTACATCTAACTCCAAAATCCAGTTTGATGTAGTCCCTGTACCCACAGCAACCTCAGAGACAGTAGTCTGGTAGATCAAAGCTGAGTTTTCTAAAACCAGACAGTGGATACACAAATTGTTTTGGCATTCTGTTTCCCTCCTTTTAAGTGTGACCCAAATGTTTTATGTAAACCTCACAGACCTCTCAAACATGCAGTGACACTTAAATGTCAAAGGAGGCCCACTGTTATTGGGGCTTAACTGACTAGGGAGACAACAGAAGGACCCTGCCATGGTATCAGCTAACATTTGCTTGTGTCGGAGTGGCCTCTTTGAAGTACAGCCCTGGTGTCATATGAATCGTAAAAAGAAAAGATGATGGACGGAATGCTGAACTAATCAAACATTCACTCCCAGTCACAGATCTGGGTTAAATCCATTGTTTTTTTGCACGTCACGCCATTCCAGTTTAGACCCAGCCATATGCAAATCAGTCTTGACCCTGTTCCCCATGGGAACAGTCCAGTCCGAACTGCCAGGCCAGGTCCTCCCTGGACCAGAAACAAGCATTCTGGGACCGGTTTCAGGGTAATACCCCTCATCAGCCAGGCTAGCTTGAATCTGTTGTCATTGCGAGTACGGGACCCACGTCTGGGCATACTTTTCCCACTTAGGGCGACTAATGCAAAAAGAACAGATGATGGTCAGAATGCTGAATTAATCAAACCTTTACACCAAGTCACAGATCTGGGTTAAATCCATCATTTTCCTGCACTCCACGCCATTCCAGTTTAGACCCATCCATATGCAAATCAGTCTTGACCCTGTTCCCCATAGGAACAGTCCAGCCCGAACTGCCAGGCCCGGTCCTCCCTTGACCAGAAACAAGCATCCTGGACTGTTCCCATGAGGAACAGGGTCAAGAATAATTTGCATATGGCTTAGTCTGAACTGGGGTGGCAAAGTGAGCTAAACAATGATGATAGATTCAACCCAGATCTGTGACTGGGGGTGAGTGTCTGAAAAGTCTCAACGCTCCATCCATCATCTCCTTTGTTCGCCTTAAGTTGACAGGGTGTGCCCAGACGTGGGTCCCTTGCTCACTCTGCCACTGGATTCAAGCTAGCCTGGCTGATGAATGGTGTTACCCCGAAACCGGTCCCAGGATGCTTGTTTCCGTTCCAGGGAAGACCTGCCTTGGAAGTCCGGGCTGGACTGTTCCCATGAGCAACAGGGTCAAGACTGATCTGCATATGGCTAAGTCCGAACTGGGGTGATGAAATGAGCTAAAGAATGATGATGGATTCAATCCAGATCTGTGACTGGGGGTGAGTGTCTGAAAAGTTTCAATGCTCCGTCCATCATATCCTTGTGTGTGTGTCATATGTATGGTCCCATGAGACCTGGCAAGCAGAATGTGAAATTCAAAGGGGAGTTGACACTTTAATGTCAAAAAGGATCCTTCCAGCCTCCCTTGCATATTCTGTCAGGTTCAGAGGGGTCATCACTGCGCATCCAGGTCAGCCTATTGTTTTCCCCCTGGGAGTAAGTTCACACCTCATTCATGCTCTAAATGCTGATTAATGGCTGACCGAAGTGGGAGGGCCAAAAGGCAGATTTAGCTTCCAGGGGCTTTAGGCAGGGCAAATGTAACTTTCTAAAAGTTACCTTTCCAGAATTTTTCAAACAAATCTGAATTAGAATTTTAACAACTATAAAAAATAGTTGTTTCATTATTTTTCTAGTTAGTCCCATTCCTGAGATACCAGTTTATTATTTAATATTGCATCCCAATGTTTACCTATTAAACAGGCAAACCTACTACAGTGAAAATAGCTTTGAGGGCATTTTTTCACAGTAAGGACATGTTTAACATTAAACTTTTACATGTCCTACTTTTAAATTCCATGCACCCTGTCTTTAGGGGCAATAAGGCCTACTTGGGTTGCCTAATAAATATTTAAAAAGAAAGTTGGAGCCTGTCAATAAGGGTTATTATGATAGGTCGAATTTGCAGTTAAATTCTATACAGCCAGCATATTACAGCCTCACACCGCAGCGCCACCGCTACAGGATCAGGGATTCCCAATGGTTGCCGCGGTCCTGTGGTGGTCCCACCGCCGTAGTTGTAATACAGCGGGTGGACGGCAATTCTGGCGGTCCAGGGATCACCACCATGTGTTCGGCGGTCCCATGGACCGCCAAACTCGTAATTAGGCCGTTGGTGTTTTTGTATTAAAGCACATTTTATGTGTCACCCCTTCAACATTTCATTAGCTGGTCCCACCTTTTGCTATTGACAAATATCAGTGTCAATAGATGCCTAGATCGATCTACAAAGTAACAATTTACATGATCACTTAAATCTGGCAAATTAAGTAATACATCTCTGACGTAAGTATTTTTTCATAATTTTTCCAGTAGCTTCAAAATTCATTTAAATTCGTACATTTTCAACTTGTGCGGAAACCCAATTTTGGAAACACAATATCACCATAAACAACAATCTGCCTAAGGCAGCCAACAGTGAACGGGATGATCACATGCACATAAGCAGTTCCATGCTGCGTCATCATCATCATCACCGTTACCATTATTAATTCTACACCTATAAGTTTGCCCTATCTCAAAGGAGCAACCTGGTAATTTACTAACATTCAATGGTGTTACAAGTAAAAAAAATAGCAAATAGAAAACTATGAAATAATCTGTACAATGGACCCATTAATCAACAATAAGATCCTTGCTTATCTCCAAGCTACTGCCTTACTTTTATTTAGTCCAAGGTCGCAAGAATGTTGAGCACTCAACTTTGACACTCTGGGCCCGATTTACCAAGGGACTTACGACTCGTAAAGTTACAAGTGTTGAGTCTCCGCACTTGGGGCAGAATCTCCGCACTGAGCACTACCGTGCAGAGATTTAGCTCCTCTTGCAGAGATTCTCGTAACCATACCAGTCATAAGTCCCTTTGTGAATCCGGCCCCCTATACTCTACTTTGAATGCTGGAAACGCACACCCAGCATGCATGTACCTTTGAAAGTTCAGCTTTTTCTAGACCTCCCTGTACTAGGTATTGATTATTTTAGGCATAACTGCAAAACAGCAGTGGGATGTGGAGGGCATCCTCATCTCCATCAAGAATATGATCAGATTCTTATTGAATTAAAAAAAAAATAACTTACCTCCCGGCCGCCGCCTCTCCTATGTCCTCTTCCTGGCTTCTTGGGGGAGACAGGAAGCAGGAAGCACCCGGGCTCATAGGCTCCCTGCAGCCAATCACAACTCTGCAATGCAGCGTTGTGATTGTTCTGAGCGCCGTGTCGAACTCCAAAAAGCAGTGGGGCGACGCTTCTCCACCTTAGCGGAGGAGCCGCACTGCACATATGTGAAATACAGTAAGTGTAATAATCGAAATATGTCAGGTTTCTATGGGAGACCTGCTGAAAGAAAGTAAACACGTTTATAATAAAAACAGAAAATAGAAATATAAGTTGGAATGTTTTGTTACAGGATAATTATCCTGTGGATCAAAGGGATTTGGAAAAATTCCCAAGGGAGACCAATTTGCCCTTCTCTGGCCATCCACTAGTGGTCATAAAGGTTATTGCATTAGTCCTTTCATAGCTTGAGTATGCGTTTTGTCAAGGTGTGATTAAAGCACTTCCAATATCGATAGGATGCCGCAGCCCACTTGATGCAACTGAGGCACAGAGCACCCACACTACCTTATGCTAAAATGTTTGCTAGTTAACAAGCAGGACAAATGAAAGCCAAAATTTCTTGCCACTTCTGCACTACCTTAGGGATTTCTTGCTCCAACCTTAAGAATACATGCCGGAGGTAGCTTATTCCGCTCTTTGATCCCCTCCTCATGCTACTGAGTGTTAAAGTTATACCTGTTAAGATTATTTCTAGATTCAAAACCCTCTACATCAGTCGGTTCTTTTATGCGCTGTGAGATCAGAAAGGCAGATATTATAGTAACTTATTAAACAGGAGCCCTAAAGTGGCTGCCTGTTGCTTCCACATTCAGAAGCTAGTTTTTTCATAAGCAAATGCTCAGGTATTATTGTAAACCACCACAGAAAAACATGACAGTATCCTGTTTCCTCAGTGGCATGCATGTTGAACTAAAACCTTTTTCTGAGGCTGCAAATAAAATATTTCCTTTCTGAAACCTCCAAACATTCTGACAGGCCCGGGCATTCTCAATACATCTCTGTTTTCCTCAGTAAGTTTTCCTCTAACTCTCTGTGCATTTAAATTAGTCATTTTCTGTAACGACAGGGTAATTTCCTGATAATGGCCATTCACTTTCCATGTGGTATAGATGAAAGGTTTAGAGCATTTTTGTCAAATCAAAGGAGCCATATCACTGTCGGGACACCAGACATTTTCCAGTCTGACCTATTGCATTGATGGGAATAAATCCTAAACTCAGCTAATAGGATTTCACCTAGGAGGGAGAAATACAATATTCTCTATAAACACATCTTCTTATTCAGAATGAAGCAAATGGTGTGTTTTTATTGCATGCAATACATGTGAAGCGTGAATGACACCTGCAATCCTGGTATCAAATGATGTGAAACAGCCTGTATGGAATCTGCCCCAGTGGGAGGCAGGAGGCAGCACACAAAACCTTTAGAGGTAGCACAATTACTACAATTCCCAATACGTGACTATTCCAGAGAAACAATTCCCCCACCTTGGCTTCTGCAGAATCAAGCCCCATGGCTAATCTATCAACTGAATCTCAAAGACCCACTTCAAGCAGCACTTAATGCCTGGCTTTTTTTTATCGCCATATTTACAAGTTGCCGCTAACTGCAGTTAGCAGCACTTTTCCATCGTAAACGTTAATTTTCAAGATCGCCACTTCTGTTAGCGGGATGTAATGAAAATGAGATTCAAGGTAGGCGTTCCCGTGCAAAAACTGCCGCTAACCCCACTTCGCGATATTTACAAGGAATTCCTTGTATGGTGTAAAACCCAAAAAACTGCCTCTAACTCCAGTTAGAGGCAGTTTTTTAAGACCAGAAAATAGCTGGTCTTAAAATTGGTGCAAACACTTGGGGCCTCATTTCAGAAGGTCTTGGTGCTGGACAGCGCTGCAAGGAATGTTGCTGAGCTGCTCTGCGACAAAACAAAAGGGCAGGAATGCACACTATCAATAAGATGGGGTGCATTCCTGGGCCTCATCCATGAAAAGTGTTACATGGCTGCGACAAAACAGCGTTGCAACCCTTTTCACTGCGCCCTTCTTGCGACACCATGGATGCACTGTATTCACTGTAGGGCGCTCCATGTCACAATTAATGACAGATACGTCGGGAATCCTGACGTATCTGTCAGTGCTAAAGTCACGCATTGCTACAGTTGGGTAACAAGCATGACGCAACTCCAGCAATGCATGGGGCCAGCCTATCCCTGTGGCACTGCGTCACCCTTACGCCTGCCGTGAGGCAGGCATAAGGTTCTGACTCAGTGGCGTCCTAGAATTGTCGCAGTGAAATCTGATGGATTACACTGTACCACTCCTATGAGGCTTGGTTGTGTGGGAACGCCCACCCTGCATACATCATGCATGACAAAGGTATAATGTGGCACAGGGCTTCACAAGGTCACGCATATGCCTAGATGCGTCCCTTTGTAAATATGGCGCAACATGGTGCAAAATTAACGCTGCAAGTACGTCAAGAAAATGACGCACTGGCGGCTTCAAACTGTCGGAAGGGGCTCATGAATGAGCCCCCCTGTATTTTTCCCCTACATTGATGCACAATGGCTGCCATGCGCCAAGGGAGGCATCCTTGCACCATGGTGTTGCGCAGTTGATTGATGTTGTGCAGGAAGGGACACCTACCTGCACAAAACATATCAATGCAATGGGATTTCCTCTTCCTCTGTGTGGTGTGCATTGACGTTGGATTTGAAGGTTGTGTGAGTTTCAGGCTCCATCTGTTCTCGAGACGTCTGTGGGTGTGTCTGGACTAGTGGAGTGCGGGAGTGAACCAGTTGGCCTTCTTGGAGTGTTGTTTGCCTGGTCTTTTCTTGAGGGGTGCCAGGGTGTCGGCGCAGTTGTAGATCCATCGGTGAAGGTTGCACACTGCAGTGTTGTCGTCTGTAAGTGTTTGCGGAGTGGTGGTGCTGAGGGAGTTAACGAGAAGTTCTGCAGTGGCCTTGATCCAGCTGCGAAGGGGGGGCGATGATGGCGATGGTGTACGGTGGGCACAGTGAAGGTGTGATGTATACAATGATGGTCTGTCCAGGAGAGTTCAGTGGTGTGGCTGTAGTTGAAGTTCCCGCTGGCGGAGAAGACTGGCTTGATCGTGTGTCTGGCTATGTGGGTTGGTGCGGTGACTAGCTGCTTGAGTCCGATGTTGGTGAGGTTCCCCAGGAGGGGGGTGGTGTTCTGGTCACTGGGGTTGTCCAGGTGGAACTTTAGGTCTCCGAGTAGGATGTAGTGGGTGGATGGGAGAGCCTGGGGTCCAATAAGGTCTACAATGGCATCGGTGAATGGGGGTTCATGACCCGGGGGGAGCCTGTAGACGAGGGTGACGCGGAGGGTGGTGTTGGGGTTGGTCCGGATCTGGAAGTGGAGGTGTTTCATGGTCACCGTTGGGTCATTAGAGTGCATGGTCAGTCGCAGTGTGCTTTTGTAGACGATGGCAATGCCTCCTCCTGGACGGTCGGGGTGGGCCTTGCAGGTGATTTTGTAGCCAACAGGGATGGCAATGGCGATGTACGGTCGGGAGCAGAGGTTGGGCCAGGTTTCCGTAAAGAAGGCGATGTCTGAAGAGGTGGCAATGAGGAGGTCCCAGATGTCTGTGGTGTATTTGTGGAGGGACCGCTTGTTGAGGAGGATGCAGTTGAGCCGGTCGGGTGCACTGTTGGTCGCCTGGGCAGCAAGAGGCGCTGGTGTGCTGATGTGGCAGGACGTGCGTTTGCAGTTTTGGCAGGAGCAGGGTGCAAGGGTATTCTTCGGTGATGCTAGATGGCAGGCAGCGTGGCGTCCAGGGTTGAGGTCGAGGAGGGTGCTGGCATCGTAGAGGTGGAGTGTCCAAGAGGCATGGTCCCTGGTGCTGGGCACGGTACAGGGGCGGACGGACGCAGACGGGCTTGCCTTTGGCTTCCCTTCTGCGCACCAGTGGCACGCCCACTGCGCATTGCCGCACAGCGTCCACCATTAAGTAGTGCTGCAGGTGGGCTGGACAGCTGGGAGGTGGGAAATGCAGGAAAGGACACTGGAGGGGGCGGGGACGCGGGGGATCGCAGCGGCAACTAGGGAGAGGATAGGGGAAAAGGAACTGCAAAAAAGCACAGGAAAAACAAAGCCAAACAATGCATAGATGAAAAATTAAAGAAAAAGGTATGAAAGTAACGGAGAAGAGCAGAAAGAGGAACAGGAACAGCAGTAAAGAGGGACAGGAGGGCAGTCAAGCTGCAGAGCAGTGACGCTCTACCACTGGACCACCAGGGATGAGGCACAGGCAGGAGCCTGCAAGCTGAGGAAGGACTTGAACACCTGACCTCCGGGTCAGAGGAACCAGTAGCAGCAGATGGGGACACACGCTGTGTGAAGAGGAAGTCCACTAAGGGTTAGTCCCCCGTACACCCGAAAACAAACTAACAGGGGGCAAGGAAAGGCCGCACTACCCGGTTGCCTCTTCCGATCTAACAGTGGCAACCAGATTCCGCGTTCCCCAGTTTCCCAGCGAGTAATGGTGGATCAAGCTGCATACAGAAGGGCCTGGGCCAGAACCGGCCCCCGTGCCCCTGGCACCCACTGCCACCAATGACTGATCTCTGCGACTTCAGCCAGTTAATGGAGTCGCACACCAGTCTTGTGCGGTGCCCTTGGTAATGTTGGGCAGTGCAGGGATTGCACAGGGCACGGTGTGCGTCACCCAAAGGCACTAGGCCTAGGCCCGAGTCATACCCGGGCCTCCTCCGCTACGCATCCACCTTCACCTCACCTAGACATTGACACCGGGGCTCAATGCGCTGCGCTCTCTCCAAATCTGTGACTCAGCCAGCAGGAGCCTCAGCCAGGCGGGATTTCACAAGCCTGGGTGCAGCAGTCGCCGCCAAGGCCGCTGGGGATTCTCCCAATGCAGGTGAAGCAACAGGGCCCCCCTATGCGCAAAGTTGCAGTGCTCCCACCACACAAGTTTGGCACAGCTCAGGGGCCTCACCCTCCACAGCGTCCGGCCAGCACAACATCCTACGGCCTGTGATGCAGAGAGGCTCGGCCCACCATTGGTAACCTCCTCCGTGCACCCCAGTGTAGTGTTGGTGCATAGTATGCGATGGAGACCTCCCTACGTTGGTGCGCAGGAGCGCCTCTACCGTTCACAGCTTCAAGTGGCACCAGGCGGTCTTCTCACACAGGTCAGCAACGTGTCTCCATGCAACCTGTCAGACTTCACCACCAGGTAAGGGCGATCGCCATGCCTCAATGTCTACCGCCACGGACAAGCGACTCCACAGCACCTCCACATCCCACTCCGGGTCCCAGACGCAGGCCCAGCAAGGCCTCAGGGCCCCGGGGTCTGTCCGCGCTTTCATGGTTTTGGATGCCATGGTGTTGCAAGGAGTGTGCAATGAAAAGTGATGCATCACTGGTTTTGCCCAGTGATGCGCGTCTTTTCATAAATGTAGCCATGACTTTCCGCTTCCCCTGGGACTCTGGCTGGTCATCCTGGCTGTTGGGGGGTCTCGGGGCATTGTTGATGTGCTGCACTTGGCCCTGGCTGCTCCATTCTGCATTCCATTCGTTTTTTTCCTATTTTTCATTGGAGGTGGACTTGTAGGCTATTTTTGCCTCACGTTGGGCTGACGTTTTTTTGCCGCTAATGGGCTTTTCGTCACTTTTCTCTCACTAACGTCAACATTTGTATCACCTTGACACTAGTGTTAGCGGCAGTTTTCACCACTGCTAGCTGTTACTATCGCCATGTAGCGACGTATTGTAAATACATGGCTAACAGGGCGATAGTTTTTGGTGATAGGCTGCGTTAAGAAAACTGCTGCTAACGCTAGTTAGCGGCAGTTCTTGTAAATATACCCCATAGTTTCTTATCAGATTAATAGTGTGCAATCTTGCTGGAGTACTGTACCATCAGAAGAGTACTTTGTAAATGATCTCATTGCTTCTCGTCAAATGTAAAACCCAGTTCTTTTTTTTTTTTAAATTGTAGCAGAAAATAAAGTTTAGCGTTTGTGGGGTATGTATTGCGAATGGCTTATATAACAGAGACCAGATGTTGTGTGGATGATAGCCTTTGGAGAAACTTATCAAAGAGATCAGGCTCTGTGTGGCCCCTTTCTTCACTACTGGTTGGGAGGCTAGTAACAGCAGAATTGTTCTGACACTAGAGTTCCACGTTTCTTTGATATCTTCAGATAATCTAACTATGCTCTCATGAAAATAATTCTGAGCCTGAAACATCCCACTGTCTTTCATTTTGAAAAAGTGCTCCTGTCCAGCCCCGGGGAGAAATTCTTGTTACCAAACAGTGGTGTTAAAGGAGATGGGTAGTTAGCTATGTCTTTGGTGTAGTCAGTGTGTAATCAGATATGTGTATATGTTCACTGTTGGGCCTTAAGGACTCAGGGAACCTTACCCCAAGGCCAATTAGCCAGTTTTTTTCATAAAATTTCAACCTTTTCCATCCCTCATTTCAACCATTACAACAAATACCTAAGATGTGAAGCCTGGTGCTATCACTGATTGTGTGGTACCTCTAAGCCATACAATGTGATCTGTCAGGTGTGGTGAGGCCATCATAGCTTTGGTTTGCTTTTGACTTTTATAAAGGTATTGCACAGATCTTGTAGTTTTATTCTTGGGTAGAAAGATCACCTGGAAATTCTATAATATAGTATAGTAAATATACAGTATTTTGGGTAGTGCTACCATTCGGCCCATTCACAATAGTGTGTAATTGTGGCACATTTTGGTCCCCACATTTATGTCACAAGCTAGTGCCTCCATATGTCCACTAACTGTTTCCTGGCACTGTGGGATTAAACTCACTCCATATCTCCTCTGATGACCACCACAAGACGGTACATGTCTGGAGCTGCCCCCCTACTATAATAAGTCCTTCAGGTTTGTAGAGTTTAATAAAGAAGCCTGCTATTCTCTGAAATTCCATCAATTCTGGCACTAGTTCTCTTAGCTGCTGGCATAGGTCTTCGACTGACAACAGACGCTCATCATTGAAGGATGTGTGCTTGAGGGTATTGTGCTTCAACCTAATACTCTTTATCTGTGGATTGCCTCCTACTTGCTGTAAGAAGTGCTCTATTGAAACTGTGAACAAAGGAGAGACAGGGGCCACCATGCCTGGTTCCTCTCAAAATTCACACCCTATTGTTTAGATTTTAATATTGATCTTTAGTAACAATATGGGTTGGTAAAACCAACACATTTTTGTATCTTTGCCCAGCTTCAGAAATAGTGAGATGGTCGCTTCTCTATGGTGAGAGTCAACCCTCCTAATGTTGTGAATTGTGGTCTAAAGGGTCCCCAAGAGAGCTTGCTCGCTGGTTAGTGAATGTTATATAAAATTAAGGTGCAAACCCATCAGATCCTAAGACACTGGCCAGCTTCAAACTAGCAATTGCTGTCCATACCCCTGCAACAGTCAAGGGGTTGTCAAGGGATCCCTTCTCAATTCAGAACAGCAACGAAATCTAGGTATGACCTTCTGAGTGATGAGGAGGACTCTCTGCTAGATGTAGGGTTTGGTAAAGGTTTTGGAAGGCTTTAACAATTCCCTTTTGAGAATTTTGTTCCATCCTGTCCACATTTCTAATTTTAAAAATGAGACTGAGGGTCTGTCTGGCCCGTTGTTTCCTTTTCAAGTCTGCTCAGCTTGTTACCTCCAATCTGAAAGTTTGTCTCTAAACTAGCTAGCTTTGTCAAATTCTATGGTGTGGATCTGGCATCTGATGCTAATAACATGCCACTTTAAAAGGGGTGGCTTTATGTTTTTCCTCAGCGTGTTGCAGTTTGTCTATTAGCTTAGACAGATGGGCTTCTTTCAACATGATTACTTGGGCTACTTCTTGATTTAGTGTGACTCTAGTTTCTGCCTTTAGGACATCCCAGTCCAATTTCCTATTTAACTTCCTTTTGTTATTAACTTACATATTTACCTATTTGCTCTCTCACTCTATGGACCACTATTGGGTCCGAAAGGAGCGTGAGCTTCCGAGACCCTCATTCCCCAGGATCATTTGTACAGGCCAAGCTAAGCGACTCTAACACTGGACCAGGGTCATAGACCATTTGAGAGACCAGTTCAACTGCTGTTAAACTTTCCAAAAATTAAACATGTAATCTAATCTGGCATACGTGTTATGGGCTGCCGAGTAATGTGAGTATTCTATTTTTAAGGGAGGGCATAAGTGCCAGCCATTGACTAACGTCATGGATGTGGTGTCGTACTGAATTATTGTATTATGCATTAGTTTATGTTAATTAATTTGCTAATTATATTTTATCTTCTAATTTTAACATTTGTTTAATGTAGGTTTAATATTTTTTATTATGTCTTAAATTTTTATTTCAGTTTGTTGGGTTAATTTGGGAATTCAGTGGGTGGATTGCTTTATTAATTAACTATGAATTAATGTTAATTAATTAATTTGTTGATTATTCTATATACATTTTGAATGAATGGTAAATCTGTGTTTTATTTAAAATTATATATTGTTATAGGTATATTTCCTTTAGTCTTTTAAATTCTGTTTTGTTTTTTTCAATTATTTTATGTGTTTTAGTCTTTGACATATTAGTAAATTATTTTTACATTTTTTGGTAGAATGTTTTATAATTATGCATGTGTATATCATGTTTACTATATATTATAATTTTATAATGTTATCACCTTAAAAATATATATTTTTGTATCTGTATTTTAATGTATAATTCAATATGGCAAAATGTATTTATATAATTTTAAAAGTTACATGTATTTGTTTGAATTTCAATTTATGAAGTGTTTTTAAATATGCAGTAATATTTTTAATACGTTTCTAATACATATATTTTATTTTATAAATGTATTACTTTTTTTTTAAATCAGACTACTTTTTAGCGTTACAATAATGTGATATATATATATTTGCATATATATATATATATATATATATGATATATATTTGCATACTGTTAATGTAAACAGCAATCTGTTTAGATGAGAGTAGAAGCACTCCCAAGGAAACTGTGCCACTTTGCCACTATTTTTCTACTAGTGGCTTAACACTGTCAATCGAGTAAAGTGCTAAACGATTTTGCTGATGCATTCCCAGTATACCTCTACTTCTAGACAAGGGCATCTCTTGCCCCTGCATACTAAGGAATTGAGAAACTGGAAGGCTGGTGCTTGCTGATTCTAGTGAACATATGCAAAAGAAACAATTGATGGACGGAATGCTGGACAATGCAAACATTCACCCCCAGTCACAAGGATCTGGGTTAAATCCATCATTCTTTTGCTCACCACAGCACCCCAGTTTGGACCCAGCCATATGCAAATCAGTCTTGACCCTGTTCCTTGTGGGAACAGACCAGCCCGAACTGCCAAGCCAGGTCCTCCCTGGACCGGAAACAAGCATCCTGGGACCGGTTTCAGGGCATCACCCTTCATCAGCCAGGCTAGCTTGAATCCAGTGGTGTAGTGAGCACGGGACCCACGTCTGGGCATACCCTTCCCACTTAGGGCGACATATGCAAAAGAAACAATTGATGGACGGAATGCTGGACAATGCAAACATTCACCCCCAGTCACAAGGATCTGGGTTAAATCCATCATTCTTTTGCTCACCACAGCACCCCAGTTTGGACCCAGCCATATGCAAATCAGTCTTGACCCTGTTCCTTGTGGGAACAGTCCAGCCCAGAACTGCCAAGCCAGGTCCTCCCTGGACCGGAAACAAGCATCCTGGGACCGGTTTCAGGGCATCACCTTTCATCAGCCAGGCTAGCTTGAATCCAGTGGTGTAGTGAGCACGGGACCCACGTCTGGGCATACCCTTCCCACTTAGGGCGACATATGCAAAAGAAACAATTGATGGACGGAATGCTGGACAATGCAAACATTCACCCCCAGTCACAAGGATCTGGGTTAAATCCATAATTCTTTTGCTCACCACAGCACCCCAGTTTGGACCCAGCCATATGCAAATCAGTCTTGACCCTGTTCCTTGTGGGAACAGTCCAGCCCGAACTGCCAAGCCAGGTCCTCCCTGGACCGGAAACAAGCATCCTGGGACCGGTTTCAGGGCATCACCCTTCATCAGCCAGGCTAGCTTGAATCCAGTGGTGTAGTGAGCACGGGACCCACGTCTGGGCATACCCTTCCCACTTAGGGCGACATATGCAAAAGAAACAATTGATGGACGGAATGCTGGACAATGCAAACATTCACCCCCCAGTCACAAGGATCTGGGTTAAATCCATCATTTTTTTGCTCACCACAGCACCCCTGTTTGGACCCAGCCATATGCAAATCAGTCTTGACCCTGTTCCTTGTGGGAACAGTCCAGCCCGAACTGCCAAGCCAGGTCCTCCCTGGACCGGAAACAAGCATCCTGGGACCGGTTTCAGGGCATCACCCTTCATCAGCCAGGCGTTACAATAATGTGATATATATATATTTGCATATATATATATGTATATGATATATATTTGCATACTGTTAATATAAACAGCAATCTGTTTAGATGAGAGTAGAAGCACTCCCAAGGAAACTGTGCCACTTTGCCACTATTTTTCTACTAGTGGCTTAACACTGTCAATCGAGTAAAGTGCTAAACGATTTTGCTGATGCATTCCTAGTATACCTCTACTTCTAGACAAGGGCATCTCTTGCCCCTTCATACTAAGGAATTGAGAAACTGGAAGGCTGGTGCTTGCTGATTCTAGTGAACAGGTACATGCCTTTTACAGGTGAAGGTCCACTGCCCATTCCCTGTATTAGCCCCCCAGGCCCCAATCATTGGAGTCCTTACTTCCCTCTTAGGTATTATTGTTTTGCACTCTGTGTAGATAATATGTTACATAACTGATAGACCATATTGCAGGGTGAATGATGTCCTCTAAAAGACATGGTGAGTGCCTGGGCATAAGGATAATTTTTATATGTATATTGCTTTATAAATCATGCAACATTTCTATCAGAAATAATATTCACAAGAGCAATTGTGGTACACCTTTTGAGAGCCAAATTGAATATGTTGTACTAAGGAGCTGTTGTATGTCAAGGAAACAGCAAGCATTAGATGAAAAGTAGATTAGAAATATATCATACAAAGAATATAATTTAATACAAGAGCAAAGTTAGTTCTTCTTCTTCAGGGGTGTGGAATTTAATACAATATCTACTTGTCAATGGGGCAGTTTGCTTCATAAATCTACTTTTCCTGTAACAAAATCCACTTGCCCCTTTGGTGCCATCATAGTGCAGTGACAAATTATGGCAGCAATCTCATTATATAAGAGCTCTGATATAACCTCTCTGATTATGCCAGGGTTCATACCATAGTAGTGTTTGAATACTTGCAATCCCTATATGTTTCCATGTATCCGCAGATCTACATACTGGGGCTGAAGGTAGTGGTAAGCAATAGTTCCAGGGTTAGAATGCCCTTTTGAGTCTGTGCAAACCTACTAACCTGCATGTTTTAAGGGTTTTCAACAACTCTTCTCTAATCTTTTCCCATTCTGAGAAATGTTAGAAATTTACTCCTGACAATGGCAGAGGTAAACCTTCTTCCAGAGTTGGGAAAAAAGTGGATGGAGGGAAAGTGAATTTGCAAACACTCAGGTTTTCGCATGAGCAAATCTACACATGCATATTTGCTCATGCTAAAATGCAGTTCACAAATATTTTCTAGGAGTACTATTTCTTGTCCTACTTCTGTAAATTCTTGGGAATTCATGAAAGTCGTATAGCTGCATTTAATGCAAGAACATATACCATGGGTGCACTTTTGAGACTTTCTTTAATAATTGAGCCCCTAATTTGGTCTGGAGTTGACCGTGATCTTTTGTGTATATTAAAATTCTGTCTCTCTCTCTCTATATCAGCTGGCTACACTGTGAGTGACAGCATTCTGCTCTTTCACAAGGCGCATATCAGCACACAAGGTAGTTTTGTTCAGTGCCAGTAACTACTGTGGCTGTGTGTGCTTTTTGAGACCCAAAAACAATTTTTGCTTTTGCCAATGTTTGTAATAAGTGTGAGGACCCGGCAGCTCCCACACCAATAAGGTTTTACAAAAACCGTGCCAAAACAAGTCACACATTGACAAAACTAAAAAGCAGACCACCAATTTCAGACCTACTGGCTTTGCCAATGCTTGTTTATGTTTGTTTCCCGTAATCTTATTGAAACTGGTTACACTGATTTTCCATTATGAATATTTTTGGGAAATACTAGCATGCATCAACACGTTACTAAATGATGCTGCAAAGAAATGGTACCTGACATTTTACAGTAGTTTAGCAAAATGTTTTTTTTTCTGCTTTCATTTTTTATGAAAATTTTATTTCGAAAGCACAGAATCATCAATCTTGCTTTCAAGCTTCTGCAAATATTTGCATCGAATCAGAGAGCATTCTGGGAGCATTATACATAGCCTCATATTGCTAAACTTTGAAAACGTGTGTACACATTTTTATACTGGAACCACTGTCAGTAGTGCAGTCGGAGCTTACAACATTTACTTAGAGCGCTCACCCTAATAATAAAGGCTTTCAATTAATCAACCATAAATATAAGTTTGAACAGCATGAACATGCAGGCAAAAATATTACCTTAACTGCAGACAGTGCCCTTCCCTGATCCATAATGTGGTACTGCAAACTGGCAGCCAAAGGGTTTGTGCTGCAGGGGGTTGGGCCTACTTGTCCCAAGGACAAAATACACATGAACACTTGTTGCCCTTGACCCCAACCAATACGTCCTGGGCATCAAGCTATAGGAATTTCACATCCCTGCTTCTTTTCTGATCACAAGAGGTGAATCTTCAGGGTCAACTCATTTTAAACTCATTGATTCAGGGGTATACTGGTAGGAGTAGAGGCAATTTGTTTTTATGAGGGGGACTTAGGAGCTGAGATACTGGAACCTGGGAACCTGGATGCTGTAGTGTTGCAATACTCTGATGATACACTCAGTGTGAGTAAATTGATCAATGCTGTGGCAGTGTGGAATGATAGCAATGGGTAATTTCTTTGTAAGTTAAGTTCTTGGTACCAACCTGGAGTTGCAATGTCAGTGATAAATATTTCCATACTCATTGAGAGGCTGAATATCACTCCTAAACTGCAAGCTGACGAGACAAAAGCTATGGTTCCAGGTGGAAGTAGATGTAACTGGGTGAAGGGATGGGTGTAGGTAAGGCATGGAAATAAAGGACTTTAATTGGGAGGTTTGCATAAGAGATCAAAGAGCCATCTAATAGTAAAAGGCAATAAAACAATCAGAGAAACATGATTGGATAGGTTCAGGGAAAGTGGGAAAAGAGAAGAAAAATTCTGTATTAGAATAGAGAAAGTGGAAGAAAATAAAGGAAGGTACTGTAGAGAGATTGAAGAGGAGCGAGCTTAAGGTTGAACCCTGAACGTAGAACAATTTGTGGGGATAGAACAGAATTCCATTCCACAAAGAGCACTGCGAGTTATGATGGGAACCATTTTAGAACCAAGACTGTGAATTATTTATTTACGTAGATTTATATAGCACTTACATGTCACCTGACTGCCTGGCGTTGGCTACCTGGACTTGGTTGAGATGATTCCTTTTTGGTGGTGGTTATTTGGATAACCTGTGTTTTTGGATTATTTCCTAAGGATTCTCTATGACCTGAAAGCCACTTAGTTATCCAGCCTTGAACCTATGGCCACTAATAATCCTAGGCAGTAGGCAATTTGTTTTTATTTTAGGAAGCATGGGAAGCTGAGTAATCTGCTCAAGACTGCTATAACTTACTAGTTTTATACATGCAGCGGACCAGACCTCCAGGGTCAGAAAATATATTGTTTCAGTGTGCAAAGAATCATTTCCTAACTTTGCCACAAACATGTCTACACAAATTTGATACAATCCAGCATTAGTGGCATGTTTTATTTTGCATAGTTTGAGGTTATTCTTATAACCCAGAATAGATTAGGCCCATTTAGACAATATCGGCTACATCTAAAATAGCCTGTCAAACTTATATAAGTTTCATATTCAAAGCTAATGTTCCCATTTTGATCCTTATTTTAAAAAGTCTTCAAAAGAAACCAGTAACAATACTGTTGTTTGTGACATCAGCAGTGTTGGAAATGGCAATCTTTTGTGTGGTGTGCCCCCAGATGTTTTGGCTTGACTGTTTTTGCTGGCAGTAGAACTCTGTGAATGTTACATCTGCTAACCAAGGGTAAAGTGCCTGTGCTCCCCTTTCAACATGATGACATTGGCATACCCCCTAATTGGCATATTTAACTTACCTTCAAGTTCCTTCTGTGTGGTACCCAAAGTGTACTCAGGGGGCCTGTATGTTAAATGTCACTAGTGGACTGCAGCACACATTGTGCCACCCACTGCAGTGACAATGCAAACATGACTGCAGGCCTGCCATGTGTTGCATCACTGTGCAGGTCTAAACTGCAAATTCAAACTGTCAAAATCACCCCTTTTGACACGCCCAAACCTTCTTATCAAATATTAATAAGTCAACCCCTACGTAGGCTTTACTTCCCATAAGGCAGGGTGCATGGTATTTAAAAGTAGGACATGTAAAGGTTTAATTTTAAACATGTCCTTACAGTAAAAAAAGCCCTAAAAGCCATTTTCACAGTAGCAGGGCCGGCTATTCCATAGGAAAGCATTGGGATACAGTATTAAATTTAATAATGTTAACTCCTCCTAAGAAATAGCTATAACGTAAATTCTTAGACTTTAAAAAACGTTAATTACAAGCCCAATTCATTGGTAAAGTCGGATTTGTAATACATAATTTAGTACAGGTACTTTTAGAAAGGGACCTGTTACCTGCCTAATGCCTCTAGAGGCCCATTTGCATGAGCTGCAACTGTCATCCAGGAGCTATCAACTTGCTCCAGGAGGTGAAACAATGGCCTTCGGTGACCGTCTGGGCTGTGCCCAGGAACTTAACTTCAAAGTGACTGTTCTGTCACAAGTAGATGTGGCTAATACCTTGGCCTGCCCCCTTTCTTTGTCCTCCTAGCTAGTCAGGCACCAGGCCCAATGGAAAAGGAGCTGCCCCAAGAACTGGTTTAAAGTGACCGGAGGGGAGGGGTTGTGCATTTCCCTGGCCACACCAGTAGGGTGTGAATGTAAGCTCTGCACATGGGAAGAAAGGTTATACTATATTGTTTTGGGCAGAGAGGGGTACCTTGGGACTCATTGCACACAGGGAGTGCTGCAAAAGTGCATGGGGTTGCCCTGGGGTACTTTTACCCATTGGGTAGAGAGGGTCCAGCAGTCATCCGTGCCCACAGGCTGGTGCCAGGCATAAATGTGACACCCACAGTACCTTCCTCAGAACATGTTATGACCCTTTTCCTGCGTTTCCACCTGACTAGTTCCAACTGCACCTGCCCTGAACCCTGCTGCTGGCCTCTTTTGGAGTGAGTCTTGACCCCCCAATGTTGTCCCCAAGATCCTGGACCCTTGACTAATGTCAAAGTGTACTCCACCTAACAAATCTGGAATCCTGGGACTTAGAAACCTTTTGCCAATTTTTCGCTTTGAGAACTGGTGGGGGACTGTGACCAACCTGCCAAGCCAATCTGATGAAAGTGCATTACCTCTGGGTAGAGATGTTTTAAGGCATGGGTAAAGTGGGCTATGGCCCCAGCCTTTCAGGGCCCCCGATAGTCAGCTCTGTTCTGCAAAGTCTTGCTCTTATATGACCTTGAATAATTTTTAAAAAGATTGTTTGAAATACCATTTTCCTTTAATTTATTTTTAGTGTGGGTGATGTGTGAGAGTCTGTTACAGACATTTTGCCGAGAAATGCTGTTTCTACGTTTCATGCAACATCCATTAAAAAAAGTTTCTTTTAGATCAAAACAGACCTCATATATGAGAAATGGGAGGGTGTTACAGAGATTATTCGCATTAATATTAGTGAGCTGCTTAAGTGTTACAATATTGAAAACACACGTCACTATCCGTGAATATTGGATGTAAACACATTTAGAATTTAGACGAGTGCGCTTGTGGACTGTCAGTGACCTGGCCAAAGAGGGCATGAAAGAGCTGAAATTGGATCATAAATTCGAAACTGTTCCAAACAGGGGCCCTCAAAATACGTTTGGCCCAGGACCACAAAAATCCTTAAGATGTCCCTGATGCTGGGCCAAAGATCCCTGTAGCTCCTGCTATGTTCTTTACACAGCAGTAAATCCAATTCAGTAGGCTCTTGCAGAGATGGTGTCTGGCCTCGTGGAGCCCTCTTTGGCTAAAGCCTGCAGCCTTTCGCATTGGAAGAATCCAAGCTCCACAAAACTGACAAAGTCCAAAGGTAGAAATCTCTACCGGATGAAGGTGCGAATTGTATCCGGCTGGTGAAGGATCTTCTTGAGGCACAAAATTCAAATTTCTCCCCCTCGGAGCTCAACAGCTTCACCGAGATGTTGTCCAGCAGGTATCCGACAGCATGAAGCCCACTTCAGCCACAGTCTGCATCTTACCCCACTGAGCATTTTAAAACTTTCCAACGGGTTAAGCCTGGTTTCTGTATACAACCCATGCCCCATCTCAGTTGACCATGACGTGCCACTGCAGTTGACGCTTTGTACCTTTTGTGCAGGTGCTGTTTTTACATTTAAACTTTTAAAAATTCATAACTCTGTTTCCTTCTCATTTTATGTATTAAAATGTACTTTTTTCTAAATTGGTTTGGGATTTCTCTTGTGTTGTGACTTTATTCCTATTTGAGTACTGCATAAATACTTACACATTGCCTCAAAGTTAAGCCTGCCTGCTCTGTGTAATAGCCACCAGGGGCATGAGCTCAGGTTAATTTAGTGACTTTAGTGGTTCATCCTGGCAAGAATTGCAATTATTGTTTGAGGTGGGTTCTCACCCCTCTCAATTAATAACCCAATATCTCACAAGCAGCAACAGTCTCATGACACTTTCATTAATTAGCTACAGCGGATCGCTCTGAATGAACAAGATTTCAATCAGCACAACCCTATGAAGAAAACAGTTATAGATAGTGTCCCCTAGGTTTAATAGCTATGGTTGTTTATTGAAATTGACCATACCAATTGGATGCATAACTTACAGCTTTATGTCCCTAAAGTTTCTTTTTGCTGCAACAAGTCTTTGAATTCAGTGCTACCATGTCCGGTGGCGTCAGGTATGAGGAAATCATTAAGACCTAAGCTTAAGCATGGGTGCTGGTCATGATGGCTTTGTAAATGATGCAGCTTGTTTTGAAGATGGTGTGGACCAGCAAGGAGTGGCAATGGAGCTGGTATCAGGCCATCTTTGTGTTTTTGCAATGTGTTCCCTGAGGTAGAGGTTGGTGTCCAGGGTGAATCCAAGTAATTTGGCATTCTGTGAGAGTTGGGGGTTTGATGTTTTCACGGTTCATGTCATTGAGCCATGTTTGCACTGTATCTTATTTGTTGTTCTTGGCAAATAGCAGGGATTCTGTCTGGGTTAGGATGAGCTTCAGATGAGCTCTGGACATCCAGGTCTGGATGATGTGCAATCAGTGTCTGATTCATTCGATGTCTGAAGCAGAGAAGACTTTCAAATAGAGTTGTGTATCATAGATATATTGGTGAATCGTGATGCTGTTTTCTGAGAGTAGAGCACCAAGTGGTTCCATGTAAAGGTTGAAGATGACAGGTGACAGTAGGGAGCCCTGGCAACCTTGCTAACAGTGTCACTTGATTCTTTGCTTGGCTGTCATAAAGCAACTGAGCCTCTTATTACTAATTCCTCTCGGATACAGTGCTCACATGATGATCTGGTATCTCGGCCGAGAAGCAGCCTTCAGAAACTACTTCATCATATGGCAACTACTTATAGTACATAGTTTTTATGTCCCATTCACTCCTTAATCCAAACAAGCCATTAAGCTTCACTGTATAGCAAAACTGCCATACATGATCAAACCCACAGTTTCTTTCACAAAGGTACCCACTTTATCAACCTAAGCAGGCACTACGATTTGGTAGGACGCCGTCCCTTAGTTATTCACACAGTAAAGAAAGTTAAATCTGGTGGTCAGGACTTTTGAGTACTTGCTATCAAAACAGGAACTTGCATCCTCGATACATCGGTATTTCTGGATGCCCCCCTCCATTCTCGACATTCATTAAAAGCTCATCTCTTACCAACATTGACTTCAGCACCACTGCAGAAGATTTATATTTGGAATTGCTCTCTCTGGTATTGCTAAGAGGCTGTGTTCTATTCAGAACAAACCCAACATACCTACTCCATCATCACTTCTAGAGCCAGCCAAAGTTAAGTTAGGATATGCACAGGAAGCACTCAACAAGAGCTTTGCGTCAGGAAAGCTAACTGTATTCTCTAATCAAATCCTTTGTTGCTGATGCCTTCATAATCCTAAAAGGTTTTGATGCATCCTCTATGAGATATTGTGAGTTTTTGTCTTTTCCAATATTTCATGCATCTAAGTAACGCTTAGTTGTCTTTCTGGGTGTTTTGTTTTGATTAAATGCTGCTAAATGTGTGGCACAATTTGTTGTGCTATGAAAATTCTTGTGACCCATAGCAGTGCAACTTCCACAGTTCGACCCCATGTTATTTCCTTTATTCATTAGCACATATATAGCTCCACTTCCTTCTCATAGTAAACGTGTCTGTAACCTTACCTAGAAAGTCTGTGTACCTTGGTATTTACTTTCATCTATTATTCAAAACGTGTATCGAGTCAACCAAAGATATCACACTCTACAGAATAAGATGGAAACTTGCTGAAATGTTGCCGTGATATCACTTGCAACTATGTCAACCCCTGCACGACACTCCGTTTGATAGTGGGAGACAATCTGAAATACAGCAATACAACAACCCAATGTAATTACAGTCAGTGATAGTTGTAATGCTTAGTAAATAAATGCATTGATTAGTGATGTTGAAAATATATGCCTGCCTCAGAATATACACGTCGTTAATGTTAGCAATGAGTTCTAAAGGCAGTGTTTGCGCAGTGCCACTGTGGATATATGTCTTATGCCTCCTTTTGGTTTGGTTCAGGTTCCTAATGTAGGTAAGGGGCGTTTACATTCCATAACCTGTTCTTGATGGAACCAGCATGCACAGGAATGTTTAAACGAGAGCTTACTCTAGTTCCAAGAACAATAACAACCAGATGTCAAGGTTTATTGATGCACTTTTGACTTGTTATCTTTTGTTTTCTGACATACAATAATAATCAAGTTAGGCAGTGGATGGACATTGGGGTGTCCCGTGATCTCAACTTACACTGTAACTTCTCCTGTCTCTGCCCAGGTGATGCGTGACCTTTTCAGTGCCATTGATGAAAACGCCAGGAAGAGTGAAGGTGGCGAAATCGTCTTCGATGAAATTCCTCTGTGTAAATGTGATTCTCACGACAACGTTGGCTCTGATGCAGTGAAAACAAAACCGTCGGGCGCAGGGCTCTTTCCCCCTGTCTTGCCCTTGCTCCAGGGACCGCGCTCCCACATGAAGTTGGGCAGACCCAGAAATCGAGCCAAGAAAAGGTCCAAGAATGTGCTCTCTTTGTAATGAATGCAGGAAAGCCTAGGACATTTGAAACTCCTTAAGCAGCACTGTAAAAGGAGTAATGCAAAACAATAAAAAAGCAACCACAAGGTATAATTATGTACATTCTATACCTTTAACCTGGGCACATACTAGGTTCTGAAACAGTGAGTTTGCAATTATAAATTTCTTAACTCTATGACAATACTCTGCACGTTTTTAATTCCCCTACAATAAATATTTACTATTTATGTTTCAGAGTCCCTGCTATGTATGCTGAAATGTCATTCTGTAATGAAAACGGAGTAGTTCTGTTTGCCCGTTTTATTTTTCCTCGTCAACATCATATCAGACCTTCACCAGTTGGTGGTGTACCCCACCTTTGGCTTCCCTTTTGAGTATGTGCGTGTTCTCTATAAACTCTTTTACTTATACACCTGCACATCCCACAAACCAGCTGGCATCCCTGCCCAGGTAGACCAACCCATTAAGATTACATAAAAATGAAACTACCATTCTGCATGATCTGTATTGATGCCTGGGAGGAAGATTAAACATAGTCGATGACTGCCACCACGGTCCATGCAGCAAATCTGAAGTTATTTCACCTATCCTCTTTACGTATCCATTCCATTCAATAACTTTATTTTGGTTCAAAGAACCACAAAAGTGCACAACATCATATAACACGACTCAGTATAAGAAAAACCACACAGCTATAAAGCGCATTACCCAACTGAGCACACAGCCTCTCCACCGAAGGCAATTCAGATGGAACTATATAAAATATGTTACAAAAATACTATAAACCAGTTTAAATCTATTACCTCTGATAAAATAGAACACTTATTAAGAACTCCCCCCTTTAGACACAATTATATGGGACAAAAACCTCCAAGAGATCCTATAACTATATCTAGAGGGGTCCGCCATGCCAACCATATTGTCTAGGGTCGAGGAATATTTCACAAAAGACTCTGTCATTGTCATGTTGCTCTTTCTAAAGTGCATAGTGCTAGAATAAAATATTTTAAAATCACTAAGACCTTATAGTAGATATTTACATGCATTTTGCTCCAATGGGCCAGGTTGTGCTGGGAAGAGAGATTAGGGAGTTGCGTGATTGCTATAGACCATACATCCCCTTATAATTCTTCAGAATTATCAGGTGCCACATGGTAAGGTCCGGCTTCATTCCTATCGACGACAGACAAGGCATCACAGAAACCTTTTCCTCACACACCAAATTGAGAGCAAGTATTTAGAGACTGTGTAAGCAATAGGCTGGTGTGTGTCTGTTTTCAAAATCCCATGGGCCTCATGGCAACTTGATGTCCCTAGATTTCTGCAGAGTTGAATCAACCATTTGGCCTTAGATTTCTTATAAGTTTGCGCAGAAAAATAAGACATGGGCCTCCGTTTCTTTGTCCAAACCACAGGAAGGGCAATTCAATGATATATCATAACCCTCACCCCTTCAATGGTTGGTAAATGTGCGCAAGGGAAGAGTTCCGTGCCTAATCTGGATGTACAGCTTCCTCACTAGGGCCGGTTGCACCTCATCTAGGAAGTCCTCAAATCAATAGGTTTCTTTAATCCCTAGAAATATTATTGTTAGTGTTCCTGAGGAGAGACTTGCCAGAAGGGATGTTGATTTAAACCCCTTATAACATCTCACCAACTCCCCTTGGACACTGCCGAGCAAGCCACTGCCGGATCATCCCGCATGCTTGCTTTGCTAATGGTTGTGAGGGTTTCTCTAATATAGTGAAGCCATGGTAGCCTGCCCGCCCCTTGAAGTCCTAGGATCTCCACCAAAGCCAATCTATAAGAGGTCAGCTCCGGAGTGATCCATAATCTTCTCCAAAATAAAAGTGGCCTAAGTCCGGCCCCCTCTGCAATTGATCTGACGCCTAGGTCCAGTCAAAGGGGGGTTAATGGGGTGCTAGCAGGGAGGCTCACTAGTTGCCTTAGAAATGTATTCTCCACCTGCACAATATCTTTAATAGATATGTGTCCCCATAGCTCGGCACCATACAAGGTAGCACCTAGGGATTGCATTTTGTAGATCTCAATAGTGGGGCTAACAGGTTTATAAAAGGATCCCCTATGCACTCTTTCAAGCCCACCCGTGTATTGCACCAGTTTTAGAGTTTGTTTGGCAATATGGAATGACCAGTCCATATTCTCGCTAAGCGTTAGTCCTAGATAATCAAAAATAGGAACCCTCTCAAGGAGGGTGCCATTCAGGCTGGGGTTTGAACGTGTAGAATGTGATGGGTTAAAGACCATAAATATTTGGATTTGGTAACATTGATTTCAAGGTCCCTCGCCCTATAAAATTCGTTGAAGCTATCTAATGTCCTTTGGATGCCCATTGGGGTTTTAGATGGAAGAAAAGTATCATCAGCACACATCAATGCCGGTATTTCGCAAGAAACAAGCCTTGGTGTATCATTGTTTCTGGTGATATTCAATAGATCTATAAGACCATTAATATACAGGCAAGATAGCGTTGGGGCCAACACACACCCTTGTCAAATACCCCTGCTGACAGCCAAGGGTTCAGAAAGTTCTCCCACTTTGCCATAATGCACCTGCACAAAGTTATTCTCGTGCAACCTCTTTATTATATGGCACAGATATGGAGGAACCCCCATATCAGCCAGCACTGCCCAAAGTAAATCCCTCAGAACTAAGTCAAATGCTGACTTAAGGTCTACAAAGATCAAATAAAGGCTCCCGCCTTCAAGAATTGCGTTTTTCCAATATAAGAGTTGCAACCTAAAGGCTTGGTCTAGGGTGGATGTGCACTGTCTAAAACCTACTTGGAAGGGACTGAGGACCTTTCCTTCATTCATTCAATCCTGTCGTCAGTCTAATAATACCCGGGCAAATACTTTTTGCATTGTATCAATTAGACTAATCAGTCTATAATTGGCAGGCAATATTGGAGAACCTTTCTTATAGATGGAAATAATCCTGCCCCAAGCCAAGAACCGGTAATTAGCATGCCCTCCATGATAGCGTTGAAAATTGCCCACAGATAGGGGCCCCAAACCTCTGGTTCGGAAAGATGGAGATCCCCGGGAATTTTGTCAATACCCAGAGCCTTATGAGGGGCAAACTTGCTGATAGCCCAAAGGACTTCCAAGAGAGTTGTTGCAGTATAACCCTCCTGCCCTGAAGAAGGTAATTCACTATTTGGGAGACCATTGGCATTAGAATCCGCTGTATGTACTTCCTGTCCATCTCATACTCCATAAAGGGAGTTATAGTGCTCATTCCATAGATCAGCTGCGATGTTATGTTCTATATTGGTTCTTTCCTCACAATTCCCAAAGGTAACTATATTCCAGAATTCCCTGGAATCCTTGTGCTTGATAGCATTAGAGTCCCATTTTGCTTTGTCCCACTCTTTCTATGTGGAGCTAATGGTGCTATTGTAAATACCCCTCGTAGATTTAATGAGACCCCTATCCTTGCTTTTTGAAGCCTCTATTAAAGCTAGTTTGGCTACTCTACACTCTTTGTTGAACCATGTGGATATATTCTTCCTAAAATGCCTCTGCCTTGTTTCAGTATAAAATAGATCTTTCAGTTCGCCGGCTAATGAGGCATGAATATCCGCTACTCAGTTGGGGTAACAAACTTTACCATCCATTGAGATAACTGTACACAGAGCTGCTAGGGAATCATTCACCACTCTATACAGAGAATCAATTAAGTCCAGGGACCGCTGCATTGTGGACCAGTATAATCTTCGTCTAGTTGGGGTCAACCTCAGCCTGTTGTCTAACATGTCTATACCAGTTGCAGAGGTACTCCTAAAGGGTAGAACTAAGTCAAGGGACAGGGCGTTATGGTCACTGTCGTGTCTGGGTAGTATTTTGAAATCTAAGACAGAAGACCATAATCTTGTGTCCAGAAGAGTATAGTCAAATAAAGATGAACACCCTGTCCTTTTAAATGTACGAGCGCCCTGTCTATCTGATTTAGTTCACCCATTACATGCCCGTATGGAATAGTTCAGTGCAACAGCATTAATTTGGAGGGCCAAGGGGGGACCACTTTTTGATGGGGGTATACACAGTGCTGGAATGTCCCATAGCCTGTCCTCATCACTCAGTGTATCATCATAATTGGCAACAAGGGGGCTCAAAATGACAATTAAAGTCCCCGCCTACTATCTTGAAAGCATTCTCTGGAAGTGAGGACAGGAATGATGACAACTTCTCAACAGTAGAAGATTCTTGTCCCGTGCCCACTAGTCTAGAGTAGACGTTTAGCAAATATACGTCAATATTGGACGCAGAGGTTAATATGTATCCAGTTGCTTGAGGGTGATGAGGGAGCTGACATTTCTTTTTAATTGAAAACTAGCAGTTCTTCAGGTGAATTGCTTGCCATTCAGAAGAAGGTATCAGGCACCGTCCATATAGCTGCTTTATCATAGACATTGTGGCCAATAGTCTATTTAAACAGTTGCTTTTGTTATCTTTTTGTTAGCTTTTGAACCTCTAGTCCCTCTCTGCTCTCACCTATACCTCTATTCCCAATCAGCGCCAAGACACCCATGGGTATTCGAGCGCTTTAGAAATATTTTAACATAACATTATCTGTTGACCAACATGATGATGCGGAAATTCTCCCCTCTACAGTCTGTTCACTCTTCGATACAATCATACCATTTTAATGGCATGACTAGGTCACTATGGGGTTCCTCTAACTCTGTCAGTCTGTACAAACAAGACGATGCCCATGGCATTCCTTGCATGATCCATGTTAACACTATGTGATGAAAACAAATATCCAGTGCATAATTTGAAAAAAACAATTCTGGTGCCCAAAGTTTTGATCAGAAGCCTGCAGCTGGCGCTATCAAACATCAGGTAGCGATTGCCAAGGCTGCATAGTCTTGACTCCACCGCATGCTTCTTCCATTCACTACCATGCACTGGCTGATTTTATATCTCATGCAGTCAGTTTCTTTTTATCCCTGTTTTCTCCCTTTGTCACTGTTTTTCAGTCTTTCTCTTCTTTCTTCTTTCCCTCTTTTGTGTTTTTCACTCTCTTGCCAAAGTTTGATGAGGAAAAATAAGTGCCAGTTCCCAAAAAATGAATGTTGGTGGGCCCAATGAGTGCAATCACTGGCTCAAATTAAGCAATGCGGATATCTTGTTAATTGCGCAACAGATTCCTTGTGCATTATCAGTAGGCCTGGGTAAAATGTCAATTACAGCAGAATAATCAGAGTAATTTTGGTAATTTTGCTTTACTCTTTTGTTGCCAAATTACCAGAAATTATTCGATCCAGCTGTTCCTGTATTTGAGTAATTTGGCACAAAAATCCTACCACAGCAGCACAGGAACAACAAACTTCAATAAACTGCCAAATCAATGCCGTCCTGTCCTTCTGCTTCCATGGGCTCCTCCTCCTTCATAAGATCTTCAAGGGGATCCCCACTGAGTCCAGAAAAATGGTCACCCATGCGCTCGTTAGTAGCAGACTCGACTACGGCAACGCACTCTACGCCGGTACCACCCAGAAACTAAAAACAAAACTGCAGACCATCCAGAACGCCTCCGCTAGACTCATCATAAACATCCCATGCCGCAACCACATCAGCAGCCACCTGAGGGACCTTCACTGGCTACCTGTCAACAAGAGAATCACCTTCAAGCTTCTCACGCATGCCTACAAAGCCCTCCACAATGCCAGACCTGAATACCTCAACCACCGCCTCTACTCCAATCCCATGAGACATCTTCGCTCTGCCCAATTGGCCCTGACCACTGTCCCACGGATCCGCAAGACCACGGCTGGAGGAAGATCCTTTTTCTACCTCGCTGCGAAGACCTGGAATTCCCTGTCTCTGGAACTCAAGCAATCACCATCGCTGCCTGAATTCAGGAAGGACCTCAAGACCTGGCTCTTTGACTGAACGGCAGCCCCAGCAGCCCCATCCAGTGCCTTGAGTTCCTCACGGGTGAGTAGTCACACTTTATAAGACCCTGATTGATTGATTGATTAGTGAGCTTGAGGAGCTGCTGCTGAGCATGTTCTGTTGCATTTAGTGCAATAGTTGTAGTGCAAAATTCATTCTTGGGTCCATTTTGCACTAAATGCTGGGTTACACTCCCTGCATAATATCACGTAACCTTGTGTAGATATGACAAATGTTAATGATATCCTTTGATGCAGTGCCTTCAATAAAAACAAGTTTAAAAAAAAACTAAAAAAAACCTTGTGTAATTTTACTGCAATGTCGCATAATTAAGTTACACCCTCCCTAATTTTCATTTGTTGCATCTCCTCCCACTCCTCCCTAAACACTCTTGTCCAAATGCTGCAGATTTTGCTTTGGATTATTGTGGCGTGAAATGGCCTGTGGTTGCCATTATAGCAAAGGTCAACACCAAGGCCTTTTATTTTTCCTTAACAAATATATTGTGCCACTTAGGGCCTGATTTAGAGTTTGAAGGACGGGCACTGCGTAACAAACATGAGGGATATTCTTTCTGTCTTCTTACAAGTGCATTAGGATTTAATGCATTTGTAATACATCAAACTGAATATCTGTCACGTTTGTGATGGGGTATCTGTCTGGCAAACTTTGAATTAGGCCCTTGGACTGTGTCATCTGTATTGGACAAACCTTTGCAGCAACTGCTATAGCATCAGTGTTCAAAATACCATTATGTTAGTGGCAGGCCATCCAAATTTCAATTTAATTGCAGGAATTGAAATTTAATACATAAAATCCACCACCATAGTAGACTTTAAACAGCCCCAGGGGCAGGGTGCATTTTGATTAAACGGTAGGACATGTGTTTCTATGTTTTTCATGCCCCGGTAGTGAAAAACCCCCAAATTAGTTTTTCACTACAGTGAGGCCAACCTCTCCCATAGGATAACATTGGGTTACCCTATTACATTTAAAAAGTGCTAATTTTGATTGGGAACAGGTAATAATTACATGTTTGGTCTCAAAAGAGTTGTGATTTCAAATCCTCTTTAATAGTAAAGTTGAATTTTAAGTCACAACTGTGAAAATGCCACTTTTCCAAAGTTTCCATTTTCTGACCTTAACCATTTGGTTCCTGCAGCCTGTGTCCTGGTTCACATGACCCTGAACAGTTGGCAGTTGGCCTTTGTGTATTCTTCCCAGACAGTGGGACAAAGGGGGACTAGATATTTACAGAATGGGCCACCCTACCATAATGGGTGGGGCAGAGCTGTTTCCTGCCCTACTTACATTTAAAGGGCTACCTCCACCACGCTCACAGAGGATCTTAACACCGCCTTTTGTCACCCTAGACCACTTAGAGCGTGGACATGGTAAGAAAGAAAATTTCCAAAACCAAATGGGGGATAGCCTAGAAGTTTCCCCCACTTCAAAGGCTGCTACCAGGTATAAATATTGGACACTCAGACGAACTCTTCAGTACACTCCTTGAAATGTGGACTACGGAAGACTAACTGCCTTGTTCCCCAGAGGACTGCCCTACTGCTTGAAGCCTGCCTTGTTATTCAGAAGACTGATGTGCTGCTTTCAGAGGACTGCCTTGTTCTTCAGAGGACTTGCCTGCTGCTTGAGGTCTGCTCTTGCCTCTATGAAGGAAGACTGTTCCTGCTCCCTTCATCCCAAGCTAAACTGGGTGCCTCTAAGGGTCAGTTGACTACAGGGACACAACAAGCTCCAGAAGCTTCCATGCAACTGCCCAGCTGACCTGCTGGACCGGGACCTGTCTGGACCTGCAACTGGACCTGCCTGAGCCCTGCTGGCCTCTGCTAGGATGAGCCCCTAATTCCTAAAAAAGTGCCTACCCTTGGCTGGCATCAGAGTGTATTCCTCTGGAAGAAAAGGAGAAATCCTGACGTTTCTGGCTCTTTGTGACCATGAATGGGCCCATTCGTGCCGAGACTCTGCCACCCATAACGAATGGCAGCGCAAAGCTCCGTTGAACCTGACTGTTCACGCTACAGCAAAAGCCAGTAGATGACTGGCAACACATTATGTGCATTTCGCACTACAGCTACAACAGCCCACAGTGACCGCCAACGTGAAGCTCCAGCAACGATGGCCGCAAGCCCAACCAGATCATCACACTACAGCGACAACCACTTGTGACACCAGGCCTGCTCTTCGCGCTACATCGATGACCATCCTTTACACCCTCATCGCGGCCACCTTTACCAGGAACTGGAATCTTCATGTGGACTATGAGACGGTAACTTTTTTAGCAGTCCTAACCTGTTCCCTGTATCTTTCCTACGCTCCATCGCGGTCAGCCTGAAATTGATACTTTTCAGATGTCCGCAAGTGGGACTTTGTGCTTTTCAGTTGTATACTTAGCTGAACATTTAAAATCGAATATCTCCAGTTCTACTGATTAGATATTTGTTGTTGTGGTATCATTTTATAACATTTGGTGTATTTTTCTAAACTGGAATGGGATTTTTCTTGTGGTGTGTTTTCACTTTATTACTGTGTATATGCTGCAGAAATACTTTAAACATTGCCTCTAACTTAAGCCTGACTGCTTTTGTGAGAAGCTACCAGAGGGTGAAGCACAGGTTAATTTAGTGGCTTTTGTGGTTCACTCCGACAGGGATTGTGGATATTCCTCGAGAAGGTTCTTCACTCCCCTCAAGCAAAAACCCAATTTCCTACAGCGTACTTCTTGTTTGCATGAGTAAATCCAAACAAAACTCATCATGCCAAAACATTGATATGAAACTGTGAACATAAATTCTGAGGTTTAGCATTATATTTTTACATTTGTACTATATGATCGATGCACAGAACAGAAGAGAATGTAAATCATGTGTATCCTATTTTTCTCAGAGGAATTATAAGAGTACTTTAAATTGCGATCTTCCTAATTGAGTGTTGAAGGTACAGGTGCTTGTATGTTTTGAAAGTTGGCATGTACATCTCAGCAGCCTTTTGAGCATAGTATGGCTTAAATAGCTATAGTTTGGTCTAGCAACTATTGTGGTTGCAGAGGGAGCAAATATACCTATTCCAAATGACGTTTTGCACATCATCTCCAAACAATGGAGAGTAATTGGCCTTCTGCTACTTGGGACACTTCTATGAAATAGCTAACCTACAACCTAACCATCCATTGTGAACAACAATAAATAGATTGCATTACTTCTAATTAGACTGTACCGTTTTATCAGTGACCAGCCTTTAGAGTTCTATTCTCGATTATTTTTTTCTTGGCCACAAATGTTAACTTGTCTGACTCTTGCCGAGGCTTGACTATTGCCTCTCACACTTATGAAATAATGTCCCTTCTACCATAGGTATCATTCTTTCTTCCTCATGCTAAATCCTTCTGGAGATCTGTTAAATCCTTATTTTGCTTTCACAAGCTGTACATTGTAATGAGCTTTAAGTGTTTCAGGGCAGTGACAGTGGGTGTATAAATATTTGCTGCTAAAGCTAGTTTCAACATTATGCCCAAACTGACTGGATGGCATTGGAGATGTAAAACCCCTCCAGTTCTCCTCTGGTGTCCATGTGACCGAATCTTGGATCCATCTGACTCCCTCTTTTCATAACATCGCAGGCGGGAACATTTTTAGCACCATAGAGTACTTAGCATATAGCAACTACTAATTCATTAACATAGTAAATAGGATCAGCACTGCGTTTCTTTCACTTAAACCAATTCCTCTCATAGGGGCCGATTCACAGAACTAATCTGAGATAAAATCCTAAATTTACTATTTTTGGTATTCACAGAAGGCATTTAGTAGTAGTAAAGTTAGGACTCCTAACTTTACTACTACTAAATGCCTTCTGTGAATACCAAAAGTAGTAAGTTTAGGATTTTATCTCAGTTTAGTAGTAGTAAAGTTAGGAGTCCTAACTTTACTACTACTAAATGCCTTCTGTGAATACCAAAAGTAGTAAGTTTAGGATTTTATCTCAGTTTAGTAGTAGTAAAGTTAGGAGTCCTAACTTTACTACTACTAAATGCCTTCTGTGAATACCAAAAGTAGTAAGTTTAGGATTTTATCTCAGTTTAGTAGTAGTAAAGTTAGGAGTCCTAACTTTACTACTACTAAATGCCTTCTGTGAATACCAAAAGTAGTAAGTTTAGGATTTTATCTCAGTTTAGTAGTAGTAAAGTTAGGAGTCCTAACTTTACTACTACTAAATGCCTTCTGTGAATACCAAAAGTAGTAAGTTTAGGATTTTATCTCAGTTTAGTAGTAGTAAAGTTAGGAGTCCTAACTTTACTACTACTAAATGCCTTCTGTGAATACCAAAAGTAGTAAGTTTAGGATTTTATCTCAGATTAGTTCTGTGAATCGGCCCCATAGGGTTTTAGTGGTCAGTTGGTGTTGTGTGCTCTTCCAAGGGCATCATATAGAAAACATTCGATCAGCAGGGTTTCTCTCCATAGTTATGAAACAAATCTGGAAACTAGGCGTTTTTAAAAGGCACTCCCACCCTTATATTATATTGTAGACAGATAAAAGATGTCTTAACCTCAGCCTGCCACTGTCCATGTGCGCTCTGAACCTTGCCTATGGTGCACTAACTAATCGCTTTCTAGCATTTGCAATACATATAAGTATATCCAAAAGTTACGAAGAACTAAAAATGATAGCATAATTAATAGCTTTGACAAAAACTACCCTTAATCGTCTGGTTATTAGTCTCTAAATCTCTAAAATGTTTTTTTAAATATTTGAATTTACAGTTTTTAGTTTGGTGAGCTGGGTTTTTCTTTCCAGGTAATCAAGAGCTAGATCAAACAAGCATTGGCAATGCCAATAGGACTGGCTTGGAATGTTGTTTGGCAGTGTAAAATATACAAGTAAATAGCATGGGAATTAATATGTATTTGTGTAAAAGCATATAACTGTAAAATAATATTTGCGCAGATTCAAAAGGTAAGGTGAAAGTTGCACTGTCAAGGAAGACCAAAAAATCCATGTCACTTAATGACTACCCTCTTCCTATATCCATGTAGGTTTATGATTGCCCATCCTCCCAAATTATCTAGTTATCTAAAACACTTTAATAGCATTATAATATTCACGTGTGTGCCCCTGAAAGTCCAACTCAGGCATCTGAAGAAATAAACACTGTAAATTAGAAAATATACCCCCTATCCAATTAATTTAGAGGATTACAAAACAAAAACCTTAATACATTATAATACATATATGTTGAGCCAAACATTTACTATACTAGCAAATAGTCCAATTAATTTATTTTTATTTATTTTTTCAAAACATATTATCTTCTACTTCAAAAAATTATTTTACAGATTTACATGATTATACTAAGCCCTTTACTAAAAATTGTTGCTTACTCACCAAAAATGCTAGCCGGATTAGGGTTGTAGGTACTAAGGTTTATGGTTGGCTCACCACTATACTCCGAGGTCCTATTATCCTGTGCATAGCTCTGTATATGTGCAGACTCCCTACAACAAAGGTTGAGAGGTCTAACAGGAAACATAACACAGCCATATATTTCCAACATCTACACATTCTCAACTTTATATTGGTGGGATGCAGAACTCCCTCACCATGATTGGCTGACTGGAAGAGTGAATTTAACATGGTAGTTCTTGAAAATGAAACTTAACTTATCAGAATACAGGCACACATAGAAATTTGAACTAGTCTAGTATTCACCTCACATCCCTTCAGTACTTTCCACACGACACTTTAGCATGGTACAGAACCTCTGTGCCCCCCCATATGAAGCTATTAAAGCCAAAACAACACCTGTCACATTTTCTTCACTTGCGTATACATCTAGCTCATAGGCCCAAGAGGGTGTAACACTTAAGAGACATGGCCATGAGATGGGCGCACAATCTTTGTTGACTATTGATTTATATCTATAAAAATGGTCCCGAAAATTGTCTCTTCTCTAAAGACAGTGCTATTAACCTTACAGGCATGTGTGTATTGCACGGCTGCCACTGGCATGTCACCATAGTGCTCTGCCAGCTAGGCAGCACCTCTTTGTATCATCAGGGCCTCCCATTGGCCATGAAAAGGGTGCATGATTGTCAAAATGTTGGGTGGAAAGAGGTCCAAGTTGGATGGTATCTTTTAATTGTGCCCGTTGGTCCGCAATGTGCTATTGGTTATCATTGTCTACTGTATAACTGAGGTTACTGCCTATGAGTGTACAGGATAAGAAAGTTTGATGACCTCAATCAAAAAATCAAAAGTTATTTATAGAGCGCACAGCTACCTCAAGGAGGTGTCCCGGCACTGGAGGACACTCATGCAAGCTGCCATAGCATGGATCAGCTACAGGGCGGTTCTTAGTTTACGCGTCTCCCTAGTCTGGAGACATGCTAGATGGCCCGTAAAGTACTAAGAAATGTGCTGCTGAACAATCTGTCACTTCAGGAAACTCATGCATATGTAGCCAGGTCGACCGCTGAAGGCACGAGCAGCACAGACTGGTTAGAGTATCTGGCACGCGGGTAGAATGCTGGGAGTGGGACGGTCCATTGAGATGGGGGGGAGGGGGTGTTGCCATTGACAATTCGATACTAGGCATCTGGTACAGAGTGGGAAACGTGAGGAAAGAGTCGAACTTTAATCTTGCCTGTTATCACCTACTGGTAAGTGTACAAGTAAACCCAGGCTTAAAATTCTTTCCTGTGACTGCATGATAAGGAAGATTAACTACCCCTAAATTAGAACAAGAGAGGCCCTGCCTTGCACGCGAAGTGTGCGTCTAAATATTTCTTAAATGTCGTAAAAATGCCCTTTTGGAATGGCAAGCCACAGAACGCTCGACCTGAGGACACATTTGACGTTAGTTCTTCTGAAACTGGAAGGTTTGGGCAGTTTCACCAGCGGCCTCATACTGCGTCGTAACCGTCGTTCGACCATCACTAGGATGGTGGCAGTGATGGTGGAGCCATGCAGGCGGGCACTGAGGTGGAGGTCTGGCCATGCGCGCCATCAAGCACGTGGGTGTGTAGCTGCAGAGGAGCATCAGGGTTGGCTCTTCATGGAAAGTGTGGTGTCCAGCCCCGAAAACAACACGGGGATGAGTTGAGTGGAGAACCAATCATATGTGATGCCAGCATAACTTTAAATATGCGGGCAAGGGTGTGGGTTCACACCGTATAACCTACGTTTTATTATCAGCAAGAAATACACCACCTAAACCCTTACTGCCCTCATGAATTCCCCTCTATCCACATCAAACACGCAGGAATCAACATCAGCCATACCAAAGGGCTTGGACATCCGCGTATTTTAAATCCATAGCAATAAAACCTAATTACAGTTCACAGAGTGAATGCAAGGAGCAGTAATTTGCAGATGAAAAGCACGAACTAAGATTCCACAGCACGTTCGGAGCAGCAGAGACCCAGAGCTGTTTTTATTTCCTTGAATCATTAGCTGCCTTTCCCAGAAAGACATCCACTTAGAGCCAGGAGATGAAAGGCGCTCTCTCAAGTTTCAAGTGTGGTTCTTCACCACCTCCCCCTATCTCTTGGTTCTCTGCCATGGGCATCTCAAGCCGGCCCAAGTACAGCTACAGCCAGCGATATCTCGGACAAACTATCCGGACTGGTTTAAACCAGTCACAGCATGCTTTCAGTGCCAGCCTATTTTAGTCGAATAACGCCAATGTCACTGCTAGTACCTTGTTCTTGTATTTATTGAACTTGTTACCCCCCTTCGAGCAGAAATACTGTGCAAAATATCATATATGCATGCAGAATTACAGATGGGAGCCATACATTTCGGGGCTGCTTACCGCAGAGTTGTGGTAAGTGACCGCAAATTGATGAGAACGACATCTACGAAGTCACATGGAACCTAGAGGAGGAAAACGCCCTGCTATTGGTAGTTACCCACCTGCAGTTTTTATGTTGTGTGTGACCCTGTCCCTCTCAGGAGTGCTCACCTATACGCTCGGGTCGGGAGAGGCTGCAGATAAAGCTTTCACTATAACTTCAGAGTCAAATTTTTCACTCCTCTAACACAGTGCTTAATTTGTAAAAAAAAATAATAATAAATAAGTGCCAGGGCTCTCGTTAGGAGGCCATCGCAGCTTGCACCACACATTGTCCCTGCCATGCTCTCAATGATAGTAACAACACAACTGCTAACCATCACATTCCTACACGTGTGACATTTCGGACTATTTCAGGCCCCCAAAGCTATAAGAATGCTTTGGAGGCAGGTTATAGTCATTTTAATGTGTATTGAATTACTAATTAACAGTTGTTGTGGTCATTTCTAAATTAGGCAAACATCGCTGCCTTGTGGCAGACTGTCATAAGCCCCAGTGTTGACGATTATGTGCTGGTGCCGAGCACCCGAAACACCGGCTCAAATTAAGTACTGCTAGCATAAGAGCAACGAAACCGGGTTTCGAATGTGCTGTCAGGTATAATGTCTTCCCATGGAAGCCATATGCAGTATACTCATTTTAGCTGGCTGGGTGGTAGCACATGACTTTGATTGTGGGCATGGTGACAGACAGTCCGTGAGCAATGATAACCACTTCTTGTGCTTTCTGTTCAGATATTGGGTATGAACGAAGGCGAAAGTAATTATGTCAAGAGATGGGAGTTGAACTATTTGGTATTAGCCCGGGTGACATATTCAAGAGGATGAGTTTTAAGATCATATATAAATTTGTCAAGACATTGACGGGTTCTGACTTGGTTTGGGAGGGGATCCGGGAGGAGAATGCCAGTGAGTTCCAAGGATCTGGAAGTGGGGGGCACACTCTAGGAGATGAGTATTGTTAATGGATTGAGCCTGCAGAAAGTAGGGAGCGGAATGAGATGTGGCATTATACCAGCATGCAGAGGCACTTGATTATGGTTCATGGGTGATTTAAAGTACTAGAATGAGATTTTTTTTTTATTGTGCCTGCGTTTGACAGATGGCCGCCTTGGTTGGTGCCAGTGCAGAGATGTGGGTGCGTTTCCGTTGTCTGCTAAACGAGATATTCTACGGTCACCTCTCGCTGCTTATCATTCTAACGCTGCAATACCTTATGCCTCTTGAACTCTTTTAATGATCTTATTTCCTTCCATATAATAGTGTTATCGCGGTTGTTGTTTATCTATTATGTTGTTGGAATAATTTGATGCATATTTATAGATATTGCTATATGAAGGTTATTTCCTGTATTCCTCCTTCCCTTTCTCTCTGTTTCTTTCTTTTTCTATCTTTTTTCCTCCTCTTATGTGCTCTTCATTGATGTATTCCAGCACTACATTCCTTATAGACTCACTCCTATTCTTATTTCTACAGTTTTATTTTTTAAATTTGCTGATTCATTCTATACCTTAATATATTCTTCTACAGAATGGCATGTTTCTCGCATATAACAGAAATCAACATAAAATTCTCCAAAGTCTAAATATGAAAACAATGCGTTTATGATATAAAGATACCATACGTCAGACCAGTGTCATTTATAATTTATTGATCATATGAAAATTAGTTTTTTGTTTTTTAATTTTTTAACATATAAAATAGTGATATTTAAAAATAATATATGTACACAATTTGTGAGCTCCACATACATAGAAAGACAAATGAACCATATAAATACAGTGAGAACAAAGACAAAAATATACTAACTACAAAACAAATTCAAAATGACAATCACATACAGTCATACTAAAGAAAACTATACACATCAAGACATCAACTACAGAAAAGTCATGGGGTCCTAAGGCTTAATTCATATTGTAATAACAGTTATAGTGCAATGTTAAAAAATTCTGAAATACTATTTTATAAAACACAATTATATGTAGCCAGAAGTGCGCCGACGCGCGTTTCTGAAGTTACAAGTCGGTGTAAACGAGTGGTGCAACCTTCATCAGGGCGCTGTCTATATATTTAACTCTGTGGCAGCTGCCATCCAATCTGCACTTATTCAAAAGCAATGTCAAACATAAGGGGCTCACAACAATCTGCAAATACTGGTCTGAAATGTGAAACGAAATTAGTTAATATAAGGCAACAATAAGTACGAGGGATAGGAATAGCTAAAGTAACAAACCAAGGAAAAGAGGCCCAACGTTGTCTTTAGGGATGTTGTCATATTTTATTCCCAAATATGGATAAACTCTTTCTTCTGAAAAATATCTAATATCATTTTTGAGTTTGTCACTCTTTTTTTAAAATAAATTTTCACTAAGAGAATCTAATTCCAAGTTCACTTCTTCAAGTTTTCTTTTAGCGTCTTCCACAGGATTATTCTTTTTCAAGGTTTCTTCAATTTCTAAAATTTCTTTGAGTAAAGTGTCTACCACTTCTCTCACAGTTTCAATAATCAGGATCATAAGATCTATCTGATGACATTCACAGTTCCCTAGACGAGGGGGACGCTTGCCTACTTATCCTTCTTGACCTATCGGCGGCGTTCAATACTGTTAATCACCCAGCCCTACTTGAATCTCTGAAATTTCGCTTCGGCATCAATGGCACAGTCTTAAAATGGTTCACATCTTACCTACAACACCGTTAGCAACAATTCAAAATCAACTCTTGTCTATCTAAACACACTCGGGCCAATCTTGGAGTGCCTCAGGGCTCAATTCTATCCCCCTCCCTTTTCAATCTCTTCATGGAACCCCTTACGTAATCTTGAAGCCGGCAGGGATCAAATATCACCGGTATGCTGATGACACGCAACTTTACTACAAAATCAAATCACCCAGTGACATTCGACATCTTAACGCCACACTGATCAAGTTACAATCCTGGTTTTGCTCTAATCACCTGAAGCTTAACCCCATCAAAACAGAAGTAATTATATTCTCCCCCAAAAGCAACCACCTACCAATCCACGAATGGCACAACGACCTGAATGCCTTAAATTGCTCTCTCACTCTATCCAACCCCGCAAAGTCCCTTGGCTGCTTCCTGGACAACAACATGTCAATGAAAGAACACATCGAAAATTCAGCAAAAGGAGTGCTGTACTCACTAAAAAACATTAGGAAAATTAAACCTTTCATTCGTGCCGATGATTTCAAGATTGTGGTGCAACTTTTGGTCCTTTCCAAACTAGACTATGGTAATGCCATTCTCACAGGGATGCCGAAAACTCACCTCGCCCCCCCTTAGATCAGTTCTTAACTTGGCAGCCCGGCTCATTTCAGACATCAAACGTTTTGAACACATCACTCCTGCCCTCAAGACCCTCAACTGGCTTCCCATCGAAGGAAGATTACTTACAAGAATGCCTGCATCATCCACAAAGCACTGCATTCACACACTCCCAACTATCTAGAAAACAAGCTGATGAAAGAGGGGACTACCAGATCTTTTAGAAGCTCTAACGCACTTTTACTCATACCTCCCAATCTAAAGAAATCAGCAACCAGGTCTTGCTCTTTTTCCGGAAATGCTCCGAGCATATGGAACTCTCTACCTTGTGACCTTCGATGCAACCCCTCGTTCCCTACCTACAATATAGCCTCAGTGCTAGTCTTTTTGGACCTTCGTCCATCTTCCCTGGAGATGGTGTTCAGGTGTTTTCATTTTTCGGACGACGGAGAATGGTATAAAACCCGCCTTTCTCCACTTCTTCCTTATCGGGCGATTTCAGGCCGCCGACGTAACGCAGCCCCGTATCCTTGCCAGGTGAGAGTCTCGCTAGATTTGTTTTCAGCTTTGCTCCCGTTATTGCAGTAACTCTAGCAGCCAGCTATTTTAGATTTATACCGTCCTCCCACCTTTTTCTGAGTCAGTGTCATTAGTTATGCTTTTATCCGGGACTGCTGCTCCGTTTATGTTCTTTTTCCCTCTTTCATGGGCGAATTTCTTGTTTTCCTGTACGGCAGACCTTCTTGGCTACCTAACCCTAGGATTATGCCTCAAGTCATCCGCAGCTAGGCATATGACAGTCTATCTTCAGCCATTTCTGGGCCCTTTACCTTGATGGTGCCCTGCTCTTCTCAGTGGATTTTTCCCTGAAGCAAGTATTCTTTGACATATACCTATTTTTTCCTCTTTATCTTATTAACAGTTGGTCGCATTTTCTCATACCTTCTCCCTTTTTATATCTATATTTTTATACAGACCTCATAATTACTTTGGTTCTCCACTTGGAAATTTCATAGTTCAGATATCCTTCTGAACTTGATATTCTATAGAAGCTTCCCCCATGAAAGGGTGATTGTTTTTTCTTCCAGTTCCATCGACATTTCTCAGGAGTAGGTATCATTTTCTGTCTTCAGTTCTTTCCTTACTGCTACTACATACTTATATTTTCTTTTTATTTAAAATCTCGTTTCTACACACTATTCTGGATTCACGTATATCACATGTAATCTTCACCTCGGTCTTTCTATAAGGTTTTTCTATTGTTATTTCTATCTACAAATACTTAACCCCTGCATGTGGTTCTATGGAATTTTTACCTACATGAGCACATTGGGCCTCTTTTCCTTGGTTTGTTACTTTAGCTATTCCTAACCCTCGTACTTATTGTTGCCTTATATTAACTAACTTCGTTTCATATTTCAGACCAGTATTTGAAGATTGTTGTGAGCCCCTTATGTTTGACATTGCTTTTGAATAAGTGCAGATTGGATGGCAGCTGCCACAGAGTTGAATATATAGACAGCGCCTTGATGAAGGTTGCACCACTCGTTTACACCGACTTATAACTTCAGAAACGTGCATCGGCGCTCTTCTGTCTACATATAATTGTGTTTTATAAAATAGTATTTTAGAATGTTTTAACACTTCACTATAACTGTTATTACAATATGAATCAAGCCTTAGGACCCCATGACATTTCTGTAGTTGATGTCTTGATGTGTATATTTTTCTTTAGTATGACTGTATGTGATTGTCTTTTTTGAATTTGTTATGTAGTTAGTATATTTTTGTCTTTGTTCTCAGTGTATTTATATAGTTCATTTGTCTTTCTATGTATGTGGAGCTCACAAATTGTATACATATATTAATGTTAAATATCACTATTTAATATTTTAAAAAATTGAAAAACAAAAAACACATTTTCATATCTATGATCAATAAATTATAAATGCAACTGGTCTGACTTATGGTATCTTTATATCATAAACGCATTGTTTTCATATTTAGACTTTGGAGAAGTTTATGTTGATTTCTGTTACTGGTATCCTTCCCTGGATTCTTCTCCAAATCGAACTAAAGTTTCAGGGACCCTCTCTATGTACTTGAATGTTTCCACATGTATGCTTGTACTCTTAAATAAAAATATTAAACAAAAAAAAGAGATATGGGTGCGTCTTTGACCAACAACATTCTTTTAAAATAGGACAGACTTTTGAGGAGTTCATCTTTTGAACCAATCAATCAATCAATCAGGATTCTTATTGAGCGCGGCTAATCACCAATTAGGGTCTCAAGATGCTGGGGCCGGGGCGTTCTGCAGTTATGTCGATGAGCCAGTTCACTCGAAGAGCCAGGTCTTGAGGTCCTTTCTGAATTGTGGCAGTGAGGGTGATTGCCTGAGATGTAGAGGAAGAGAGTTTCTGGTCTTTGACGAGTTCATCCTTTCAAAGACTTCGGACTTATTGGATTTGTTCGTTTCACAAGAAAAGTTTAAGCCCTTTAATTAAGTGAGGCTCATGTACGTATTATTTTTCGAACTACCTTAAGGGGTATTTATGGACACTTGAATAATGTGCATACACCTCCCATGAATGTGTACAGTGGACTGTGTCACTAATAACACTTTGTTGTGATGACTGCACTTTATGCACTTGCCCTTTTTCAAACTAGAATCAAAATGTGTAGACAACAGTATGTTATGTGAGCAATTTAGAAAAAAATCTACAGAGAAGGAATTTCTGTAGCTGGTTGATAATATGTCTGGTGTTATTATGAGATAGTGTATCTCACAAGCCTAATCCATTCTGGGAATACACAGTGAAAAATGTTGTAATTTAAAGACATAAATGAAGAGTCATACAATCAAACCAATATTGCTATAGTCTTTATTGAGCTAAATTGCTTTAAGGCTGCGTTGATCCCATGGGGAGCCATTTTTACATATAAGTTAGTTAGCCCAGGTTCCAGAGGGTTAATTGTGCTGCTCTATAGTTCGCACATGCTTTAGTTAGCGCCAGGATACTTGAGTGAGGTCACAGTGAGCTATAGAAATGGGCTTACATTACAGTTCAGTTCAGACTGGCCGTCTTGTAACAAACTCACTGGACTGACCCTGTCCCAGTGCTACACGTCTGTCAGATGCAGGAAATGGCGGATTCCCTGACAGGACATTGCCTCCGAAAGGTCTTCTGTAGAAAGAGGGCTTTAAAAAATCTCCCAATTCCTCTGTAAACCAGCTGTTTCTTCCCCCTCAGCTGCCTTTATGGAAAAATAGTTCAGCAGATCAACACAACTGCTGCAGATATAAATCTGGAATTTGCAGGGTTCATTTTAGAATGTTTATGATGTAGCTAAGCTAATATGAATGTTACAGACATATATGATGTAACCAGAAGGTCAGAGTTTAGAACACACTTGGGCTAATGCAACGGCTGCAGAGATTTCTAATCTTACTGCTGGGCACAGATTACTATACCATTATGGTATCTCAGAGAGTTAATGTGTCTGCTCTACGTTGTCTGTAGGCCCTGGGATTCAGTGGCATGGTGAGCAAAAAAACGATGAATTTAGGCCCAGATCTCTGTACTGGGGTGAATGTATGACATTGTTCTGCATTCTGTACATCAATTGTTCTTTTTGCATTTGTCACCCCGAGTGGGACGGGTATGCCCAGACGTGGGTCCCGTGGTCTCCATGCCACTGGAGTCACGCTATCCTGACTGATGAGGGGTGAAACCCCAAAACCGGTCCTAGGATGCTTGTTTCCAGTCCATGGAGGACCTGGCCTGGCAGTTTGGGCTGGACTGTTCCCATTGGGCACAGAGTCAAGACTGATTTGTATATGGCTGGGTCCAAACTGGAATGGCATGGTGAGCAAAAAAACAATGGATTTAGGCCCAGATCTCTATACTGGGTTGAATGTTTGACATTGTTCTGCATTCTGTCCATCAATTGTTCTTTTTGCATTTGTCACCCTGAGTGGGACGGGTATGCCCAGACGTGGGTCCCGTGCTCTCCATGCCACTGGAGTCAAGCTATCCTGGCTGATGAGGGGTGAAACCCAGAAACTGGTCCTAGGATGCTTGTTTCCAGTCCAGGGAGGACCTGGCCTGGCAGTTCGGGCTGGACTGTTCCCATTGGGTGCAGGGTCAAGACTGACTTGCATATGGCTGGGTCCAAACTGGAATGGCATGGTGAGCAACAAAACGATGGATTTAGGCCCAGGTCTCTGTACTGGGGTGAATGTATGACATTTTTCTGCATTCTGTCCATCAATTGTTCTTTTTGCATTTGTCACCCCGAGTGGGACGGTTATGCTCAGACGTGGGTCCCGTGCTATCCATGCCACTGGAGTCAATCTATCCTGGCTGATGAGGGGTGAAACCCCGAAACCGGTCCCTAGGATGCTTGTTTCCAGTCCAGGGAGGACCTGGCCTGGCGGTTCGGGCTGGACTGTTCCCATTGGGCGCAGGGTCAAGACGATTTGCACATGTCTGGGTCCAAACTGGAATGGCATGGTGAGCAACAAAGCGATGGATTTAGGCCCAGGTCTCTGTACTGGGGTGAATGTATAACATTTTTCTGCATTCTGTCCATCAATTGTTCTTTTTGCATTTGTCACCCCGAGTGTGACGGGTATGCCCAGACGTGGATCCCTTGCTCTCCATGCCACTGGAGTCAAGCTATCCTGGCTGATGAGGGGTGAAACCCCAAAACCGGTCCTAGGATGCTTGTTTCCAGTCCATGGAGGACCTGGCCTGGCAGTTTGGGCTGGACTGTTCCCATTGGGCACAGAGTCAAGACTGATTTGTATATGGCTGGGTCCAAACTGGAATGGCATGGTGAGCAAAAAAACAATGGATTTAGGCCCAGATCTCTTTACTGGGTTGAATGTTTGACATTGTTCTGCATTCTGTCCATCAATTGTTCTTTTTGCATTTGTCACCCTGAGTGGGACGGGTATGCCCAGACGTGGGTCCCGTGCTCTCCATGCCACTGGAGTCAAGCTATCCTGGCTGATGAGGGGTGAAACCCAGAAACTGGTCCTAGGATGCTTGTTTCCAGTCCAGGGAGGACCTGGCCTGGCCGTTCGGGCTGGACTGTTCCCATTGGGTGCAGGGTCAAGACTGACTTGCATATGGCTGGGTCCAAACTGGAATGGCATGGTGAGCAACAAAACGATGGATTTAGGCCCAGGTCTCTGTACTGGGGTGAATGTATGACATTTTTCTGCATTCTGTCCATCAATTGTTCTTTTTGCATTTGTCACCCCGAGTGGGACGGTTATGCTCAGACGTGGGTCCCGTGCTATCCATGCCACTGGAGTCAATCTATCCTGGCTGATGAGGGGTGAAACCCCGAAACCGGTCCTAGGATGCTTGTTTCCAGTCCAGGGAGGACCTGGCCTGGCGGTTCGGGCTGGACTGTTCCCATTGGGCGCAGGGTCAAGACGATTTGCACATGTCTGGGTCCAAACTGGAATGGCATGGTGAGCAACAAAACGATGGATTTAGGCCCAGGTCTCTGTACTGGGGTGAATGTATGACATTTTTCTGCATTCTGTCCATCAATTGTTCTTTTTGCATTTGTCACCCCGAGTGTGACGGGTATGCCCAGACGTGGATCCCTTGCTCTCCATGCCACTGGAGTCAAGCTATCCTGGCTGATGAGGGGTGAAACCCCAAAACCGGTCCTAGGATGCTTGTTTCCAGTCCATGGAGGACCTGGCCTGGCAGTTTGGGCTGGACTGTTCCCATTGGGCACAGAGTCAAGACTGATTTGTATATGGCTGGGTCCAAACTGGAATGGCATGGTGAGCAAAAAACAATGGATTTAGGCCCAGATCTCTATACTGGGTTGAATGTTTGACATTGTTCTGCATTCTGTCCATCAATTGTTCTTTTTGCATTTGTCACCCTGAGTGGGACGGGTATGCCCAGACGTGGGTCCCGTGCTCTCCATGCCACTGGAGTCAAGCTATCCTGGCTGATGAGGGGTGAAACCCAGAAACTGGTCCTAGGATGCTTGTTTCCAGTCCAGGGAGGACCTGGCCTGGCAGTTCGGGCTGGACTGTTCCCATTGGGTGCAGGGTCAAGACTGACTTGCATATGGCTGGGTCCAAACTGGAATGGCATGGTGAGCAACAAAACGATGGATTTAGGCCCAGGTCTCTGTACTGGGGTGAATGTATGACATTTTTCTGCATTCTGTCCATCAATTGTTCTTTTTGCATTTGTCACCCCGAGTGGGATGGGTATGCTCAGACGTGGGTCCCGTGCTATCCATGCCACTGGAGTCAATCTATCCTGGCTGATGAGGGGTGAAACCCCGAAACCGGTCCTAGGATGCTTGTTTCCAGTCCAGGGAGGACCTGGCCTGGCGGTTCGGGCTGGACTGTTCCCATTGGGCGCAGGGTCAAGACGATTTGCACATGTCTGGGTCCAAACTGGAATGGCATGGTGAGAAAAAAAACGATGGATTTAGGCCCAGATCTCAGTACTGGGGTGAATGTATGACATTGTTCTGCATTCTGTCCATCAATTGTTCTTTTTGCATTTGTCACCCCGAGTGTGACGGGTATGCCCAGATGTGCATCCCTTGCTCTCCAT